>CM061914.1:166056342-166205338 GCA_031002005.1 Vandiemenella viatica | reverse complement strand
CTTTAAGACAAATAGAAAAACACTGTTGAGGTTTGATTTACAGAAACCTAAACCATCTCCTCCTTTCTCTCTTCACCTTAATTTCTGTCACCGTTGTTCATACAAACCCAGATTTTTTGGATTTTTATATATATATGAGCTACGCCGGAACGTTCCGTGTTAGGCCCCTGAAGAAAGGAATTAACATAATTTTAACAGTCTATCTGTAGTGGTCTGGTGGCTCAGTGGTTAAGGTGTCTGACTGGCTCGAATCTCTGTCTCGGCGGGGTGTTTCATAGACCATTAACACAACCTTCACATCTGGTGTAATGTGAAGTACTCCAGAATGCTTCCGAGGTTTGGATTCCACGTTAAACTGTAGGTCCCCTGTACCTGGTAGAACTACAGGATTAGGTTAAGGCGGCTAAGACAGGGGGGGGGGGATACGCAGCCACTAGAAACCCTGTCACTAGTTCATTACAACCACACGGAATGGTTTCTTATTATTTAGTATAGGTATCTGTAGCTGTAAGTATGACGTGTTGCGTGTATGATATTAAGAGTTTGAAGTTTTCACTTCTGTCGGCTGTCCCTAATGACTCTCACGTTTTTCTGTTTCTCGTCGTATTGAGGTTGGAGTTTTCAACTGCATTTTTTTCTTTTATATTTTTTTAAAATTGCAAGGATTAGAGGAATGTGGAGGAAATGATGGCGAGATACAAGCAGAGGCGTTCCTAAGGAGCATCAGAAGCCTGATATGGAATAAAGAGGTGCCACAGAGAAGCAAGAGAGTAATCTATCATACGTACTATGTGCCTATCTTGACTTATGCTGCTGAAATGTGGACAATGAACAAGCGGGACATCAGCAGAGTACAAGCAAGTGAAAGTTTTTAAGAGGTAGAATGGGAGTTACTAAAATGGAGAGAATAAGGAATGAAGTGATTAGACGCACCATAAAAGAGGAACCCCTACAGGAAAGGGTAGAGAGGACCAGACTGAGACCGAGCGGGATGGTGTAACGGTTAGCGTTCTGGCCTCGCATTCGGGAGGACGGCGGTTCGAATCCCCGTCCGGGCATCCAGATTTGGGTTTTCCATGGTTTCCCCAAATCACTCCAGGCAAATGCCGGGATGCTTCCCTTAAAAGGCCAAGGCCAAATTCCTTCCCATTCCTTGCCCCCATCCTTGCCCCCCATCCTTTCCCGTCTCTAAAGACCTCGATGTTAAAAAGAGACGTAAAGCAGTTAAAAAAAAAACCAGACTGAGATAGTATGGACATGTAAAGATGTTCAGAGAATCCCAAGAAAAATACACGAAATTAAGATGCATGGTAAACGACCCAGAGGAAGACCAAGAGACGGATGGCTGAAAGGAGTGGAGGAGGGTGTACGGAAGAGAGGAGAGGACTGGAACAAAGTGGTGACAGAGAGGTGGTGGGAAGAAAGAAGGAAATGGAGAGGCTTGTGCATGAAGCAGACCCGGCTAGAGGCTGGAAACTGTTGAGGATGATGATGATGATGATGAAAATTGCAAGTAATTCAGATTCTATTTTTGATATTTATAAGGGCTACACCAGTAACTTCAAAGAAAACAAGATTGGAGAATCATAAACAACCACAAAAATATAAAGATTTGTGGGAGAAAACGGATAAGAAGGGATCTTCAAAACAAATTCTTTGTGAAATGCGGTATCTGCGCTGTGAGTTTTCCGATTGCGTCAGCTGAGATACGTTGATATCACGTGGTTATTGTAGTAGAAGTGAATGGAACGGCAGCCAGTAGCCTGCTGTGAAAACTCACGGAACGAATCCGAACACAAAATGTTTAAATGGCCTCGCTATGACCACACAGCTGGCGTTGAGTATGTGATGGTTGATGCGATAAGTAGTTGAAATTCAGCGTTACACTGTAAGTACAGCAACAGTAGATTGTAACTGCGACAGAAATAACAATCATATTATTTAATTCCGTTTCACTTTACTGTTATTTTTCAAGCGCAAGGTAGAAAGGAAAGACTTAGAATATGAAATGGAATAGCAAAAAAGGGATAAGTTAAATATGGAGTGTGGTAAGGGACAACTGCATTCCAGTATTTCAATTTTGTTGTAGGTTTACATTCAGAGGTGTTCGGAAATGACATAACGCTATGTAAGACGGACGATTGGTGAAGCGACAGATGACAATGGACAGTTGCAGGGTGACCTGGGATGGTTTGATTAACATGGAATAGTATAATAATAATCAAAAAAATAGCGACGGAACGCACACTGGGGTGGTAATCTCCCTACACACCCGTCTTTATCCTTTCCTCTTCCAACCTACTATTACTCTCTACTGATTTTAACTTAAAATTCTTTCAGTGATTTTGGTAAATTATTAATTTCCCTTGTTAATTTATTCCAATCCCTTACACCTTTTCCTACGAAACATAATTTTTCCACATCCTTATACCTGAAATAAAGTGCCAGCTTGTGGTCTTGGTCATCTTTACCCTTCCACGCACTTCTCTTAATTCTTCCACCAATATCTTCCTATGCTTCATCACCAGTATACGTCTTATACACTCCCATAACTATCTTCATCCTCCTTCTACCTTCCAATAAATCCCACTCCAGCTCCTTTATCATAATAATTGCTGATTGTGTTTTGCGGTAATTAAAGAGACAAATATGGCAGCCCTTCTTTGCATCCCTTTGAACTCCTGTATTTGATACCAGAAATGCGGGTCCCATACTATACGACCATATTCGAGCAATGGTCTGACCAAAGTTTTGTAACCCAGTTCCTTTACTTCTCTTGTACATCCCCTCATCACTCTCTCCAACAGGTAAAGGATTTTGAACCCTTTTCTTACTACCGCTCCAAAGTGTCCTGCCCAGTTGTTACCAAATGCTATGCCAAGGTATTTACATTTCGAGTCTTCAATAAGCAGCTTGTAACGTGACATACGTCTGTGCCATACGGTATATCTGTGGTCGGCGCCGTGAGTGAAAGTTATATTGTCTTTGTTTGGAGGAGTGGATCGTTCACCTCTGTCAAGTGAAGTTCGCAGGAGTCAACGTTTCGGTTTTAATTGTAGAAATTGTGAAAAGGAAAGTAACATTCGGTGAAGTGAATAATGGAAACTAGTAATGTGTTGAATTCACTGTTTTGAATGGAGTGCTGTGATTGCGAGTGACGGTGGACGTGTTAAGAGGACGGTAGAGAGCGTGGGAGTTTTTGTAGTTCAATTTCTCTTATCCCACGAGTCTGCAATTTTCGGAAAAGGAATCTGATTCCTTGTTTAAATATTAATTTGGTGGTGGTACTTTCCGTCGGTGTGAATGCATAACTTTATGAACTTGAATAAACTTTTTGTGTAGATGTTCATTCTAAAGTTTGTGAATTTATCATTTAATAAACCCGACGAACAGTAGTACCTAAACCTGGCGACCGCGGCTTAAAGAACCTTTATTTAATTAGTAATTATTTATGTTCAGTAAGTGACTTTCAATCAAATCAATAACCGTGGACCGCTTTCAAGCTCCTTTCCCCATGTATAATCATAACCAACCTTTAGCTTTTTATCTGTGCACCTAATAAGCTGGGTCTTCTATGCATTTATCTTCATCCCATGATGTGTCACTCAGCTGGATATACTGTCTAGAACACTCTGCAGCGGTTTAGTCTTCTACCGTTTTGATCCTATTATATAACATAATTTATGTTATCTGCAAACAATCCAACTTCTGACAGTAAACCATTAACCCAATCATTCATTAGAATAACGAATAGCAATGGTCCCAATACACTACCCTGTGGAACGCCCATGTTCACACCTACTTTTTTTCTAATACTGCATTTGCTACACTAACTTTTTGTTTTATACCTTTCAAGAATTCTTCTACCCAGCAAACTACCTTTTTATCAACCTCATTAGTTTTATTTAGTACCATTTTACGATTCACTCTGCCAAAAGCCTTTGAAAGATCTAGTACTACGCTATGAAATTGACCCCCCTTATCCATTTCACCTGAAATATCTTGCATATAGTCTACTAACTGAGATTCGCATGAATATCCTTATCGAAAACCATTTTACCGACTTGAAAACCACATAAGTTCCTCACAGATACGTCTGATATGGTTGTATCTCTCAATTAATTGACTAACCACCGAGGTCAATGATTGGCCTGTAGTTTTCGACCCTGTTTGTCACCCCTCCTTCATGGACCGGTACTATACTGAAGAGCCAAAGGAACTGGTATAGGCATGCGTATGAAAACACAGAGATATGTAAACACTCAGAGTACGGAGTTGCGGTCGGCAACGCCTATATAAGACAACAGGTGTCTGGCGCAGGCGTTAGATCGGTGACTGCTGTTAATATGGCAGGTTATAGAGATGGGACACAGCATCTCCGAGGTAGCGATGAGGTGGGGATTTTGCCGTACGACGATTTCATGAGTGCACCGTGAATATCGGGAATCCGGTAAAACTCCAAATCTCCGACATCGCTGCGGCCGGAAAAAGATCCTGCAAGAACGGGACCAACAATGACTGAAGAAGTTCATTCAACGTAACAGAAGTGTAACCCTTCCCCAAATTGCTGCGGATTTCAATGCTGGGCCATCAACAAGTGTCAGCGTGCGAACCATTCAACGAAATATCATCGATATGGGCTTTCGGAACCGAAGGTCACACTCGTGTACACAAACCTTTACGCCTCGCCTGAGCGCGTCAACACCGACATTGGACTGTTGATGATTGGAAACATGTTGCCTGGTCTGACGAGTCTCGTTTCCAATTATATCGAGCGGATGGACGTGTACGGGTATGGAGACAATCTCATGAATTCATGGACCCTGCATGTCAGCAGGGGACTGTTCAAGCTGGTGGAGGCTCTGTAATGTGTATAGATTGTAAGGATTTTCAGTAGAATTAATGTATGTCAGTGAAGGTAATTATTCCCAGGCCTCGCACAGAGACGTAACCCGATTCTTGATACTCAGCTTAGTCGAGAGGCTAGCAAGAGCGTCCCGTGAGAAAGGGCACCTTAACCTTGGCTTCGAAAAACGCATGGTAAGGCCTTTTCAGCCAACCAAAGACGCGCGCTATGCCCCTCCACTCACTGAGCTGCGCGGAGCGCAGTTAGAGTCCAGACATGCAGCATGTAAGGTCACCAGAGTGAGTGTAATTGGCTTTATGACAAGGTAATGTGTTCCAACTCTCTCTCTCTGCTGGCTGGGAAGGTTACTTTGACTGATAGTTGCACTGAGATAGGTAACTAGTAGATACCAGTTATTTTCAAGAAGTAATTCATGTATGTTTTCATGTACTCTACATTTTTCAATTATTAAAGTCAGTCAACCTTCTAATTGCGCTTATTTATCGCATTCACCAATTTCCTACATACTATATGTTAGTAGGCACGTGATCGCTTCGGTCATAGAATCACATATCTTTGGTAAAACTAACCAGGGAGTGGTTGATCGAAGACGAACTCACAAGTTCTTGTGGCACTCTACCTTTGGGTCGCTACAAATGGTGTGGGGCGTGAGCAGTTGGAGTAACATGTAACCCTTCTGGCTTCGCATTCGGGAGGACGGCGGTTCGAAACCCCGTCCGGGCATCCAGATTTGGGTTTTCCATGGTTTCCCAAATCACTCCAGGCAAATGCCGGGACGCTTCCTTCAAAAGTCTATGGCCGAATTCCTTCCCATTACTTGCCCCCCATCCTTTCCCGTCTCTAAAGACCTAGCTGTTAGAGAGACGTTAAGCAGATAAAAATAATAATAATAATAAAAAAACATGTGACCTCTGGTACGTCTAGATACGACTATGACAGGTGACACGTACATATGCATCCTGGCTGATCACCTGCATCCATTCATGTTCATTGTGCATTCCGACGGACTTGGTCAATTCCAGCAGGACAATGCGACCGACACCCCACATGTCCAGAATTGCTACAGAGTGGCTCCAGGAACACTCTTCTGAGTTTAAACACCTCCGCTGGCCACCAAACTCCCCAGACATGAATATTATTGAGCATATCTGGGATGCCTTGCAACGTGCCGTTCAGAAGAGATCTCCACCCCTTCGTACTCTTACGGATTTGTGGACAGCCCTGCAGGATGCATGGTGTCAATTCCCTCGAACAATACTTCAGATATTAGTCGAGTCCACTCGACGTCATGTTGCGGCACTTTGCGTGGTTGGGGGGGGGGGGGCCTACACGATATTAGGCAGGTGTAGCAGTTTCTTTGGTTCTTCAGTGTAGTATCGCACTTCTCCAGTCATCTGGCGAGCAGCAAGTATACAGACTCAATTCAAACAATGTTTCAAGATAAGCTACAAGAAGAGCGAGGCGCATTTAGCAGATGATGGGACCAGATTTCAGTATCTTTCATTTATTGGAGAGGGTGATGAGAGAACGTACTAGGGAAGTGATAGAAGTGGGGTACTAATCTTTGATCGAGTGTGGTGGGTGAGCGGTTAACGCTCTGGCCTCGCATTCCGGAGGACACCGGTTCGAATACCCGACCAGGCATCCATATTTGGGTTTTCCATGGTTTCCCCAAATTATTCTACGCGAATGTCGGGATGCTTCCTTCAAAAGGCCATTGCCAAATTCCTTCCCGTTCCTTGTCCACAGTCCCATCCCGCCTCTAATGACATCGACGAGGCATAAAGCCATAAGTAAAAAAAAAAAACTAAAAAAACTTATCTTTGGTTAGATCACTGCTTGAGTAAGGTGGCGTAAAATTGGAACCACATTTTGAGTACTAAATACAGACCTTGCAGATGGGTGAAGCTAGGGCAGCTAGATTTGTTTGTGGAAATTACCACAGAACATAATGAGTAGCTGAAATGATAAATTAGCTGGATTGGAATTCACTGGAAGACAGAAAGCGG
The DNA here is from genome assembly GCA_031002005.1 of Vandiemenella viatica. Lineage (NCBI taxonomy): Eukaryota > Metazoa > Arthropoda > Insecta > Orthoptera > Morabidae > Vandiemenella > Vandiemenella viatica. The sequence continues at coordinate 166,198,462 of CM061914.1, read as the reverse complement.
GTGAAGAGAGTTTTGGGAGGGTGTAAAGCATATGGCAGCGATGATTCTGATAGTTGTTGACTGAAGAATTATGAGTAGTACGCGGAATGGAATATACAAACATAACCTCAAGCAGACTGTCGATTTTAAGAAAGAGAGTTGTCCAATATTTTCTTTTGCAGCGAAAAAAGTAATGTCTCGAATAAATTAGCAAGGAAAAGAATTTAAAATTTTAAATTAGTCAACGACAATATTAGGTGGATGGTAAAATGGTCTTCAAAGAATTTGTGACTAAAAAAAGGAATTGAAATCAAAAAGTAGGTATGTATGAAAATGGCTTCAGGGCATATGCTTCATCGAAACTGAATTAACTAGTTTCATGATAATTCATTCAATCATGTTGTGACTGTATTTAATTACCCTCGATAACCAATTATTAAATTTCCATTATAATTTGATTAAATTTATAAGTTGTTTATACTATCAGTGTTTTGTGCATATTTAACTACCACAGTTAAATTTGGAATTAGATCTTAGTAACGGGAACAACAGTGGAAAGCATTACTACATTGGACTTAATTGTAACTTTAACTGCGTAACAAAATATTTACTGAAACCTGAAGAACTGTATCTATAAAGTGACAACGTCTGCAACTACAAATTGTGATTAGTGGTTTTCGAGTTGTAAATAGGCAGGGACATTCCATTTTAAATTTGTAAGAGAAGAGACACCGAAGTCATTCTCTCTCGCAGTTACATTCTGTCAGAATGTAATTATAATTTGAAAATGGTGGTATTAAGTGTTACATTATGGTGTTCAAATCCACTTGGATCAGGCTCTGGATCATATTATTAAGATCCTTTAAAACGGAATTCATTTTTGGATAGGTCATATTTTAAATTAGATGTTTCATTACGCTCGTCTTCTTCGTATTATACATGCTTCTGCAAAAAGTAACTTAAATGAAATTACTTTTCTCGTAATTTTAGCTTTCTTTTTTTTTTGCTTATGGCTTTACGCCTTGTCGACGTCGAGGTCATTAGAGGCGGGATGGGAATAGGGACAAGGAATGGGAAGGAATTCGGGCGGTGGCCTTTTTGAAGGAAGCATCCCGACATTCACCTGGAGCGATTTGGGGAAACCATGGAAAACCCAAATCTGGATGCCCAGACGGGGATTCGAACCGGCGTCCTCCCGAATGCGATACCAGAGCGCTAACCGCTCACCCACCACGATACCTGCTTTCGTGTTTCAATTAATACATTGCTCGTATTTAAGACATGTTGCATGGTGACCACTAACTTTAGATTACATACGAGGCCAATCACAAATTTTTATCGGTGCCTGGACAAGACCGATATCAAACTTTGTGAAAAATTAATTTTACTTGTATACAGGAGTTGCTAGTATAATTGTATTAGATGAATTTGGTATACAGACAATATACATTATATTTCGCCATATTTTCAACCTACCTACTTAAGTACCGCATTCAGTTAAATATAAAATTCATGAATGCACATAGTATTTTAAACAATCACCTTAATTGTTTTTTATTCACTTTACGGTTATAAATAATAATTTGGGTTTTTTACTTAGATCAATACTTCCTTCAATACTATGTTGCGGGTATGTCGAGGATGCTGGAAATTCTTTGGATCTCACCATTACAAAACATGCAAACAAACACTCATTCCAAGTATACAGAAAACCTACAGCAATAGACCAGATAATACATTCCACATCAAACCACCCACACAATCACAAACAAGCTGCAATACGTTTCACGCTAAACAGATTGAACAGAATCCCACAAACAAAGAACAACTACCAAATAGAACGCAACACTATAAACGAAATACCAACAAAAAATGGATATGAACTACACTCACAGTTGATACAATAAACAGAAAAATAATTAACCAAATGAAAAACGAACAAATAATAACAACACAACCAAACTGCAACCACACATATCTCACCAGAAAAATACATCTGCAACAAACACTGTTCAAACAAACACACAAATAACACAGAACAATGAAAATAAAAGGAAATTACATATTTGTAACTTTAACTGCGTAACAAAATATTTACTGAAACCTGAACTATAAAGTGACAACGTCTGCAACTACAAATTGTGATTAGTGGTTTTCGAGTTGTAAATAGGCAGGAACATCCCATTTTAAATTTGTAAGAGAAAAGACTCCGAAGTCATTTTCAAAAAACAAGGCATCATCATTGCACTGTGAAGTGACAACTCAGTGCAAAAACAAATTAAACCTCATTCAGACACAAACAAATACCACAACTCAGGCATTGACCAACTCACCTGTCAAAAATATGAAGCAATATACATAGGGCAAACACGAAGACAGTTCCAAACCAGATACAAAGAACACATGAGAGCATTAAAATACAGTAGCCATTCCACATTCGTCGAACACCTCATAGAAAATGACCATTCACCAACAAACATAAACTCAGGTATGCAAATTCTCACTATCAACAACCACAGACACAACACACTTACTATACAGGAAAACTTATATATTCAGAAAGCAAAAAATGAAGGCAAGTAGGTACTAAATGACCAGGTAAACCTCAAAAATAAATTTTTATTTATTTATTTATTTATCAGTCTTGTTTCATGGATCCCTGCTGAGGAAGCACCTCTGGGATGTGAAACATGTCATGGTTAATATACATAAATACAATATGAGTCATAATCATAGTAAAAAACAATTGTATGTTACAAAGAAACGTTACTCAATCTAATATACACAAACTCGATAGACAAAACATAAAATTTAACAAACCTCCCTCCCCATCCCCCCACATACATATACATCACACCTAAATATTAAAACACACTATCAAGATCATCACACATACACGCACTTTTCAAAACTCGCGTTATCGGCACGATACATGACATATGCAAACAAGATGGCCACAGCAGACAACCGAAGGACGTGAAAGCGCACCAGAGACAAGACATAAACAAACCAGCTGGCCCCAACAGACTACTGAATGATGAGAAAGCACAATATTGTAAATATGATACAAGCAAAACCTGCTTTGGATAAGAAAACGGAGATGCGCAGCTGTATACCATGTTAACAAATGCAAATAGTAAGTAAATATCAGCTATAAAAATATCTCATGTTCACAATTACGTAATAATATGATAAAAAAAGGATATAAAAATCTATATAAAAACTGTAACACAGATTCGTCGCTGATGATGCTTTGATGAGAGGGGAAACGCGTACGTCGGAACAATAAATAAAGTTGCATTGGCGTTATCTTTCAACTGGTATATAATATATTTTGTACTGGAATTTTGAAAACGAATTATGCAGTGATCGACTCACGTTTTGCATTTGTCGATCTCTGATAGGACTGTAACGGAGGTCACCTTTGCGAATGTTCAGTGCCTGACAATGTAAATGTGAAAAAATTTATAATTATTTAGATTTTAATATTTTATCAAAAATAAACATAAAATCAAAATAAGTATATTTTTTATCAAAAATTCTGCATTTTTTTAAAATAAGAAAAGTCTATTTTCATTCAATACTGTCACATTTATTTACTTCTTATGTTCCAACAACAAAAAACGTATGACAACTACGCACGCGTAAAAAAAAGTGTTTGTCATATGAACGCTGTGGATTTCGCGGCTCGACTAATTCAAGCGTCAAGCACAAGGACACGCCACCTCATGTCTCCGTACCCGCCACCCGCTTTTCACAACCCTAGTGGTCCATTCATAGTCCAACTTGTACGACCTACGATGATCCGATTTTCCTATAAAGGACTCTTCATGGGCCGTGAGAGGGGTTACAGACTACATCTAGGACGTGTTGGATATTCTTAGACTCCCAGACAACCAACACGGGTCATTGCTGTCCAACAAGCTGTGGCGTTGGATCATGATTGTTTTATGATGATGCGGTTATTTATACGGGAGTAAGAAATTTGGCCGATTGCTTAGAAATTCAGCGTGATCTGGATGTTAATTTGGCTTGGTGCGCTGAGTGGCAACTTACTCTAAATTGTAAAAAGTGCAAGACAATGAGTATAACTAACAAAAAGAATCCGATTGTTCAGAAATACGAGTTAAACAATACAGTTATTTATATGGTCGATTCTATGAAATATTTGGGAGTAACAGTACAAAGGAACATGAAATAGGACATACACATTAATTCGTTAGTAGGTAGAGCAAATTCTAGGCTGTGATTCATAGGTCGAATATTGAAAAATTGTAATGAACAAACAAAGGAGATAGCGTACAAATCTCTTGTGCGTCCACATTTGGACTATTGTTGTGTCATTTGGGACCCGTTTCGTAAGGGATTGATCGAAAGTATAGAGAAAGTACAGAGAAGAGCCGCTCGATTCGCTACTGCTTGCTACAGTCCTTATGAAAGCGTCACAGAACTAATTAGTAGATTAGGTTGGGAGTCTCTGGTAGATAGACAACACACGTTTCGTTTAAACTTATTGGTAAACATGCGTACTCCCACTTTCACTTTTGAGTGTAGTGAAATACTTCTTCCACCAACCTATTTAAGTCGGAAGGACAGGAAAGATAAAATTAGAGAAATAAGGTGCCGGAGTGATTCTTATATGAAGTCTTTCTTCCCTCGTACCATTAGGGATTGGAATGCACAGCAAAGAGATTAGCTTTGGTGCTGAGCACCCTCTGCCACCCACAATTTTGTGAATTGCAGAGTATATATGTAGATGTAGATGTAGAAACATTCTTTTACAGCGCGACAAAGGCACTGGCACGAGAGGAAAAGATTGCCTCTGGAACATTTTGTTGTACTCCTAGTAGCGTGATTGGGTGAAAATCCTATGTTAGTTCTACACGGATGTGCTGTAAGTTGGACCGTGAATAGGGCGCTTTACTTTACACGCAAGTTCAGACTTGTAAATTCATCGCTTCAGTATTAACACTGTTCAGCTCATTATTCCTTTTATTGCAGGAAACTCGTACTTTCTCGCGGCACACCCGTGTCCTTATCGTATCCAACCACGTTGTTGTTATCTAGGTGATGATGGGCAGAATCTCGTTTGAAGATAAAATAATAATATATACAGGGTCTATACCAAAAGTAGTAGAACTGATTAAAAAAAAAAAATATTGAAGATATGTTTGCAATTCCTTCATCCTCTTCGAAATAGCACCCTTCGGCAGTTACACACTTAGAATTACGTTGCTGCCATTGGTCGTTCGCCTTCTGGAAGTCAGATTTTGGGACGCTGTTGAGAGCCCTCGTCGATGCTGCTTGAACGTCCTGAATCGAGTCAAACCGCTGTCCCTTCAGCTGCCTTTTCATCCCTGGGAATAAAAAAAAAGGTCAGTTGGAGCCAGATTGGAACTGTAGGCGGGGTGCAGCAACGTGGCAACGCCGAATCGGGCCAACAGTTGCCTTCCACGTTCTCCCGTCCAACGAAGGCTCGCATGAGCAAATAAAAGATCAAGGCAATGCTGATCATGTTAATTTGACCGTCGCGGGGTGATTCGTAAGGAGTTCGTTTCCCTTGGGGAAACTCTCAGTTAGAACTTTTACGTGCAAGTGCCAGCCCGCCTGCGAGACAGAGTGAATCGCGTCCGACCAGTCTTCTCCGCCAACTGGACTCTGCATCACGACAATGCTCCGTGCCAAGGCGCGCCGTCATGAGGCAACTGTTGGCCAGATTCGACATTGCCGCGTTGCTGCACCCCGCCTACAGTCCTGATCTGGCTCCATCTTACTTATTTTACTCACACGGATGAAAAGGCAGCTGAAGGGACAGCGGTTTGACTCGATTCAGGACGTTCAAGCAGCATCGACGAGGGCTCTCAACAGCGTCCCCGAATCTGACTTCCAGAAGGCGTACGGCCAATGGCAGCAGCTTAAATATAAGTGTGTAGATGCCCAAGGGTGCTATTTTGAAGAGGATTAAAGAATTTTAAACATATCTTCAATAATTTTTTTAAAAAAATCAGTCCTACTACTTTTGGTATAGACCTTGTATTGCAACGTAAACCTAACATCCGTTATACATCCGCATTAAAAATTGTGGATGTGGAAGCGAAGGTAGATTGTGGATGCGGAGCTCTGTTACAACGGCGATGGCGGAAGAAGCGTGATGTATGCAGGCAGACTCACGGTCGCCACCGAGTTTTCAGTAGCGTGCTCAAGTCTCACCCTGGGGTCACGCGATCCTCGAGAAACAGCGATTTTAACGCCACGTCAGCCTGCACGCAACTACGACGGATTTCCGACCCTGTTCCGCTCATTAGCATTGAAAACAAACACGCAAATTCTCCACAGGCTTTCTCCTCGGCCCCAACCGAATTCGAGAGAATGGCAAAAGAACACAAAGGACCCTGAAATGTAACACTACATAGGAGGCTATAAATCGATATCATGAGTCTTAAGCTATTGTGCCACGTCTGATGTAACATTGAGTATCGAAATTAGTCCAGTTGAAAAATATCTTGAGTGATACTCGAGTTCAGAGTCAATTTCGTACAACGCTTTGTTGTGCTTAGTTTCAGAAACAATGCATACCACACAAAGTCGGGACAGCAATCAAAAAACGAAAGTAAATCGGTGATTTCTTTGTTTATATAGATAAGAATAAAAGTATTTCAATAATATTTAATAGGGAGGATAAAGTATTGAAGCATATTATACCTACGTGCAAACAGAATGATATCAGTGTAGAAATATATTAACACAAGTTGTATGTCCAAACAACGTGGCGTTTAATAGACAATGAATTTCGAATCAAACATGACAAATAACGGGAAAAAGAACATACTCCCACCTAGCGGTGGAAAGTATAACAGCTTGGAGATCTACCGCCGACCGTAGCGCTCCAAGAATCAGTTGAGGGAACTACTACCACGCTGAAAATTACAGAACCTCTTAGTCCACTTTCAGAAATAACGAAACCTTTATGAAGAACGAAAATTATTTATGCTGTTACTAGCTGTTACCCCTTTTCGTACGCGTGGGCTTATAACCTTACTGCTAGAATTAGATATAAAGCTGTAGGTTACGTAACAGGTGTCACACAAACTGACTGCGAGAGAAACAAAGCCTGAGTGACCGATATAACATTACAGAGACTTACACACGCTACCCGTCTGTCTGTCATCGTTCAGTTAATTAAAAAAAAAAAATTACGAAAAATATACTATTCATCCCGAAAAAAGTACTTCCTAATGAAACAAAGTGTTTCCTTGTCAAATTTTATCGAGATCGGTTTACCAGTTTACTCGCAAAACGTAACAATTACTTTTGCACTAACAATATTAGTGTAGATGAAGACATGACCGTCAATTTCATGCTCAGTTGCCATGTAATGGGGAAAGAAATGCCCCAATTTATTACAGTATGTGATCCTGACGATTGGTTTGAAGCCTGCCTCCACGTCTTTGTGGTGCAGGTGTCTATCATTGCTGCGACGAGCTGCCGCTACCTGTACTGGCAGCGCTCCTCCCTCGAGTACCTGTTCGTCAAGGAGACCTATCTGGCCACGGTACTCAGCACGCTGGTGGCCAGGGACATCACCGTCAAGCTCTACTCCATGAACAGAAAGGTGAGCCAACTCCCAGGTCACATAATAACCTATTGTTCTTCGCAGAAGGTATGTAATTGGGAAGTTTTTGCCAGTGGGTATCAGATTCTGTGAGCCGCGTGGTAGGGCTACTGAGCCCCATTCAACCTGACCGAGTGTGCACTCGATGTGGGACGCTGTGGCCTGTGTTGCAGATCGTGACGGAGAAGGGCTCGCACCTGGACATCCGCCTGCCGAGCGTCACCTCGTCGCTGACGTCAGAGCTGCGCAGCCCGCCCCGCGCGCCGCGCCGCCAGCACGCGACCGCCGCTGCCGCATCCACGGTGCTCCCCGCGGCCCCGCTCTCCCCCGACTCGGGTGCGTAGCCACGTCATCCTCTGTCCGTCGCAGAACAGGTATAAAAAGGCTGTTTCACAACGAATCGTCACATCTGGAAAGGAAATAAATTTTATTTATAAAATCAGAAATATTTTAAATCGCTATATAAGGGGGTTCCATTAATTACGCGAGGTGAAATAGGTGGGAGGGTGGAAAAATCTCACGAAACCTCACAGAGGGAGATGGGAGTCAACCGTAAACTCACGTGAGGTTTCGTAATTTTTGAAGGATGGTAGAGCTTTTTTTTTTTTTTTTTTTTTAAAAAAAAAAAGTTTGCAATAGACGCGAATGTCAACTTTAGGGGGGGGGGGAATAGCCGCCCTTGGAAGCATGAGAGCTTAAAAGGTCTCAAGAAACTACTGGGTCGATTAGTAGGGGGGGGGGGGAGGGGGATCTCCGCCAAAATCTCACGTTATTTCAGACGTGGGAGGGGTCCGACCATGTTGATTTCATTTTGCACAGACAATTTGTGTCTTTGAAGTGTTTGAGTCAAAATTCGCTATCCACTGTTGTGTGTGGGGAGGGGAGGATGGAAGGGATTGTTCACTGTCAGCCGTCTTTATCCTTGGTATACAGCACTTTATGAGCCAAATCAATTCAGCAGTTCGACCACGAACGATTGAAAAACATAAATTCCTAGATTTACTTGCGATAGTACTAATTGCGATAGTGATAATTTAAAGGATGTGATACAATAATTCTCGCTGATTATACCTTTCACTTTGTATCCCATTTTATTCAAATTTTCAACCACTCGAATTTATACAATGTGATACATTACTTCTCCCGCCACTTTCAATGCCATGCCAATTACTGCTCACCACAGCGTAGTCAAGAATTCCTTCTCGCTATCGAGCGGGGGACTTTTACCGACCCAGATGTCCCCACCTATATGTGACTCCTTGCTGCCTTCGCACACAGCTGGTGGTTCTAGTACTGACAATATTTATTCTTACGTCAGCTAAACAAAATACACCGCATGTGAAACCTTAGATACAAAATTATATCTAGTTTTACAGAATATAGATGTTATATATACATCTTCGTCGCGCTTGATGGAATTACATATCCAATTGGTCGTTGACAATTTCCTTTGTATTATTTGACAGTACTTAGGTATCCGTTTCCAGCCATCCAGATTTCAAGAGCTGAAGAGTGCCATGGGTATAATGCAAAATCTAATCATTTTTAATTTGTTTCTTCTATGTAGATTATAAAATCTAACAATTTGCCAAGCCCGATATATTAGCAACACAGCCCTCATATTGAACATTGTAGGATTACATAGCTTTATTATTGTGCTGCTCCTGTGCTGGTGTTTACTGTTTGCTTGTTGGTGTGCACAGTGTTCAGCGGCAGTCGAGAGCGGCTGTGTCCCAAGGAGAACGGCTGCTCCCTGCTGGCCAACGGTCGCCTCCTCGAGATGGCTCCACTGAGGGCTGACCTGCCGCCTGCTGACCGCCAGGACGTCGCCTCGGGCGTCGAGCGGTGGCTCGAGTCAGCAGCAGTCGCCAAGTAGAGTCAGCGCCGAGAGAGAATGGGAGAGATGCTGTAAGGTTCGCTCATCTGGCATCTACGCTGCCTGACAATCACCCAGATGGCTTGGAGGAAACGGAATGAAACTTCACGGGTTGATAGGGTCTGTGATGTTATTTCAGTGATTACAAATTCGAGTCAAGTTTACAAAGACTTGAAAGTATGAGCCCACTTGTCAGTATGACATTGCACCCTCTCTGACATTGATTCGTTTGTGAATGGTAATTCCCTTCCTCAGATGACCTGGACCACAACTGTTGTAACTGGTCCTTGATATCCTGGATACTGGCACTGGGACGGAGTTGACGTCAGAGCTAGTCCCACACATGTTCTATCGGGGACAGATCTGGGGATCTTGCTGGCCACGGGAGTACCTCAACACCAAGCAGACAGTTCATAGAGACACGTGTCGTGTGTGGACGAGCATTGTCCTGTTGATACTTTCGCGTGAGAGGTAACACACGAGGACGCAGGATGTCCGTGACGTACCGTTGTGCCGTCAGAGTACCCTCAGTCACTACCAGCCGTGACCTGAAGTCACACCCGATGGGTCCCCACACCATGACGCCAGGAGTAACGCCGCTGTTGGAAGGATTGGATCTCTCCGCAGGTCGCCGCCATACCAATCGACAATTATCATCTGAGGTGGTGCAGAATCGCTGAACAGAGTGCGACACCACTGATTGATTAATCACGATTCTAACGACGCTCTTTCTAACCGAATGCTTGCTAGCGTTTAGGCCAGACGGGGTATAAAATCATACTGCTATGCATTGTCATACTTTCGAGTTATTTTTTTTTTTTGTAAATTCGACTCATTTAAGTAATCACTGAAATACCGTTACAAATCTTCTAAACAAGTGAATTTTCATTTGGTTGCTCATCTGCTTCTCGGTGCTCCATCTTTTGTTTGTTTGAAAGCAGTATAGCACTGGTAAGGTTTTGACGCCAGTATCGAGCAGCTACCAATTTAAGCATCATCAGCTCTTAAATGAGAGACACAACTAGTGTTTACTCGTCTAAGACTGGAGAGCAGCAGGCTGGATACCATCAAGGTACAGCAGCTATTACTTGAAAACAACGGTCATTAAAGAAGATATGTAACAGCCACCAGTTAGGATCAGACATTTAACAAGACAGACAGCTGTAGCCTGAGGAGAGGAGAACAGTTTCAGAGGGCGTGCTAAATGTGTATTGTTTGTCTCCTGGAACAGAGATGAAGAAGGTGTAGGATGGGATCCAGCGCCGGCGCATTTAACTCAAAAGGTGAGTTCCCACGACCCGTGGTCTGGCGGGCCGCGACACGCCAGCTCTGAACAACGGTCTTCGTGGAGGGAGAGCCGTCTCTTGCGGCCTGTGTGAAGAGGCGATGGCGCGGCTCTATCCATCGGCCAGTCGGTAACATCAAAGGGCCGCACAGTGGTGGGTTGTTGCCATCTGTTTGCGCACCTCTCCTCTCCTGCTGTACACTGGGCAACAGGGTGGCACCGAGCGTGGTGGTGTGACGAGATCTAGCGATAAAACAGTATTTTTTTGCACAACAAGTCCTATGCAATCTGTGATAAGCTGTTATGGTGTGCTGGTGGAGGTAGTACCAAGATTTTTGAAAACACCAGGGGCGTAGCTACTATGGTGCTAGGCGGTGCAGTGCACCGGGGCCCCTATGCTCAGGGGGCCCCCAAGCAGAGACTTTTTTTTAAAAAAAGCTCTTCCGTCATCAAAGGGGCCCCTGAGACATAGGAAGCCCCTCACTAAGGGCCGTCACTGCTCAGGGGGCCCGCAAGCACAACTCAGGGGCGCCAAGCCCCACCTCAGGGGGCCCCTACCAGCAACACAAAGCAAAAAAAATGTCGCCCATCTGGCCTGAGGGCCCAAAATAAATTTTTCGCGCCGGGGCCCTTGTTGACCTAGCTACGCCACTGGAAAACACATTTAATATTGGAAAGACTTGATATTCAGGTCTAGATCTAGTCTGTAGTTAAGGTATTTACGATGCAAACTGGACCGCTATTTACCACAGTTACCGGTGGAACAATTTCGCAACCACTGAAGGAATGACGGCGACTCTACCCGTCTCTAAAGACCTCGCTGTTATAGGAGACGTTTTTTTTTTTAAAAAAAAAAAAAAAAAAATGCGACTCTACTCTGAAACGTGCGAATATTACTGTTTGTCACGAAAGTTAATTATACATTGCAAATACGTTTTATTAGGACGCCCTGAAAAAGGTTACTATTTGAAGACCAGCTCATAGAATTCGTCAGTTATCTAATTTTAGAGAAAATACTGCAAAAATACAACAATTGTTACTTGCGGATAACAAATTAAATAAAGTAAAAAATCATCTGAAAATCATAGACATGAGCACTAGGAAAAACCTTGGTCTTGTTAGGTAGACAATTGTGCAACGTGCCAAGTAATATTATAAACTCCTTAGAGGCCTAAGATCAAAATTCTGCTGGGCTGGGGATGCGCTGTTGGGGAATTTATGGTAGTTTCTGCTATGTGAGGTCATCTGGTTGTCTGCTTGCAGTAAGAGCTGAAGTCTGCTGGGACAGTCTGCTGCTGACACATAGTATCTCAGTCACCGAATACAACCAACGATGTTACGTATAGCTGCTTACCGCACTAGTCTACATGCTGTCAGGGAACGCATGAATTTCACGTCTCGTGGCTGTGAGTAAGAATATTTAGTAAGGGGCTCCGGTAGGATGGAAAATGATGAATTTTGTCTTTTTCGTTTTTTTTTTGCCCATTATTGATCTTTGGAATATCCTCTTTAATATTGTGTATAATACATGCATATTTATAACATAGAAATGCTTTTAAAAAAGGCTTTGTTGTCATGGCAGTCTTCGCAGCATCAAACTGGAAGGGGTTAAAAGGATTTTTCAGAGGTCAGCAGCTGATGGGGTACAGTATATAAATTACCTGGGGGATGGGGATTAAAAGACATTCCAGGTAATTGAAGAGGTGAAATCTTATGGACCAGATGTGAAAATAAATGAGCTAGAATGTATTGCACATGTACAAAAAAGAATGGGTAACCGTTTGCGACGCTTGGTATCAGGATGGAGGGGTAAAAAGATGGATGACGGTAAAGGGTTGCAGGGGAAGAATCGACTTACGGAAGGCATAATTAATAAATTACAAAAGTATGATGGGATGGCCATTAGACATAGCAATAACAGTGTCAAAGAAATGAAACGATCTGTTTGGGCTGTCTTATTTCAATTTGATTCTGCTCCAAACCACCGACTCTGCCCCAAAGGAACTGATACATGGTTCAAGTACAACAAAGCACAAGCAGCAGGCCAAACATTTTTTGCACAAGGATGGTTTACCATATGCTGTCATTGAGGAACTTAAGCCTATATTCAGGGATCTATCTGATGTACAGCTACTGAAGAAGTGTTTACATCCAAATCCAAATGAGTGCATCAACAGTGTTATTTGGTCAAGAATTCAAAAAAAATAAATGTTTTTGTATCAATTAATGCTCTTCATTTTGGTGTTTATGATGCTGTAATGACTTCTAACAATGGAAATTTGTTAAGGTGTGAGGCATTGAAGAAACTGAGTATTAACGTTGGGTATCACACCATATGAACTATGCATAAGGCTTGACCAGGAAAGGTTTAGGGCATCAGAGAAAGCATTGAGGGAAGTGGAAGAAAAGGCACGAGAAAAGAGAAGAAGACTAAAATAAAAAAGGCTGGAAGAAAGTTATCAGGACGATCCAGATCACTCTAGTTATGGTTCTGGGATGCACTGAAACTTTGACAGCGTTTTCCCGTAATTTTACTTTTTGATAGTTTTAGTGTACCTTTTCTTGGAAACTACCTGTAAGAACTTCCTGAAACTTTTACAGCCTTGAAAGTATGTTTCTGTGAGTATTTTAACACAGGGATATTGTATTATACCTTATAGTTTATAAATTAGTGACTGAAAAGAACTTCCAAAAGTGCAGAAAATTGGATTTAAAAAAAAAAAATAATTCTGCCAAACCAATTGGAACTTTGGGAAATCCCTGTGTTAAAGTATTGGAAAACCATCATAGATTCACCCTATTTTGTTTCAGACATGTATCACAATTAGTTGTTGAGAAAAGGTACAATGAAGTTGGCAAGAAATACATGGGAAAGATACACCCTACCGGAGCCCCTTAAGAATATGCACTGGTTTTGCCAAGACAGTAGTGAGGGAGGCGGGCGGAACTAACTCGATAGTGGCTGAAACGCACTGTCCGACATAACAGAGACAGTATGAAAATGTTTGCCGCTCATATAGTAGAGTAGGTGTTTGTTAAATTGAAAAACAGATGAACAACTGATGAAGAACTTCCTTCTGTTATCTACGGAAACCTAACTACTTGAAATCCAAACGGTAAGTGTTTTTGCCTTGAAGCCATTTCACTCTGTGAAAGAATTTTCGTCTTGGAATTTGGTAACAAAGTGTGACAGAGAAAATACTATATATTTGCTGTATGAAAAGATAAGGTGACGAAGTTTCCCACAACTACTAAAATGATATATGGCCTTCCTTTCTATTGAAACGGTTAACAAATGCAGTAATTACACTGTCTTAAAATTTCACTCGTATGTGGTAACTAACATGGGATAATATGTATTTACAAATTACAGTGAAAATTTATTATATTAACGGGTTTTTAAGTAATTGACTGGTTATCAGTTGTCGGTAATATTACTAATGTTGTTAATAAGTGTATGTACTGTTCCACATCTCCGAGACTGTTCTCATATGGGATGATGACATGAATGTGTTATCTTACCTGGCGACAATTCGACAGGACTCGTAAATGGATCACAGCCTGGACCAAGAGTTATTTTACAGTGACTGCAGAAATGTGTGTCTTGTCTTCTTCTAAAATTATCAATTTGCGTTTTTTTAAAGGGCTCGTAAAATGTGACGAATTTTTTATATTTACTGTGTAATGTAAATTTAATGTTAATTTCTTGTGCACAATTATGTACTCCTTCAAGCACAATGAAATAAATTTCTGTTTTGGAATCCTTCAACCATTGCGTTGTCTTGTACAAATAAAGTTATTCCTATTTATTTATAACGTAGCTTATTCCTTCCAGTTTTGAATGCATCAACTCGTCAATGAATTCTGTGGTAGATACTCCACTAAGATGTGGTGGTAACTTGTTTCAACCATCCTTATGTCTCAAGTGGTCTTAGTAATACCATTTTTTGATGAACCATTGATTTTAAATCTACATGCCGATCTGTTGTACGCTTTTTATTCGTTTAATCTAAAATTTCTTGGCTACTTATAACTATGAACAGCAAGATTTAAAATAATGTCTTACCAGGAAAGGGTAGGAGCTTAATATCTATTTGACTAATTTTGGGAAAGTAGTCAGTGTTGTAGATGTGCATCTACTACTACTACAAAAAAAAAAAATTGCTTTTTAATGTGCTCATTTGAACATTGGAGCCAAAACGCCCACAGCTGTCATGCCGTCTCTTGCGACGTAATGTCTCTGGTTCTGCGGTTTTGCTTGTTTTGTTGATAAAGTAAGTTCTACAGTTTAGAAGTGGTGTATAGTGCCTCGCTGTGTAAACACGTGATGTAAAAAGCAAACGAATTGTTTATTTACGTTCGACACAAGGAAGATATGCGGAACGAATGGCCAGAACTTTCACGACGTGACTCAGCATACTCGCCTACAAAATCTTCAAAATATTTTTGTGAATAATTCTCTGAAGAAAGTTCTTACTTAGTATTTTACTACGTTTAATAAGATACTTACGTCAGTATCTTGTTCTGACATAAACTTAATTTTTTGCCGATAAATGAATTATCACTTTCGTTGCTGAGCATAGTGTGCTTCCATAAATACAGTGTTGAAATTAGTCACCCGTCATCTGCCTGAATATATTCACATACATGAAAACAAATATATAACTCAGGTAGCATATTTCTAATTCTTTCCTAAATATGTCTGTAATTTTCGTTATGTCGCTACTGTTAAGAGCGCGTTGTTAATCATTAACATTTATTTATCATTTTCTAATAGCCTATGGCTAGTAAAAATTCAGTTACATTTTGATAGGCTTATCTACACTTTGCCATCAGAATATATCCTCTCAGCTGAATATTCGTATATTGTCGCGAAGAATGCTTGTTGCTAGTTCATTGTCTACTCAAGTACACAACAGTTAAGTTATATTTACAATTTACCAATTGCCTTTGTTAATGTTTGTCCTATAAAACAATATTTAACTTATAATACCAATTCTTTCTAGGCTACATTAGTTTCTGAATTCGTAACTAACATGGCATGAGTTAGCATGAACTCAAAAACTGCTGTGAAAAATTATCATACTAACAGGTTTTTAAGTAATTGACTGCTTGTGAGTTGTTGGTAATATAATTGACATTGTTAATAGGTGTGTGTACTGTTCCACATAAATAGCAACTAACATGATATAATATGTAGTCGCAAATTACAGTGAAACGTATCATGGTAACTGGTTGGTAAGAAAATAACTGGTTATTAGATGCTGGGAACAAGTGTATACGCTGTTCCACATAATAAGTATTAAATAACTCGGGATTGTATTTGTAGATTACAGGAGATATTGATTATACCAATGGGTTGTAGCTAACTTGTTGTCAATATATAATAATATTAACAATTATATAGTAACATTGACATTACTAATAAGTGTATGTACTGTTCCACATCCCCGAGATTATTCTCACATGGGATCAAAGTGAACATATCTATCTATCTATACTCTAAAATAGGGGTGGCCAACCCGCGGCCTTCATGCATTTTACCGGCCCGCGAGATTCAGCACAATTTTACAAAATATTTTTTATATTTCATTTTTAGTGTTGTATAATTCTTTACTATGTGCGTTTAGTATCTTTATTACTATATTATCTACATTTATGTGTAAGAATAATAGGAAACACAATAACAACTCATGTTCCAATTTTTCACTCCATAAAAGTCTCTAATGTTATATGCGGCCCGCGGAGTTATGATGTACTTCCAAAGTGGCCGGAAAGATGATTTGGGTTGACCAACCCTGCAAAAAGCCTAACATTCAAATACAACGCCGAAAAACACTAAATTCTTCTACAATTTTTCTTGATCATACTACAATATGTGCCCTTTTCAGTATGAAACTACACTTTCAGCTTTTAGTGCATATAATTTGATGTAAATTTTGCCATTCCGGAATCCTGCAGTGCAAAAATCACTGTTTTATGTGAAAACTTCGCCAGCAATGTCACGTCAATTTCTGGCAAATTGATTGACTCAAAACTTATGATATACGACGCGTAGGTTGGTGACAGATGCTTATTACACAGAGCAAATCTGGTACGAACTGAGAAGTGACGTCACGTGGTGTGATTGGTGTTTCGTGTCACATGACTTTTATGAATCTTCAGTCTGTTAAAAATAGTGCGTTTTTAGCTCTTATCCGACAAATAACGTTGATTTTTGGTATCCTTACAACACACTCTATGATACCATATACAATTATAGTTTCATAGTTTTATCGGAGTGTGGTGGGTGAGTGGTAACGCTCAGGCCCCACATTCGAGAGGATGCGGATTCGATTCCCCGTCCAGCCATCCAGATTTGGGTTTCGCATGGTTTCCACAAATAACTCTCGGTGAATGCCGGGATGGTACCTCCAAAATTCCATGGCTACGTTCCTTGCTCCCAGTGCTTTCCCGCCCCTAATGACCTCCACGCAAATGAGACATAAATCCATAAACAAAAACAACTTTTCAGTATCAAGTACCCTATTGCTCCAGGCGAATGTCAAGATGGTTTCTTCAAAAAATCATCGCCGAATTTATTTCCGTTCCTAGACCCAGGCACTTTACCGCCTCTAAGGGAGCGTCCATAAACTACGTGTATCAGTCTATGCGGGGAGGAAGGTACGCTGTGCTACATGGGCGGGAGGTGATTCCTTAGTCAAACCACGTAGCTTATCATTCATATTATTTGTCATACCTAAAATACGGTACAGTGTGGCGAAACCAGAGGTTTCTCATGTGAAGTTTACACATTTGTTTGGGATGGAATCGATTACAAGCGAGCGAGCAAAATTAAGCAAAGTTATGAGAGCCACAGCCTGCAAAGTAGAACACGAGTCAGCGATTCGTCAATTGACAGGCGCCGAAAAGAGAACGGAAGCTGGCACTATGACCGCATGCAGTTAGGTGATGTTAGGGTTACCCTCTCCAGACAGCTGGAGTGGAGTGGGGGTTATCATAGTAAAACCCTCAGCACAGCTAGCTAGGTCTGTCTGTGGGTCGAGCTGAGTGTCATCATCATCACACAGCCTAGTCACTGCTCCTTTTAGCAGGTGTGTAGTGGAGTATGTTGTCCTAAGATATTTACCTGCAAGTTATTTGGACGAGACAGAGCTTCACTGTTGTTTGGTCTTCATGTTGGCTTTTAACGATTTCCCTTCGCTGGGCGGTTGCCTGCGCTTCCTTCACCCCAGAAATGGTCCACTACTATTTAGTGTGGTGCAGTCAGGGCTGCCGCGAGGAGTGAGACGTATCTTCTTTTGATGTCATCTGGTTGACGAGTTTCGTGAGCAGGGTGATGAGAACATCCAGCCTGTCTTCCTGTTTGGCAGCAACTTGACGGGTGCAGCGATGGACACAGTGTGTTTTGGTGCTGCGGCTGCCTTCTCTTCCGGCGTTCTTCTCCAACTCAGTCTTCTTTCTTGTGCTTGCGTGATGCCTTGGTGCCTTCCCTGGTGAGGCCCTGCTATCTCGACGTCTTGCTTCGGTGATCGAGTAGTACATTCGGTGCTGTTAATACCGTGTCGTCACTGGACGACGACCACAGCCAGTTGCTGCTCCGTTGAGCAGAGTAGGGTGGAGTGTGTTGTCGCTAGACATTTACTCCAGCTTCATTTTGATGGGACATTTCTTCACTGAAGGTTTGTCGTTGCTTTTGGCTGTCGATGTTTTCTTGTAGTGATGGGTGCCGCCGCGACCTTCTTCCTCAGAAGTGGTAGGCCGCATTTGGTGTCGTTTCATTAGTGCTGCCTCAGGGGGGCAGAGGTGTCTTCTTTTGATGTGAGGTGATTTACAAGCCTTGTGAGAAGGGCGATGAGCGAATCCAACCTTTCTTCTTTCTGGACTGAAGATTGACGGGTGGTGTGCTCGCATGATTTTCTGCCGGTCATCTTCTGCCTGGGTTGATTCTTTGGTAGACGCCGTCTGGTGTAATCAGCGTTTTGAACAGTCGTCTCCGCTGGGACGGCCCTGTTCTGTTGTCTGGAGCTGCTGAACTTCCGGCGCTCCTCGGACCGTGTGGTAGCAGTAGGGCAGACATCGCTTACTTGGCGGCTTGTTGCGGGCTGCGTATGTGACCTGCTACTTCGTTGAGGATTCTTCCTGCTGCGTTGCTGCTTCCATGCTCGGCAGCCGCGATAAGAAGCAGCGTGTGAAGAGCCGCAATTGCAACAAACAGCGTCCTCGCGACGCTGGTTGCATTCTGCGACATAATGACCACCTCCACAACGAACGCATCTTGCTGGCTTTGTACATTCACTGGCTAGATGCCGGAATTCTTGGCACCTGTAGCACTGAACCAGCTTGCGTGGCTGCAGTTTTGCTGTAGATTTCTGCGAAGAGGTGCCGGCCTTCTTCGTCCTGGGGCAGGAGAGTGTGACTTCATAAGATATGGAGTCCTGCTGCAACATCTGGATGGCGGCTTCGAAGTCTTCAGGGCAGGACAGCAAGATCTTCAGTCCCAGATGGTCTGGCCAGCTAAATACAGGAAGCTTCATGGTACTCTGCATCTGAGCCAGTAAGATGCAGTAGTTCCCTGCATAGCTGACAGTGATCGGTGGTACTGTGCCTACTTGTGCAGCAGGGTAGATTACTGGAGCTGATGAGTCAGGCACGCCGTTTGGAGAAGGCGATGGTGAAGATGGTTGTGTGGGCCTTATCGGCGTCATCTTGAAGTTGCGGTACGTCTTTGGGTCGTAGCTGTAGATCTGGAACCTTCTTTTGGTGTCTTCAACATATTCCTCCCAGACGAAGTCGCTGGCCAGTGGGGTTGGAAACACAAGTGCCTCCGGCCACGCCTCGTCTCCTCCAGCAGGGCGATACTTATTGACCAGGTGTCGGTGGTCACGGCTAGTCAGGGCCTTCTTGAAGGTGGCAGCGTCGCAGGTGGGAACCCGCCAGCTGAACTGAAGGCCGTCAAGGATGACTGAGATAGCGAAACACCATTTCTCAGGGTTGCTTCTTGCAAGACGTCTTTTCCAAGCTTTAAAGGACCAGTCTTCTGGTCTGACTTCTTCTACAACACGTTCAGTGGCCCCTGGTGGAAGGTGGGAGGCCTCCGCCAAGAAGCCAACTTCTCGCGGGAAGGCGCCGGGTGGTTTGAATTTCTTCCTCCGTTTTGCCTTCTTGGTTGCAGCAAGCTTCACGGGCGACACGGAGGCGCTACTGGAAGCTGTAGTGTCTGCCTTAGTGACAGCAGATAGGCACGAACGAGTAGACTTGGCTGCACCAGTCTGCACAGGCGACGTGGATGCCATCTTCGAGTAGTCTGCGCTCCTGTGTAGACTCGTGTGACGTCACTGGAAGGCAAGTCCCGCTCCCTTGACAACTTGTTGCGGGCTGCGTATGGAGCCCACGGCACCGTTCCGGGAGTTTCTTCCTGCGTTTTTGCTTCCATCTGCAGTCGCATTGTGCAGCCGGGAGTCGACGAGAGAAGTTATCGGGCTCTGGCCTCGGAACGGAGCCATTGCAGCCACGAGAGATGTTCTACAGCAAGCCAACACGTAGCCCCTGATATGGAAGGGGATCGGGTTAGATAGGCAAAAGCTCCAATGTATTGCAATAGTCCTGTCGTTTTGGGTTAAAGGTACCCATCTTGGGAAGCTCGCTCTCTCACTCCTCGTTCCCATAATGTTGGTGGTAGTTAGCAAGATGCCACTGCACCAGTTTATCACTTTCAGACAGTTTTAGTAATAGTAAATGTTATTCCCAGCTATTTCGATTTATGTCTAAATATATGCACAGTTCTTGGTATTCATGCCTTTAGAAACCTGATGTACAATAATCGTGTAAATATTCAGCAATGATTATCCCTGATTTTCAAAGTAATAATCCTATCACAAGACTCATATCTGAACAATCGTCGATTTCTATGTAGACGCTTATCCATGTCTCCCTATGGCAATCTGTCCTTGTCTAACCGCTCGGCTGGATAGAGTGACCTCGAGGGTCACCCCAGAAAGGTAGCAGCAGGGTCACTACAACAGAACAAGTAAAATAATGTGAATATATATTTCTGCCAATTATGTCCGTATTTATGGTAGTCTGTCAAGTACTAAATGTCTTTTGGAATCAGTAAGGAAAAAAGCTACGTGCCACGGGGGCAGGGGAGGGTGGAGAGGAAAAAGCCGTCAGGCTACGTGGGGGGAAGGGTGTTCACAAGAGGCCATAATGAAGCTACGATAGTTTATGGACGCTAACGAGCAAGAATAAGAAACAACTTGACAAGTAAGTATTATTGATTTACAGACAAAATTTCAGCGTTGACACCGTTTGGGTAAATTAAAAATCAAGGAATTCAATTGGTGACTTTTATTGGGTACAGTGACTGAGTCCCAGATGGACGGTGTCGTTGACGGCGGTCAGCGTGGCGGATACTAGAGGCTGGGTGTATAACTCTATGTAAGAGGGGAAAGTGAGTTCGATGGGGGTCAACTTCACCATCTCCAGCAACAGCGGCACCAGAAGCTCCTCAGTAGTGAGTTCACACTCCTCGAGGTTCGAGATCTCCGTGCCATTGGTGACTGTGCACGAGGTGGCCATACCCGTCAGCCCGTCTCTGTTTGAAACATGTCCAATGATTTTCAAAAAACACCTTGCAAAATACGCAGAACCGGTTTACACACACCGCTGAAATCGGGGAGGCTTATAATGAGGTTCAGCATCCAACAGGCTGGTGGTATGAAGTGTTTGACCAACCGTCCGACCAGGCGGAAGGGTTTCGAAATCTTTTCTTCTTCGCAGAAGTACTCTTTAGTTAGGTAATCCAGAAGTTCAGCGCCAGTTTTTACGAGTGGTGCTACATCCATCAGTATTTTCTTAATATAACGCATGGCACCCCCAAAGCCACCCCTGGTGGTCGGCAAGTCGGCGTTGACGACGGAACCTACCAGGGCGACGACGGCGATCTGTCTGAACTCGGCGGAGGTGAAGTTTGGCACAGCGGGGTCGCTGACTGGAATCATGTGCTTGATGACCTCTGACCTCAGCTCGCGGTCCAGCTCGTCAATGCGTCCTTGCTTCTCGTCCACCACCGAGCGCAAGTACTCGCTGCAGTTCTCTCCAATGAGTGCGGGAAGACCCCTCAGAATTGCCCTGAACTCAGACACCGCTCTGGAGGTTCCTTCCACCAAGTCGATGGCTTTGTGAACAGCGTGCCTCGGCTCGCCAGCCTCACGTCTCTGCAGGGAAGTCTCTCTACGCAGCTTGCGGTCGTGTGTGGTAGATGCAGCAGACTGTGGACAAACACACCAAAGTGAACTCTGTCCTTACTACAACTATTCTATTGCAAACTGATTGTAAGTTTATGATTTTCCCCAACCTGCCAAAGGTCGTAAAGGACAGTGCAAATGTACGACTCATATCACGGAATTCGCGATGTAAAAAAACTTGGAATACAGTCCTTTTAGCGATCTAAGATGCGCAGATCTTTCTGATGACAAGAAGGTTAAGCTCCCCATTTGACTACTGAAATAAATATGACACGTAACATTTCTAAATAACTGAGCCTTTGATAAACTTTTGTCTTTACTATTATTTCGTAGGGAAACACACATAAAATTATACACCAAACTTCATTCCGTATAGCATAGAAGCACATTACATTTCACAACAGAATAGAATCATGTTAGAACTACTCTGGGTGAGATTCACATGGCGACCGTGACAGGACTATTTCAAACCACGAATACTGCGCAGTAGATTTACAAGGTGGTAAACGTATCACGTGAAATGTGTCTCCAAAGGCAGATGGAACTGACAGCTGGACCTGGAAAACATTTACTAACGTTATAATTTATAACAATGTGTGGTAGTCTGGTGACTCTTTTCGCTTTTACACAGCCACTTCCCAAGAGCTCCATTAAATTGGGGGTAAGACTCTAAGTCATGTGAGTAGTAGATGACACAAATGATACTCCAGCAAGGTACGTACAATATTCACATTTATACATCTGTAGTACTCCAATTGATTCTATCCGTTCCCTTTTATATTACCAAGTCCATTATCTATTCCAACTAATGTCTGAGCCCGTTATTCTGTTAACTGCCATAATATGCAAGTCCCGTTCTACATTGCAAACATAATTATTTCCCACTTGATTTGCAGGTGTCGTGGTCGTGATGGTTAAGCTGCAACCATCTCTCTCCTCCTGGCTGTCTCCAACTGCGCTCGACCCTTGAGTCCCGAGACGCTCAGAAGATTCTATGATAACTTAGAATATTCTTGCACCGACTGAGCTCCTTTTGGCCCCTGCACTCCCCCACTTCCGTGGGGAGGCTTTTCGACCAATAACTATCTCCCGTGTCCTCCCATCCTTTTGCCAAATGTAGTCGTTGCTCTGCTTAATTCGCTGACTGTCCGACCTACTCGGGCTGTGTTGCATCCTACTCACCACATTCCTCTGACAGAGTTTGTTTCTTTTTACTGTTGCAATTGACCTGCTTGAAGCTCGCGTTGCGTGAAATCACAACTGCCTTAATATTTTAGTAATAACCCTGTTCGTCACCACAGATGAGAATTATTTTAATTGGACGCGGAATGTTAATTAGACATCGACGCATGTGACAGAGCGATTTGGAACACATCTTGCACAGCGTCAAGGGTGTACCGACAGTGTCTCATGGAAGGTGTACCTCCAATATGGCACAGCGCAGTGCTTGGCAACGTCTGCTGTATGATAAGAGCTAAGACCGATTAAAAGATGCGTCAGTGCCAACAGACAAACGACGCAGACTGCCACACTCACAAAGCGACGGACAAGAGACGTTAATTCTTGGCTGTCCGAGTGGCGCCATTTCTGCCCTGGAAGAAGACCACAGAATGAGGGTCGAAACGTCGGATACAAGAAATATGACGCGGTGACACCCGGACACCCAAGAAACAACCGATTCTGGCCGTGGAAGCCTACCATTACTTTGGACAAGAGAAGTGTCCGGGTAGCGATATTTGGCGTCGTAGAGATATGGCAGCAGAAGACCGACTTGAATGCCTTCACTCACATCATAGCATCAGTGTAAGATCCTAAGCCGTGCATTGGATGGACCCTACGTGACTGCTAAAGGGTACTTTGCTCCGATGAATCACGTTTTTCAGTTCAACGCTGATGCTGGGATTAGGATGTGTCGCAAATGCGATGAAGCATGGCTACAACATGTCAGCCAGGTACTGTACATGCTGGAGGTGGTTACATAATGGTGTGAGGCAAATTTACAAAGAAATTGGCAGTATAGCCTACTTATCAGAACGACGTTCCCCCCCTCCCTCCCTCCCTCCCCCCTCACCTGTCAAGGATGAGAAGGGTTTTACATGAACTGCAATTCATCGTTGAACACAGTGCGGCGCCAATGATTGTGTTCATGGATTCAGCATTACCTCGTATGACCATCAGCCAGCAAATATGAAGACAGCATGGGGAAAGGTCACATTCTTCCTATGTTTTGAAGATGCAAAGGGCTGTAGTCATGGTGTGAAGATACATCGGGTCGCCACTGGTTGATGGAACTCTGATGACACAACGGATACGTCACCGACTTCTTGCACGATGTTGAGGTACTCCCGTGGCCAGCAAGATCCCCGGATCTGTCCCCGATAGAACATGTGTGGGGCCAGCTCTGACGTCAACACCGTCCCAGTGCCAGAATCCAGGATATCAAGGACCAGTTACAACAGTTGTGGCCAGCTTGCCTCAGGAGAGGATACAACGGATTTATGACAGCCTTCACAACCGAATCAGTGCATGCATCCAGGACAGAGGGGGTGCAACGTCATACTGACAAGTGGGCTCATACTGCCAAGTTCTCTGTACAGTTGACTCGATTGTGTAGTCACTGAAATAACATTACATACCCGCTCAATCGGTGAAGTTTCGTTTCTTTTCCTCCGCCCTTTTGGATGCTTCACTTATTTTGTCAGACAGTGTATTTTATTTTGAAATCACCAAATGTTTCATCCTAGTATTCTGTCTTTTAGCAGACTTTAGTGCACGGTGTTCGGTGAAGTTTAGTAACTGATTTTCAGCTGATTGCCTGATATGTGCTGACCGATGAATGAGGTAGTCGCGCAATTTTATCGTCTTTAATCTAATCTCAACGTAGTTTTGGACAGCAGCTGAATTTCTTTTAAACCTTTAAAAATATTTGTAACACATTCTTCACCAGGTGAAAAGATAAGGTGTTATCTGACTTACCACAATAAGCAGGGACAACAAGAACAGCAAAATCTGCGCCATTTTGGAGCTGCTGAACCCTCCTGCAATGTGACAAATTACGTTAAAGCAGTTGTAAGTGAACTTCTAGTAATGGAGTTTGTGATACTATACATGAACCAGCATGCTCACAAAGGACAGGCATGGTGCCAATGAATATGTCATAGAAAGAAATTAGTAAAAAATCTTTCAAAGATAAGGTGTAGGGTGTTGTATGTGAATCTATTACTAGAAAACTGTTTGATTTCCTAGTTAGGATCAAGTTAAAAGGGAACAACAAGAACAGAACTTACATTGATTTTTTTCTGCTGGCTTTACGGCTCGTCGACGTCGATATTATCACTGTCGGGAGAGGATGTGGGGCAAAGAAACGGAAGGAACTTAGCCATGGCCTTTAAAATGAAATTCCGCCTCATTCACCTGCAGTAGAACCAAGGAAAACCGAAATCAGGATGGTAAGACAGGGATTCGAACCCCTGTCCCAGTGAATGCCATGCCCAAGCATTACCTCTCATTCACCGAAATCGGTGAGAATCTACCTAGCTTGAAATTAAAGGATCATTACAGATGTAAATAAGTACAGAACTGGATCACACTATAGATATCACAGCTGACCAATTTCTGGCTCCGACCTTTGTGTTAAGTTTCCTCAGAATAAAACAGAACATGATTTAAATCGCGTGGTTCATCAACGTACTCATAATTTTATAGAAAATGTTTCTGCTTTTTACCTGCGGTTAATAAATGATTTTCTTAAAGCGAATGGAGACAATCTTCAGAACAGCAGTCCGATTCGCATAAATTAACAAGAATTAACCGATCGTGGTGGGTGATTGGTTAACGCTCTGGCCTCACATTCGGGAGGACGCCGGTTCGAATCCCCGTCCGAACATCCAGATTTGGGTTTTCCATGGTTTCCCCAAATCATTCCAGGCGAATGTCGGGATGGTTCCTTTAAAAGGCCATGATCGAATTCCTTCCCGTTCCTTGTTCTCAGTGCCATCCCGCCTCTAATGACCTCGACGTCGACTAGGCCACAAAAAAACAAGAATTATTAAAGGGAGAAGAAGGAATGTTACACATCGCTATCAAATTAAATTAAAACAATTTAAGTGGTTCGGGGACCTTGCATGCAGTATTAACGTCACAGAGAATTTCTAAAGCCAGAGTAAATTGTCATAGTGAAAAGTGCGGATATGAACTTTGTTCTGATGGACGTACCTGTGATCAACAAAGCGATTGAAGAGGCATCGAGAGGAGAGCCGAGACATGTGAGCTAGTGATACACTTACTGAAACAGGCATATGTCCGCAATACTGTAACTTCTGAATACTGTCGTTATCTTATTGTTCCCAACATTTAATGCGCTCCGCAAGATGTGATAAACCAGTTACACTAAAATCCCCACATAGCTGTTTAAGAGGATGTCATATCTGGAAAAACAACTTGCGTAAAAATTCCAGTATTTTTCAGTTTAACTGGGTTTCGGGGAGTTATTTGTTTTCTTCGTCATTCGAGATGTTTTTGGATTTTTAATCACAAACCCTCCGTCAAGTATATTGAAACAAATATAAGGTTGCAATATTTACTTTTACTGAGAACAGGTTTTCGCCTTATCTGTGCATTACCATAAGATATGACATTACAAAATACACAGTGCAGAAGATACACAATAGAAACTTCCACCAGCTATCTAACTGATAAACATTTTATTTAGGTACTACACAAAAGAACGTACTGTTTAGTATCTACCTCAACAACAGCCTTCTACGAGGGTGTTTCAAATGAAAACCTTAAAAGTGCTATATTTTTTTTATTTGTGACAATGAACAAAAAACTTACATGTCATTTTTCGACGTAGTCTCCTTGACGTTGAATGCATGTATTCCATCGCTTCGGGAGTGCATAGATACCACGACGGAAGAATTCTTTTGGTCGTGTGTGTAGCCAGTCATGCACCGCGGCTTTCACCTCTTCGTCACTTCTGAAATGCCTGCCCCCTATTCCTTCTTTGAGTGCACCAAACAGGTGAAAGTCACTAGGGGCGAGGTCTGGTGAATAAGGAGGATGTACCAGACATTCAAATTTAATTTCCTGAATAGTCTCAACTGTCCTACGGGCTGTATGTGGTCGGGCGTTGTCATGCTGCAGCAAAACTCCTGAAGTCAGAAGTCCTCGTCGTTTACTCCTGATTGCAGGGCGGAGGTGATGTTTCAGCATGTTTGAATAGGAATTGCTGGTTACCGTAACCCCCTTATCCATGTAATGCTCCAAAATTATTCCATTTGCATCCCAGAAGACAGTGAGCATGACTTTTCCTGCAGACGGTTGAGTGCGGAATTTTTTTGGTTTCGGCGATGAGGTGTGGCGCCATTCCTTGCTTGACCTTTTCGTTTCTGGTTGGTGGTAGTGAACCCAAGTCTCATCACCTGTGACAATTTTGCTCAGAAAGGCATCACCTTCGGCGTGGAAACGACGCAAAAGTTCTTCACAGGCATCAATGCGACGGGCTTTCAATTCGGCAGTCAACTGACGTGGCACCCATCTTGCAGACACCTTATTGAAGTGCAGTACGTTGTGAACAATATTATGCGCTGAACCAATACTTATCTTCAAAATTGTGGCTATTTCGTTCAGAGTTATGCGTCTATTATCCTTTACAAGCTCCTCCACTAACGCAATGTTTTCGTCCGTCACTACGCGGTTCGCCTGCCCTGGTCTTGGGGCATCCTCCACAGACGTTACACCGCTTTTAAACTTCCTACACCACTCGTACACTTGCTGCAACGACAAACACGAATCACCATACTGTGCTATTATTCTGCGATGAATTTCAATTGGTTTGACCCCTTCACTACTCAAGAAACGTATCACTGAACGCTGCTCAATCGCGGTGCATGTTGACAGCGGGGCGGCCATCTTGTTATGTATTTCATCACCTTCTCTAGCGTTGTAACATCACTGTGCCGCCTGTCGGTCACTTTGTGAACTTCAAGGAACACTGCTGCCACCTACCAACTCCATCACGATACTTGTCGAAATTTTATTTAACTTTTAAGGTTTTCATTTGAAACACCCTCGTATATTTTAAGTCACAATAAAATAGCATATTTAACTGGAGTGACTTCCCATGACTTTGAGTCATGTAACTTAAATCTTTGTAGCCACAGCATGTTCCAAGTTGTCACATATAGTGTGAGGAAGCCTTTTCACACTCTTTTCTCCTTGAAGTCCTTACTATGCTCTAACTCTCGGGGAGTTCATCTCCAACCGTCTTAGAAGAAACATCCAGACTCCATGATTGTTTAACAGATACTGGATATATCTATTCAGTTTACCCTACGAGGCTAGGAAAGATATTCCAATTAACTAGAATTTCGTTAGTGATATACTTGAATTGATTCACAGTTTTTTCATGCAGTATTTTCGTGATTATTCATATACTGATCAGCCAGAACATTGTGACCACCTACCTAATAGCCGATATGTCCGCCTTTGGCACATATAACAGTGGCGACTCGTCTTGGCATGGAAGCAGTGAGGCCTTGGTAGGTCGCTGGAGGGAGTTGGCACAACATCTGTACACACAAGTCACCTAATTATTTTTATTTTTATTTTATTTCCTGATTTTACATAGCCTACTACCTTGCTACCTAAAGAAGGCCCTTAGTTTCTACAGTTTTATTCTTAAAACAATTTACTTTATTTTTTTGTTAATAATATATCTGGATAATTATTTTTAAGGATAATTCCCAGAGGGGGTCGATGAGCTCTAACGCCAAGTTCAATCACATCCCAGATGTGTTCGAACCGGTTCATATCTGGCCAGTTTGGGGCCAGCAAATGCCACTGCCGTTGGGAAACGTGGTCGTCATGAAGGGGTGTACGTGGTCTGCAACCAGTGTACGATACTTATTGGCCGTCATGGTGCCTTGCACGAGCTCCACTGGACCCATGGATGCCCACGTGTATGTTACACAGGCATAATTGAGCCGCCGCCAGCTTGTCTCCGTCCCGCAGTACAGGTGTGAAGAAGCTGTTACCCTGGAAATCGACGGATTCGCACCCTTCCATCGGCATGACGAAGAAAGTATCGGGATTCATCAGACCATGCAACGCTCTGCAACTGCATCAACGTCCAGTGACGATGGTCACGTGCCAATTTCAGACGTAGTCGCCGATGTCACAGTGTTAACATTGGCACAGGCATGGGCCGTTGGCTGCGGAGGCCCATCGTTAGGAGTGTTCGGTGCGCTGTGTGTTCAGACACACTTGTACTCTGCCCAGCATTAAAGTCTGATGTTAGTTCCGCCACAGTTCGCCGCCTGTCCTGTTTTACCAGTCTGCCCAGCCTACGACATCCGAAATTAGTAATGAGGGGAGGCCGCCCAACACCTCGTCGTTTGGGCGTGTTTTAACGATGGTTCCGCCACTTATTGAAGATACGTACCACCACACTCCTCGGACACTCGATAAGTCGTGCAGTTTCCGAAATGCTCGTGCCGATCATCCGATTAATGTAAAATTCATCTGGATTTTTATAAACTTCCCTGTTTATTATTTTCTATCAAAAAATTTCTTAGGTTATGTTGTCACTTGTTTTTAATAGCTGCTACAAAGTATACACCGCAAACAGTTAATTTAAACGAACGTCTCATTTTTTATATATATATATGGTATTATAATTTTTATCTCTGCTACGCAGCAGGCAATTACCTTTAACTGGCATCTCAATAACATTTTCTTTTAACATTTTAAGTGCAAATAAAATTAAATTCAATAATTTACTTGATATTTACATTTCCTTTCAAAGCTTAAACTCAAACAAAGTCAGTGCAGATAATCATTTGTATTTTTCTGTCTAGCCAAGGAGCACTCTGGTGGCAGGCAGAGTAACTAGCACTTCAGCACCATCGAGAATCGCCGAAGGAACGTCGAAAACTGTCTTGGTAACCTGTAAGCTTCATGAACGCAGCGACCAGGGTCTACAAATGCAGCAGCGGAAGCCTTTCCTTTTTCCTTTTAGCCGTCTGTAAAAATTTTGTGCCACGCCTTCCATCTCGAGTTCAGTGCTTCTAGTTCTCCTCAGAGCTTTATGCCATTCTAAAAGCGCTGCAATACATTCATTCGACAGCTCATTCAAATACAGTGATTTGTACAGATTCTAAAAGTGCCCTACAGGCAATAATGGAATTGTCAAAAGGAAGATGCCGGAACTATTTAGTTTATGACATAGCCAGGGAACTTCAGAAGTTATCGGTAGAAGGAATACAAGTGCAGTTCCAGTGGGTACCGAGCCATGTTGGGGTGTCGGGAAATGAGGCAGCGGACAGAACAGCACGTCGCCACCTTACTGCTGCAGAAACAGAAAAAGTTTCGGTACCCTGTACAGACTTCAAGGCCATTGTTACCGACATGGTTAAGACTGAGTGGGAGAAGAGATGGTTTGCCGACTGGCAGGGAAAGGGACTTTGGTATCGAGCCATCTGCAACAACATAGTAAGCAAGCCATGGTACCCTCAACTAGAACTGAACAGGAAAGAAATTACTTTAATGAACAGACTTAGGACAGGACACACTTTATTACGTGACAAAAAATACGTCATGCGGTTGGTGGATTCACCGATGTGCCCTTCGTGTGATTCTATCGAGGATATTTATCACTTCATGCTGAGCTGCAAGCAACATCAATCAGCGAGAAAACAACTGCTAGAAAATGGTCTGAATATAACTTATGTAACTTCTCTGATGCAATCTCTCTCAGTTCCGAGCAAGAAATCGGTCAAGATAATTTCCCTGTATGTTAAATGTACTAAAGGTGTAATTTAAAATTCATTCGAACATATTGTATGAGGTTATTGGCTGTATTAGCCTTTGGCTAAAGCCATAAAATATATTTTTAAAAAATCGCCGAAGTATTGAGGTGCGCAGTGCCCAGGTTCAAGGCATTTTATTAAAGTGATACACTTGACAAGAGCTTCGTATCGTCCACTTCCAACGCACATACCGAATCAGTGCACGCAGCCTGGCCAGTGGGGCTGCAACGTCATACTGATAAGAGGCCTCATACTGCCAAGTTCATTGTCAATTTGTATCGATTTTGTAATCACTGAAAAAACAGCAGAGACCTGTATGGTTTCATTTCACCTCTTCATCCTCTTCTGGGTGCTTTTCTTTCTCTGGCAGGCAGTGCAGTACTGGTTTACTTTAATGGCAATTTCCAGCTGGAATTTACTTCCAATATTGTAGCATCAGCTCCTTAATAAGAAAAGCAACTGGAGTTTCTCGTCTGAAACTGGAAAACTGCGGACTGGGGACCATCAAATTTAGAGCACCTCTCAGTTCAACAACAGTTCAACATGATGCACCTATATCATCACAGAGCAGCAGACACTAAACAAATAGATGGTTTCAGCTGATTCCTCTCAGGAAACGAGAACAGCTGCTTTCTTTATAAAATCTCTGATGATACTGTAATTTTTTGTTTTGTTTGTTATCTGTTGCGAGTGGAGTTGTGATGTTTGTTGGGAGTGGGTGCTATGCTCGTACGACGGATTTGATAAAGGTTTGTTGTTGCTGGCGATAATTTGAACACTAGGAGAATATATGGTTAAAGTCGTGTAGTGACTGTCCGTCACATTGGCTGAATGGTGTGTTTGCTGTGTGGATACGGAGAAGGTGTTTGCTGAAAGCGCCGTGGTTAAATATCGTGCGGATGATCCTTGTAATACGAGGTGTGTAAAAAAAAAAAAAAACAAAAAAAAAAAACGAACTTCTGCTGTAATTGCTTTATTGCTCATCATACTAACTTTTACACACTGTCCCCTTCAAAGTACTGTCCTTCACTATCAATACACCACTGCCATCGTTTTTTAAAGTTTTGGAACGCCTCCTGGAATACAGTTTCTCCGATGGCGCGCAGTTCTCTCGTCGCATTGTCTTGAATTTCTTCTATGGTCTGGAAACGACGTCCTTTCAAAGTGTTTTTCAGTTTTGGGAAGAGAAAAAAGTCTGCCGCAGGCAAGTCTGGAGAATAGGGTGGCTGAGGCACAACGGGAGTGCGATGTTTTGCCAGATAATTCGTGACAAACAACGATGCGTGAGCGGGTGCGTTGTCATGGTGCAACATCCACGACTGATTCTCCCACAGTTCAGGCCTTTTCCTACGCACAGCATCTCTCAATCGGGTCAGAATTTTCTGGTAGACTTCCTTGTTTACTGCTTGAACACGTGGTACAAATTCATGGTACATAATTCCTTTGCAATAAAAAAAACACGACCATCATCACCTTGATGTTCGACCGACTCATCCGCGCTTTCTTTGGTCGAGGAGATCCTTTCCCCACCCATTCTGAAGACTACATCTTCGTTTCGACATCGTACCCATAAGTCCATGTTTAATCGCCTGTAATGATGTTCGTGAGGCAGTTTTCGTCCTCATTTGTTTTTTCAAGCAACTCCTAAGAGATCCTAGCGCGATTCTCCTTCTGCTCGTCCGTCAACAAGCGCGGCACCAGTTTTGCACTGACACGATGCATTCCAAGTTTTTCTCTCAGGATGTGATTGCAAGAGCCTACACTTATGTCAACTTCTTCAGAAACCTCACGGACAGTCAAACGGCGATTTTCAGGAATCACAGTGCGAACCCTCGCAATATGGTGGTCATCTGTTGATGTGGAGGGTCGACCAGATTTTGAATCGTCGGTAACCGAACTCCTGCCCTCCTTAAAGCGTTTAAACCATTCATAGCACTGTGTTCTACTCATGCAGTCATCCCCGTATGCTTGTTTAAGTATTTGAAGTTTCTCGGTAAAAGTTTTCTCAAGTTTAACACAAAATTTCACACAGACGCGTTGCTCCTCCAATTCCTACATTCTCGCTTTCTCACAAATCCCACGAGCACTCTGCGCACGACCTCACTCAACCGGCTGTCACTCGTAAACTAATGCAGCGACCGTAGTGCGACAAGAGGCAATCTCTTGCCGAGAGATGTCACTAGTGTGCAAGAAAGTCAGAGAATTTTATCTGCAGCAGTTGGCGTGCTATTTAATTAGTTCGGTTTCTTTTTGTACACACCTCGTACACCTTCCTTGTGCACTCCAGGGTCGTCGTGGTGGGAGGGTCTGTATCGAAGCATATTGCGTCTTTTCGTTTCTTCCCAACTAATGGTCCGTTGTTGATAAGCGTGGTTAATTATTACTGCCTGGTAATCTTTGTTGTCGCAGGGTGGTGTGATTTTTTGACCGAGTGCGTGCTAAATGTGTATTGTTAGACTCCTGGAATAGAGATGAAGGAAGGTGTAGCGTGGTATATTGCGCCGGCCCATTCAACTCAAAGACTGCCCACTTGAGGGACGGATCACCGCTAAACTTATGGCTCGTTCGCAGTAGGCTAGTAATTTAGTCGAGTCACGAGTGATTTAGTAAGTAAACGTGTGTGAACCATGAAAATTTAGCCAGTAGTTTAGTCGAGTCGATCCGTTTTGTTCTATTAAACCGGGCGAGTAGCACCCCCCACCACGCGCCACTGCCCACTCGCTCATAGGCTAAACAAGTCTCAACCTACTGTTTAAGTCGAGTTCATTAGCTGCCGCAAAAATGTCGTTTCGCTGGAGTGAAGAAACAATTATAAAATTTGTTTCTAAATATGCAGAACATCAATGCTTGTAGAATATTAAGTCTCCGCACTATACAGGGTGTTACAAAAAGGTACGCCCAAACTTTCAGGAAACATTCCTCACACACAAACAAAGAAAATATGTTATGTGGACATGTGTCCGGAAACGCATACTTTCCAAGTTAGAGCTCATTTTATTACTTCTCTTCAAATCACATTAAACATGGAATGGAAACACACAGCAACAGAACGTACCAGCGTGACTTCAAACACTTTGTTACAGGAAATGTTCAAAATGTCCTCCGTTAGCGAGGATACATGCATCCACCCTCCGTCGCATGGAATCCCTGATGCGCTGATGCAGCCCTGGAGAATGGCGTATTGTATCACAGCTGTCCACAATACGAGCACGAAGAGTCTCTACATTTGGTACCGGGGTTGCGTAGACAAGGGCTTTCAAATGCCCCCATAAATGGAAGTCAAGAGGGTTGAGGTCAGGAGAGCGTTAGGGCCATGTAATTGGTCCGCCTCTACCAATCTAAAATGAGCTCTAACATGGAAAGTAAGCGTTTCCGGACACATGTCTACATAACATATTTTCTTTGTTTGTGTGTAAGGAATGTTTCCTGAAAGTTTGGCCGTACCTTTTTGTAACACCCTGTATAAACAAACTAAGGAAGCTATCTGCACACATGGGTTTGTAAAATACAGTAAACATACCTGTATTTGGTGAGAAGTAAATTGAAAATTGAAAACTTCTGCATAGTGCACAATTTTATTAATTATTTTATTACAATAGCATCTAGATTATACAATAAGATGTTATTCCTATTGTTATTAGAAGTACTACCTAAAGCGATAAAAATCTTTTTAGAATTATCTACTCGCATAAGTTAAATAAAAAAGGTAGTCCAAAAATTCAGGCGCAGGGACTGAAACAGTTTACACTCCTTCAGCAAAATGATTCAGTTTACTGGATGCATCTCTATGAAACATTACTTCAATTCCTTTAATGTATCAAAGATTCCTTCACTCTGTGACACATTAGGCTGATTTTCCGTGTATAAATACGAGGTGTGCGTCTCCTTAAACTACATCCGGTGGCAATAAAGTAGAGAACTGTCTGTAATTTTGTAATTGCCGGAATTGCACTCCTTAAATAGGTATCTTCACGCTGGATTTGCGACTGAATTTTCATTAACACAACTTTCGGACATTCTCAAACTATTCGTAGGGATCTTCTAATGCTAATTCCTTCAGAAGACAATTTTTGGCTCCTAGTTTATTCCTTCTATTAACCCATTTTTGTACCCATTGCTTTTTCTTTTCTTTACCGCATAAACTTCTTCATCCATCACTTCTAACATAAGCTATATAAGCTCAATATCTGGGTGTTGTGGATCATTTTTTCCTCAATTGCTGATAATATTAATAAATAAATTACGCCAAAGCAATTGACTTTTTTGTATTTATTGGTCTCCCTTACGCGTTTCACTTCTTTTGCAGAAGCATCTTCAGCGGGGTTTTTATTTTGTGGTCTATTGTATTTCTTTTAGCTCCATTCTCAGCATCAACGCTTTTGCATTTTTGGTGGGAAGTGTCTTCATTTTTCTGAAAATGCTTCTGCAAAAGAAGTGAAACGCGTACGGGAGACCAATAAATACAAAAAAGTCAATTGCTTTGGCGTAATTTATTTATTAATATATGAGCTCATTCATTTGATTGCTTTGCAGCCTGTTCATCTGGCTAAATACCACGAAACTTGTGTACTATACTCGACCGTAGTACGAACGATTTTTGGTCAGTGGCGGGTAATATGGCTACTAAACTACTCGCCACTCGACTAAATTACTAGCGTAATGCGAACGAGCCATTAGGGTTTACGCTCTGTGGGCTGGTTTGAGATTTAACCCGCACTGGAGGTACACGACGTGAAGGTTAGAAACTGTACACGATGACCATCCCTACGCTGCTCTCTGAATATGGAAAGTCAAAATTTAATTCAATACTGGGGTTCCAAAATAATAATCCGGCGTCACGTGCTATGTGCTTTTACCTTCGCCACTAGGCGGGCCATTAATCTGTAGTTATATGATTTTTTATATGTTTTTATCTTATTTTTTATATATATACAGGTCGCCAGTGTGAATCATGAGCGGGGAGGAACGATCTGTGTCCATCCCGGATCGAAACCGGGTTTGTTAGACCCGGCGTACTTAACCTATAGTTGCAAAGTTTGTATTACCATCTACGTGCGAAATATGTCACTATTTGTGTGTGTGTTTTTCTTATGATAAGTGTATTTTTGTCTGTGAAATGTGTAGTTTGTGGTGCGGAGGTTGGTAACCATGCCAGCATTCGCCTTGACGATTGCGGGAAACTGCTTATTAAAAGGATCAGCGTCACTATTACTATTACTATTACTCCGCGTTTCACTTAAAGTGTTCGGCGGAGGGTGCATTGCACCTATCAGGAAAGGTAATGGTTTGGAAGGGACATACGGGATATGGCAGGTGGCGCCCATGGGCTATTGTGAGGAACCATCCCAGCATTCGCGTGGAGCGATCCGGGGAAACCATGGAAAACCCAGATCAGGATGGCCGGAGAGCTTTATCGAAAGCTAATCCTGTCGGATTTTAAGTTTACTCACCCGATAAATCCTTTCTATTCAACTCCCTATTCGCTCGTGGAAAAAATGAGTACAGAAATGAATCGGTTCTGGCCCTCATTTCTCTTATCTTATTTTCGCCGGTTTTTTTTTTTTTTTTTTTTTTTTTTTTTTTTTTTTTTTTTTTTTTTTGTATAACAAGGGTTCACAACCTTAGTTGTGTAATTCTCTGATAAAGATGCTGATCTGATGGTTTCCTGATGGAGTTGGTATCTACATTTTGTAAAACATGTTTATTATTGTAAAGACTGTATATTCAACTCTAGATCCAGTCTGCAGTTAGGATCGTTCCAACAAAAACTGTTTTTAACGCACACGTGTTTCGGGTGGAACAATTTCGCTACCACTGAAGGTGTAATGGCGACTGATCCCGTACCTGGTCCTTTTAAAGAGATATCCAACTAAACCTCATAAATGACTGAAAAATCCTGTTCACTATTTTGACACCTCCGAATATTATTGTTTGGCACATAAATTAATTATATTTTGGAAATATGTTTTATCAGTAAGCCCTCGAAGGGGTTGCTATTTCAGGACCCACTTATATGGTTAGCCAATGAGTGAATTTTATGGAAAATAAACTGAGGGAAGCATACTCCAGTAGCCCGCCCTTAAAATCACTGATAATACTAAAAAAAAAAAAAAAAAAAAAAAAAACAGTTCTTGACGTTACAAAGTCCACTAATTATATTTTAATTAACGTAATAAATAAACTAAAAAAACACATATACAAGTCTTGGACATTAATACGAGCAAAAAGTTCGCTCTTTTTAGTTAGATAACGAGGCCAAGCACCCAGTAATATAAAGTCCTTACAGGCCGAAGATTAAAATTTGGGCTGGGGATGCACTGTTGTGGTTACTGCTATGTGAGGCCTTCTGGTGGTCTGCTTTCAGTAATAGCTGACGCCTGCTGAGATAGTAGGACATTGACACATAGTATCTCAGTCACTGTATACAACCAGCAATGTAATGACTCATATAGCAGGGCCGGATTTAAATTTTTTTTTAGTGTAGGCTGTTCATTTTGTGCCGCCCTTTTCTACTTTTCTACTTCATACTTATAATAATCACTAATTTGTATTACCTTTATTAGGTAGCAAACGATTATATGTATATTTGAATTGATATAGATTAAGAGTGACTTCATTACTTGAAAGTATTCAGATTTAGTCATAAAATAGAAACAAGAAAAATGAATGAATTTATGAAACTAGAATACAAACAAGAAAATAAAAAATGTAATACATAATTATATTTTTCTACGGGATTATTGATTGGCGAAGTCATCTATAAGGTCATCATAGTTTATGGTGTTCATTATCTCTGCTTCTATATATAGAAGAGCCAAAGAGTTTAGTTTTTCTTGAGATAATGAAGACCTCTGTTAATTCTTCACTCGTTTTAAGCAGGAAAAGCTCCTTTGTCCAGAACAATTTGTGGCTGGAGTGCAAAGAGCTATGTGGAGAGCTATATCCAAGTTGGGGTAAATGTTACACAGAGATTGCTTCCTCATTATTAGCTGAGAAATGACAAGTTTAAAAAATCATTGACTTTTCAATGATTTTTTCAATAAAATTAGAACTTTCGAGTGCTTGGGGACTTTCAACATCCAGATACTCAGTTAATGAAATCTTAGATCTTACTTAAGTATTTTTATCATAGAAATCATTAAATGTAAGTCTGTCAGCAGAAACTTACCTCTGTCTATAAAGTCTTCCTTCGGAAATATACGACGGGCTACAGATGCGTTGAACAAGATAGAAAGTCGGGAAACTAATGAAGAATTAAATTAATAATTTAGCTAATTGTTCGCTGTCACCACTTACATAAATGAAAATTGATAGTAAACGTATTTTTCTTTTCTATTAATTGTTCCGAGTTTGTCACTTCACTACTAGATGTCACCACTTAAATGAAAATTTATAGTAGACTTATTTCTATTAAGTTTATAATCACACACAAATTTGACGGCTTGCTAAACCGGGCACCCTAGGAAATTTGCCGCCCCTAAAACGCTGCCACCCCTAGGTTGGAGCCTATACAGCCTAATGGGAAATCCAGCACTGCGTAGTGGTCTAGGTGCTGTAGGGTTACTCCTGAGTTTCACGTCTCCTGGCTCTGATTGAGAATACGTATTGGTTTTGCCGAGGACTCTCAGCTGACTGAGGAAGACTGGCGGAACTAACGCGACAGTGAACCCTGTCAACTAGGTGCGTGGACGGCCTTACTCGCAACAGAAAGCTAGTGCGGCCCTGCGTCATCAAAGAGACGATTCGAAAATGTTTGCGCTCTAGCTGAAAGGGTAGTTGTCTGTTAAACTGAAGAAAAGTGATAAAACTAATGAAGAGCTTCCTTCGTCAATCTACGGGCATACTTGATTAAGTAATGAACAGCTCGATGACAGATTAGGGACGTTGATGGAAATAAACAAAGAATGAGTATAACAGGAACTAAAAAGTGTTATCTTACCTGGCGACCGTTCTACAGGACGCATAAATGGATCACAGCCTGGACCATGAGTTACCTTACAAAGTCCACAGAAATGTGTGGCACGCCTTATTCTAACTTCATCGAATTGGGTTTTTTTTTTTTGTTTTTTTTTTTTTTTTTGACGTCACGAATTTCTATATTTCCTTTGTGTAGTACTTGTTAACGTAAATTTCTAGTGCACAATAATGTGTTCCTTTAAACACAATGAAATTAATTTCCCATTTATCTATAACATAACCTCTTATTTTCACTTAAGGCTTTACGCCTCGTCAACGTCGAGATCATTAGAGTCTTATTTTCAGTTTTGAATGCGTCTTTCCTACTCATCGATTAATTCTGTGATAGATGCTCCACTAAAGAGTAGACCGAACTTGTCCCAAACATTCTCGAATCGTCGAGAAAAAGGAGAGTATGCACGCAGCACGATCTCTGGAAGATATTCCACTGTCGATCACCAGGGACGATGATGGAACTAAGCAACTACGATAATAAGGTGAAACAAGTAAACTGCAACAAAATTAACAGAGTAACGCTATAAACTATTGACGTTTTGGCTCAATTTTACTTTACTTTTGGATCTTTTTACTTATGCCAATGACAGCTTCAAATATGAGGTAGTTTCTCCTAAAGTGCGATGGCTTTATCAGTAGCTGACTCGAGGTGAAACTGAGATACATTCATTCCGATTTGTGGATTTTGGATGTCATGTGTACTACATAGTTAGTTGTAGCTAGGAACAATTTACCTTTGACGTTATATCTGCACGGTGATTTCTGCCTCTGTATATTCTTCTTTTACTCTAAAATAATGTATTTATTTGGTGCCACTTGCTCTGAACACAGCAAGAATTAAAGTAATGTCTTATCAGGAAAGGAGAGGAGCTTATTTTACATGGTTTCCCAGGATGAATGCAGGGGAATGCCTGAACGATTTCTTTATAAGTATTCTTGATTTAGAGGCTTGATTTTAGTTCAGTGAGTTTCGCTGTTTGGGTAAATAGATGAAATTAAAAAGGAAGGTATTGGATTGCAGTGATGCTTTTTAATTCTGGCACTCTTTACTGAGTACAGTTAGTCAATCCCAAATGGACGGTTTCGTTGACTGCGCTGACCGCAGCTTCCAGCAGAGGTTTGGCGTACAGCTCTGTGTAGGAGCTGTAGTTGAGTTGGATGGGCGTTATCTTCGTCACTTCAATCAACAGCGGCGCCAGGAGCTCCTCAAGAACTGGTCCGCACTCGTCCAGGTTGAAGATCTCCGTGCCGTTCATGACTCTGCACGAGGCGGCGATTCTTACCAGGCCGCTCCTAGAAGATTCCTTCTCCATGATTTTGAAAAAACAGACCATCAAAATATTCAGAACGGATTTACACACGCTGCTGAATTCGGGCAGTTTTATAATGGATTTCAGGAACCAACATGCTGTTGGTATGAATTGTTCAATGAACGTTAGGATATCTCCGAATTTCTCTGAAATCTGGTCTTTCTCGCAGAAGTACTTTTTTAGTTACCTTTTCCAGAAGTCCAGCCCCGGTTTTTATGATTGGTCCTAAACCACTTAGTATGTCCTGAATCCAATCCATCGCACCCTCACCGTCAAAGTCTCCCCTGGTTGTCAGCACGTTGGCGTTGACGGCGGAAGCGACCAGGGCGACGATGGCGATCTGTCTGAATTCGGCGGAGGTGATGTTTGTTGCATCGCTGACTGGAAGCATGTGCTTGATGACCTCTGACCTCAGGTCGCGGTCCAGCTGGTCAATGCGTCCTTGCTTCTCGACCACCACCGAGCGCAAATAGTCGCTGCAGTTTCCTCCCATTAGTGTGGGAAGACCGCTCAACTCTGCCCTGAACTGCGACAACACTTTGGAGGATCCTTCGACCAAGTCGATAGCTTTGTGAATAGCGTTCCTCGGTTCAGCCTCACGTCTCTGCAGGGAAGTCTCTCTACGCAGCTTGATGGCGTGTGTCGTAGAGGCAGCGGACTGTGGACAAACACAAGACAACAAAGTGAACTCTGTACTTACAATACGTCAACTACAAGTACTCTACGGCACACTGGTTGGTTGTAAGTTTAAGATTTAATATGTAATTTCAATGGCAATGGTGTATACACCCTACGGCGTCAATCTCCCTACAACTCCACCTTCCTATGACTTGATTT
Organism: Vandiemenella viatica; assembly: GCA_031002005.1. Classification (NCBI taxonomy): domain Eukaryota; kingdom Metazoa; phylum Arthropoda; class Insecta; order Orthoptera; family Morabidae; genus Vandiemenella; species Vandiemenella viatica. Next base: position 166,157,533 of record CM061914.1, on the reverse strand, counting down.
CTTTTCTTCTTCTTCTTATTTTTTTTCCCCACCTACCTACGTCTTTACGAATTGAAACTTTAAATTCATTCAGTGTTTTTGGTGAACTCTCCACTATTTCTCTCACTTCCTTACTTACAAAAGAAATTTTTACACTCCCTCGCGCCTGAATTCAAGTGCTAACACATGATTATGGTCACCTCTTTCCTTCCATGTGGAACTCCTAATCCTTCTACTAATATTCTTACATGCATTGAACTGATTATATGCCTTGAACAAACCAAACTCTGTACGTTTTCGCGGCGGCAATGCTTTATAAAAAACTTCTCGGGTTTCAAGCCGCGTCAAAATTGAGCCGTCTGGCGACGTTTCGGAAGCTTGCACTGCTTCCATTGTCAATCACCCGCTTAACATTACTGAAGTCTGGCGCACGGTAGTCTATTATATAGCGCCAGCAGCCGGGAGCGGAGGGGAAAGCGCGTGGAGGGGCGGTCTAGTTGGGCCCTGCTCGCTTGGTGACGTCACGATCGGGTCACTCGTATGCCCTAATATGGCTCGATTCCGTTTCGTTGGTAATAATCCAATTACTGGCTTCCAAGCTTGGCTTAAATTGAGGCCTTGATCACGATTAATAACATTATTGCTTAGCCTGTCCCTTTTGGGACAGTGTTGTGAAGGAGGCTATTGAGACTAGGCTTAGCTATTATGTTACTAATCGTGATCAAGGCCTCAATTTAAGCCAAGCTTGGAAGCCAGTAATTGGATTATTACAAACGAGACGGAATCGAGCCATATTAGGGCATACGAGTGACCCGATCGTGACGTCACCAAGCGAGCAGGGCCTAACTATATCGCCCCTCCACGCGCTTTCCCCTCCGCTCCCGGCTGCTGGCGCTATATAATAGACTACCGTGCGGCAGACTTCAGTAATGTTAAGCGGGGGCTTGACAATGGAAGCAGTGCAAGCTTCCGAAACGTCGCCAGACGGCTCAATTTTGACGCGGCTTGAAACCCGAGAAGTTTTTATAAAACCAAACTCTCTCTTCACCCGTCTTCCGTTTTCCAGTGACTTCCAACCCAGCTCGTTCAGTATAACAATCACGGATTTCATTCTGCGGTGATTTCCGCAAATAAATGTACTGTAGTTGCTCTGTTTTGTACCCCCTGCAACTCCTGAATTTCCACACCACTCCACCATATCCAAGCAGTGGTCTGACCAAGGTTCTGTAACCCAGATCCCTCACTTCCCTCACACGTCCTCTCATCACCCTCTCCAATAAATGAAGAATTTTGAAGACCTGTCCAATGTGTCCTGCCCAATTGAGTTTACTATCAAAAGTTATGCCAAGATATTTAAAGTTCAGATCTTCGACAAACAGTTCCTTCCCTAACCTATAATCATTAAAAAAAAATATCTTTTTTATCCCTGTACCTAATTAGCTGATTGTTAATTTAATTTAATTGCAATGGAGCACAGGCTCCGGTGACAATTTCCCTACACACCCATCTTCCCCCTATCCAGCACCCACCTACATTTGCCCTATACAAATTTTATCTTTAAATTCTTTAAAAGTTTTCGGTAAATTATTCATCATTTCCAATCCCTGACACCCTTACCTAAAAAAGAGAATCTTCCCACACCCTTGTGCCTGAAATCGAGTGCCAGCTTGTGGTCATGGTCATCTTTTCCCTTCCATGAACTACTTTTCATACCTATTGCAATATCTTTCCATACCTCATCGCCAGTATATGCCCTGTACATTCCCATGACCCTCCTCATCCTCCTCCTGTCTTTCAATGAATCCCATTCCAGCTCCTTTATCATATCCGTCACTGATTGCATTCTGCGATAATTTCCAGAAACAAATCTAGCAGCCCTTCTTTGCACCCTCTCCAACTCCTGTATTTGATACGTAAAATGAGGGTCCCATACTACACTACCATATTCGGGCAATGGTCTGACCAAAGTTCAGTAACCCAATTTCTTACTTACCTCGTACATCCCCTCATCACTCTCTCCAACAAGTGCAGAACTTTGAAACCTTTTCCTACCACCTGTCCAATGTGTCCAGCCCAGTTAAGCTTGTTATCAAAAGTAATGCCAAGATATTTATATTTCAAGTCTTCAGCAAGCAATTCGTTACCCACCTTATATTCATAATTAACCTTTTGTTTTTTATTTGTGTATCTAATAAGCTGACTCTTCTTTGCATTTATCTTCATTGTATGTTCACCAACCCAACTAGATAGTCTGTCTAGATCACCCTGCAACTGTTTACAATCCTCTATCGTTTTGATTATTTTATACAGCATTATGTCATCTGAAAACAATCTAATTTCAGATAGTAAACAATCAACACAATTATTCATTAGAATAATGAATTGCAATGGTCCCAGTACGCTACCATGTGGCACACCCATTTTTATTTTCACTTCTTTTGATACTACATTTCCTACCCTAACTTTCTGATTTCCACCTATTAAAAATTCTTTTACCCATCAAATCACTTTCTCATCCACTCCAATGGTTTTTACCTTGTTTACTACCATTTTATGTTCTTGGCATTTGTTTTCATTCCGTATTTAATTACCCAGACAGTTATCCTGTTCAGATCCTTTTGCTGCTGCTCACAGTCCGCTACTGTTTTAATCACTTTCCGTAATATTATGTCATCTGCAAACAATCTAATCACATCAATAGATTCATTCATTAGAATAATGAACAGCAATGGTCCCAATACACTACCCTGAGGCACTTCTCTACTAACTCTTTGATGAAGCTGCATTACCCACCATACTTTTTCTTCCTTTTAAGAAACTCTACACCCGGCAAGTCACCTTTCTGCTCTCTCCAATTATATTCACCTAATATGTACCAACATTTTATGGTTCACTCTGTCAAATAATAAGCCAAATGACGTTGAAGATACACGGTGCAAATGTGAATCTCTTCGTCGAATAGTGGTACAGTTTCTTAAGTGAGTCGTGTCACGGACCCGTCACCGAGCGTGGTGGTGTAACGGTTAGCGTTCTGGCTTCGCAATCGGGAGGACGGCGGTTCGAATCCCCGTCCGGGCATCCAGATTTGGGTTTTCCATGGTTTCCCAAATCACTCCAGGCAAATGCCGGGATGCTTCCTTAAAAAGGCCATGGCCGAATTCCTTCCCATTCATTGCCCCCATCCTTTCCCGTCTCTAAAGACCTCGCTGTTGAGAGACGTAAAGCAGTTAAAAAAAAAACGGACCCGTCACGTGAAACAACTCGAAAAAGTGCCGTAAGCGGGGGCTGCTTTGTAAAAAAAAGTGATATTATTTTATGACGTGATCAGAGGAACACACCCCGCCCGGGGAAGTACAGAGCTAATCTTTGATTTGCCGCCCCTCTGAAATTGCCGCTCGGGGCAATAGAGCTAAACAAAAAGGTCACTGCTACACGTTCTGATTCGTTTTCGGCAGGGAGTAGTATTATACCTTTCACCTCTAACCGCCCATTGTTAATGTGAGGTTTCATGTATGTTATTGTTGTACTAATATTGCGGAGCACATTTGCAGTACATTATCTGGTCTCTAAACTCGTCGAGCCTTGATTATTGGAGTAAAAAGGTAAACGTTGGCCACATTTAGCTAGATAATTCATTATGAAAGGTATCCTGTTTCAATATTTTGAGTTTAAATGTTTTAGTGATGTTAGATATATAAAAAAAGCAAGGATTCATATAACTTTACACATTTTGCCGATAAGAAGTCAACTGATAAAACACTACGTTCTTACGTCATTGTGAAGTAAATCAATACCCTGTACGCAGGTGTAATCAGTAGCGGATCTAGGAATTCTTAGAGGCGGGGCAAAAAATTTAGATTGCCCCCCCCTTCAAACATGAATTTGTCTCCCGGGGCAGTACAGAGCTATTCTTTGATTTGCTGCCCCCCTGAAGTTGCCACTCGGGATAGTAGAGCTGAAAAAAAGGTCACCCCTATACGAATTTGCCATTTACCGCTCCTTGGAACATAATTTTGCCACCCCCTGAAGTTGACGCCCGATTTAACTCCCCTGGATCCGACGCTGGGTATAATCTGGGAGTGTGACAATTAATATGGCAACAATGAATAAGCTGAAAAAATCATAGAAGTGATGTGAAACTACTCAAATCATAAACATGGACTCTAGTTGTCGTATTTCCGTGTTTTATTCTTCTTTATTAATATTCGTTGTTTTAGCTGCTGTTGGCGCTATTTATTTTATTTCACTCAGCGTGCTATTACACTAAGTAAATGGCCAACACAACAAAATACCGTCAAATCGAACTTCGTTCATACAAGTTCTTCTTATAGAGCATGTTAAAAGGATTTTGCCTTTATAATCAATTTGTATATTTATAAATACTGTATTTCTTGTTTTTTTGGCATTATCACCATAAATTTATATGACCAGCCAACCAACCTAGGTAACCCACTCGTAGTTAGTTGTAGCTAAGGAACTTTTTTATTTCTCAGAACAAACAAACTGGTCTTTGCAAAGGAACCCCAAAGTTCAAGGATTTAAATTTATAATATAATTGTAGGATGTCATATCGGTTATCGTACATAGTGTTCATATTATACTCTGCATCGGCGTGGTTCGGATTCCACGTTAAATTGTAGGTCTCTTGTAGGGCTAACAACCATAGTTGTAACACGATGTGTACACACCTATAGCAAAAATTCAAGCTAAACAAATGTTTAACGGGTCCTAGTTGGCCCAAACGAGCATACATAAATACATACGTACATACATACATACATACATACATACTGTAATGTTCCGGATGAAACACATGTGTGCGTGTTTCTTTTCTCGTCGTGAGTGAGTCGGTCCCAGGGGAGGTTCTGCTTGTGTTTGGAGGACGCCATTCCTAGAGTGTTGCCATTAGATTTGACGGATGGCAGAAAACAGTCACGTGACAGGACCACAGCTCAAGGGCAGCCTGGACTGTTTCGGTAAACAAATAAAATAAAAAGTAAGTCTGTATCCAAGAACGAAGGGTGAGGGGAAGCCAGGGAGTACAGCCAATAGGAAAAACTTGTATTTTTATTATAAAAAAGGGTGGTTTTGTTGCATGTCCCGAGCCAACCAGAAAGAAGAGCTTCCATCCAAATACAGACATTGGCAGACGTCATAAAGAGGGGGCGGAAAGACGGGGACTTGTTGGCTACCGACGGAGAGGTGGAGATCTACCGACCAGCTGACCACGGGAGAGACAACAGTGAGGCAGCCGGCCATGATGGAGAGATGGTCAACCCACCGACTGCACAACTTAGATTCGCCTGCACGGTAACCACCATTCAGAAAAAGGAACTTTTGCATCATCGTTTACCCTAGATATCGCCCCGAGACAGACTCTCTTGCTCCACAGAAAAAGTGATGTAAAAAAGAAAATTTAATCTTTGTAAAATTTTGTCAAGTAAACAATTCAAATACATAAGTAAATCGTAAAGTCAGATTGTGAACCTTGTTTTCACTAGATCCCATCCAGTCTTGTAATGTGTCATTTTGCTTGGTTAATTTAATAATTCATGTTTCTATAATAATACATTGAGATCTGGGTGTCGCTTCCCTCAGAATAGGGTACACTCCAATCTCTGGCGCCCACCTCATTTTTTTTTATACCTAATATTATTTTGAAATCAATGACAGGTAGCAAACGGCCACAGTGAGGTCGAGAAGTCGCTTTCCTAACATAGGGAACACTTCAATACATACATACTCTGAATCGGCGACCATGAACATTTAGTCATAAGCAGGACACACTATAGAATTCCATTTGATGTTTTTCAAGTTTGGATGAAGACATTTATTTTGCTTACTGACTTTTTAAAATCATAATTACTTACTTAATGTTTCATTTGAATATGCCTTCAATTTGTAAAAATGTAGTGCAAAAATAGTGAAATTACGTAGTTCCATGTTACAGCGTTTTATTGTTTAATAATAGTTTTTTTGTACAAAAAAATTCTTTGGTATTATACATTGCTCTTGAACTGCTTTCCCCCCGGACCTGGTTCCATTGCGCCGGTCATGTATTTTAATGGAAAATCAAGGTATATCTCTTTGTCGAGCAAAGTCTGTAGCACATGTGGGTGACTGCTTCTCTTTAAACAAATTAAAATAAAATACCCAAATCATTAAAAGATACTCTAGTGGTGATATTCTATTCTTAAAAATCGTATTGTAATCACATGCTAAAACATGCATCGCTTTATTAAAATCAATATCCCGAAGAAAGTCGTCCTGCAATGGACAGCGGAGTGCCCGGTTGCGTCTGATGAACAATCGAGACTTAAGATAGATCAGCAGATGCGTCCGTGACAACAGACTAACTACAGTAAATTACGTAAAATCAAATTCTCGGCGTTCAGAATTAATATATTCTCGGGTGACCAGTAGTGTCCGACCGAAGGTCATTTTTCGGCCGAAGCCGAAGCCGAATGTTCGGCTCTTGGGATAACCTTCGGCCGAAGCCGAAGGTTCAAAAATAATTATATATCTTAGAACACTAACATGAAGTATATATGACATGCAAAAAATGAACTGTTATTTTGTTTTATATGTGGTATTTTTTAAATAAATTGCACCTTTACATTAATTATAAAAAAGTTTTTAATATTTATTTATTCGAATAAAATAAAACAGTAAAATAGTACCAAACCAGGTTCTGAGCAATACAACCCCAAAAACATTTCATCCTGGTAGTCTGCCTGATGATGTGCGGTGAAGTTTAAAAAGGGTTATTCTCAGTTAATTCTCTCAAATTTGCTTAAAGATCGATGATACGATGATATAGCCGTGTAATTTTATAATGATGAATGTAAGCGTGACAAAGTTTTGTAAAGCAGCTGATTTTTTATTATTATTATTATTTTTTAAACATAATCGTAACACATTCCCCATTTAGATTAAAGGAGGAAAGTTATGAGTTGTTGCGATAAAGTGTTTGAGTTATCTGACTTACCACAATAAGCAGGGACAGCAGCAGCAGCAAAATCTCCGCCATTTTGAATCGGTTGGCACCTCCTAGAAATGTAACAAATAGTGTCAAAGCAGTTGTAACTGAATAGCTGGTATTATAGTGGGAGATATTATATATGAACCAGCATGCTCACTGAGGAGAAGCATGGTAGCAATTGATATGTATATTAGTATATTAGTATATTAGTAACATATATATATATATATAAAATGTTTCAAGATTTAAGGTGTGACATGTTGTATGTTAATTATAGCTATAAAACTGTTCCTGATATGGGTTAAGTTAAAAAAAAAAAAAACAAAACAAAAGAAACAAGAAGAATATAAGCTACATTTATTTTTTGGGCTCTACGACTTGTCGACGTCGAGGCCGTTAGAGCCAGGAGAGGATATGGGGCAAGGGACGGCAAGGAATTCTAACATGGCCTTTTGAAGGAACTATTGCGACGTTCGCCTGGAGTGATTTTGGAAAACCGTGGAAAACCGAAATCAGGATGCCAGAACAGGGATTCACGCCTACGTCCTCGCTAATGCTATGTCCGAGCGATACCGCTCATTCACCAAATTCGGTGAGAATCCAGCTAAGAGATAATGAATGTTGACTCCTACCGGTTTGAGATTAAAGGGTCACTACAGCCACGAATAAGTAGAGACGGATCAAACCAATTCAGAGAGTGCTAAAGAGAATATATGTAACAGCAAAAACACCCGTCAGTGAGGCTGGGTCCACCACTCTGGATCAGGTAGGTACAGTGGTTCCTGGTTCCCGCGTATCCTCAGCGCTGACAGGTTGTCAGCACTCCCTTAAGCTGCGTCCCCCCGGCGCGTGGTATTGGAGGTCGCGGTGTGCGAATCAGCAGGCGCCACTTGTCAGCACTCGTCGCCTCCCCACCACCTTGCCCAGTGTCGTTGCAGCTACCCGGGCGTTTGATGTTTACCGACTGAGCGATGGATAGAGCCGCGCCGTCCCTACAAGCCCGCTCCACTCTCCTCCTGTCCTCCAATGACTTCCAATCCAGTTCCTGTATCATATCCGTTTCTGGTTGGGCCCTGTGATAATTTCCACAAACAAATCTAACTCCTCATCTTAGCACGCCTTCCAACTTCAATATTTCAAACCCAAAATGTGGGTCCCAAACTAAACCATCATATTCTAACAAAGTTTGGTAACTAAATTCTCTAACTTGTCTGGTACATCCTGCTCACAGAAGACCTCTAAAGTGTAATTTTTCACAAACAGGACTCAATTTATGATGGACTCAGGTTAACTGGGGACAGATCGCATAACACAGGGAGAGTCACATCCCGCAACTGGAATGTTCATGTGGGTCGTTACTAGTGTTGTAAAAAAACGGTTTTTTTCTGACTTGAAAAAAAAAAACAACATGAAAAAAACTGTGAAAAAAACATGTTTATTTCATAACTACCTAATTTCATATTTTTAAGGTATTTATCAATTAATATGACTGTTTTAGAGTTTATACTAAGTACTTATCTTATTTTTTAAATCTACTATATTTTTCTGGTTCAGTATAAAAAAAAAAATTACAAAAATATTGGTAACATTGACTGAAGTATTCTTTTACGAACGGGAATTTCCCGAATAGGCAAGGTTGCACGAGTGAATCCCCGTTGTTTGGATTGATGCTCACTATTTGAACTAGTGCTGCCAGCCCTATAAATTATCTGTAGACCTACGGATCTTTTCAAAATAAAAAATTAGGATTTTTAAATTTATCAAAGGTTTTTTGCCTCTTTTTATTACTTATTGTGCTTTCCTTATATTCGTATACTTGTTAAACTCGCAGCATATAGTGATACTGAGTCATTAAATTGTCAGTTATTATGAATCATTTCCTTGCAACCGTTGGCATAAACCAACGATTGAAAAGAAATAAAGCTCCAATTTTGTATGATAATAAATTTAAATTCAAACTTAAAAGACCGTTATATGGAACTATCGGCGCAGTCTATATGGACAGTGCGTACTTTGTTCACAATTTAAAAGTGCAATCTCAAAATATTTTGTGTACGATACAACCAGTAAAAGAAAATGTAACTACTTCTGAAGTTATGGATCTAGAGGAGACAGAAGAAGAAACAGAAAATTTCGACTCCGACCGCACTAGTGTTGGTATTACTGATACTAGTGAATGTGGTACTGTCCAAGAGGATGGATAAAAAATTATGTTACCTATATAGAAACATTTATGAATCATTATGTAAGACATTATATGATTTAGTAAGATTTAAAACACACATGTAAAATGTAACTTCCGTAAATAAAACTATAATTTATCAGATATATCGTTTTCTGAAAAAAAAAACAATTTTTTTTTCAATTTGCAACACTAGTCGTTACAGTTTCCTTAGTACCTACTCTGCCACAATGAGCAAAATTAAAGAAAACGTGTTGATAGGTTAAAGGATTCTTAATAGCCAGAATAATGCTTAATGAGTTAGAAGGCTGTTTACCAAAACTTGAGTCGATCAGAGATAAAGAAAACTATAAAGAGACAAGAAAATTATCTGAATTGTTTTGAACTGTCGCTGCCGAGAAAAATGGAGGCGAAAAGAAGTTTTGAGGATGTTAAAAGAGAGGGGAAGCTGAAATAAGGTTTTTTTTCGCACATAGGCTTCATATTATTCGTAACTTTTTCTATTCTACTTTTTTTTAAGTATGTAAAATTCCTTCATTTTACCGAGCTTCGCATATGAACGCTAATGTTCAGCACTTGCATTCAGAAATTTAGTTTAGTTCCCTATTGGACTACGCATATTTCGGTTTTCCATGCTTTCCCGAAATGCTCAATGACAGAATGTTCACTTCATGAAGCCAATGGTCGATTTTCTTCCTGTTCAATGCATACAATCCTCTCACAGACTTAACTGCGCTGTCCTAGATGAGCGTGAAGCTCCAATAAAAAATTATAGTTAATTGGTAAATAATCTATTATTATAGAACCAGAGACAGAAGTTTTAAATAAAAAGCTTTTTCCTTGCGCTAGTTATAGCACAAGAAAATCCCCCCAGAATGCCGTGTTATCAATGTACAAGAGGCAACTGAATGAACATGAAAAAGTCATTAATGTAAACGACAGAAACAAAGGGACTAAGCATTGATCCTTGGGGATCAGCCGTTGCTGAATTTTCGGTATTAGTTAAGGTAAATGAGAGATCTTTAATAAGGTAAAGAAAAGTTATCATAACTTCTTCGTAGAATAATAATGATGATTGTTCATTTTCTATGTTATGTTAATTTTTAATATATATTTGCTGTTTAAAAAATTGTAGGCAATTACAGGAAAGAGGAAAATTCGGTGTTTAGGGAAATTGTTACCGGAGCCCTCGCTCTTTCACCATTAAATTAAAACATTGTTCCGGATGTATGGTCCTGATACCGAATGAAAATAATAAATAAAACAAAACGTAAACTAAATTTAGTTCTTTATTTTTTATGTAGGTAGGGAATATAGATAGAAGAAAATTAATTTTGATTTTATCAGTTAAATATACATACACAAAGGTGGTTATTACTGGCCTTATGTCGAATTTAATATTAAAATCCCTAAAGTGCGAAAACAGGTGGATAGGGAAATTATACTCAAAGAATTGAGGGTAGTAAAAAGAAATAGGTGTGTTGTGGAATTACCACAGTAGCATACTCTCCAACGCAATTAATTACGTTAATACAATGAAATTAATTCAGACTCTTCGTATAGTGAAAAAGAAGTGTTAATAATGGGAAACAGAGGATTCCCAAACCCGGTTAACTTTCCATAATCTACTGTGCCGGTATGAACTTTGTTCTGTAGGACAGCGGTTCCCAACATTTATTGGTACACGACCCACTTTTAAGTAAAAAAAATTTCGCGACCCACCTAAAATGAGAGTCTAACTAATATAAGAATGGGAACTGTTGTATGACCTCGATACGCTATCGACTATCCTATCCTATTTTAGCACAAAGGATATACTATCAACAAAAACAAGATTTGATAATACCTAAAACAACAAACATATTATAGACCGGCAGGCGGGTACACAAACCATCACCTCATCAAGTTGACTGCTGAAATTCCACGATTAGAAGTAACGCGATCAGCATATTATATTGCAACTGGTCTGCCAAGTCGCTTTTTGGTGGAAACCACCTGCAGACCCGATTTTAGTGGTTAATTGGTAGGTTTGTTATTGTGTTTTACTGCACCCAAATGTATGAAAATATGGAAGACTAGGAGCAGGAAAACACAATGGTTAACTTACCAGTCAACCATAAAATGGGATTTGTCGGTGTTTTCTACTGAGGTATGACTTGGTACATCAGTGGAATTTTAATTTGTAAATCGAGTTTTAACTAATCCTGGAATTTTAGCCGTCAACTCGATGAGGTGATGCTTTGTGCAGCCGCCCCTCGCTTTATTGCAAAAATAATGAAAAATACGTTAAATTATTATAAAAACACAACTTTACAATCAGTAAGATTTCTGGCCCTTGTGTTTACTGATGAGGGCATCGATATAGGGTTAGCACTGGTTAATTTTAACCTTAAGTAACTCTCTACACGTGGTTTATTTCTGTATTTTTTTTTCAAAAACAATAAAGTTGAAAAAGCTCGTTCACACAAGTATGTCGTGTTGGTCGGCATCAAGAACTTCACAGCTAATTTAAACATTTCTGGTTACTCTGCTCGTACATACATCCGGAAGGAAATTAAGGATTTCACGATTATTGCACCTGTAAAATATCGTGTTTTATGAAAAAAAGATATGTTTTCGCGGCTAAAACCTCGATTGTTCCGCGACCCACTAAAACACACGCCGCGACCCATCAGTGGGTCGCGACGCATAGGTTGGGAACCGCTTCTATAGGACATACCTGTAGTCAACATTGCGTCCGATGTGACAGCAAGTGGACGTATGATACAGATACGCCAAATATTTACTGTCTCGACCTTACTGAAATTCGGTTTCTTGCATTTACGTTTTTTATGCCGCAATAACTTCTGAATGTCGTCGTTATCTTAATCTTCCCAATATTAATTACGCCCGCTCCACAAGATAGTTAATTTAATTGCAATGGAGCGCAAGCTAAGGTGGAAATTTGCGTGCTCTTCCATTTCAACTACAAATTTCAACTTTAGATACTTTCAGCGTTTTTCGTAAATTAGTCATCATTTCTCTTGGTAACTTATTCCAGTCCCCGATCCCTTTACCTACTAATTTTTTCTCGCCTTTGTGCCTGAAATCGAGGGCCTGCTTGTGGTCATGATCATCTTTTGCCTTCCAAGCACTACTTCTAAATCTCCACGCTGTACAAAGCGGCTAACGCGCTTAATTGCAACTAACAGACACGTGAATTTTCCACTTTAATTTAATTTAATTGCAATGGAGCACACGCTCCGGTGCAATTTCCCTACACCCCCATCTTCCCCCTATCCTGCACCCATCTATATTTGCCCTCTACAAATTTTATCTTTAAATTCTTTCAACGTTTTCAATAAATTATTCATCATTTCTCTTGGTAACTCATTCCAATCCCTGACACCCTTACCTAAAAAAGAGAATCTTCCCACACCCTTGTGCCTGAAATCGAGTGCCAGCTTGTGGTCATGGTCATCTTTTCCCTTCCATGCACTACTTTTCGTACCTATTGCAATATCTTTCCATGCCTCATCGCCAGTATATGCCCTGTACACTCCCATGACCCTCCTCATCCTCCTCCTGTCTTGCAATGAATCCCATTCCAGCTCCTTTATCATATCCGTCACTGATTGCATTCTGTGATAATTTCCAGAAACAAATCTAGCATCCCTTTTTTGCACCCTCTCCAACTCCTGTATTTGATACGTGAAATGAGGATATTTCATCATTCATCGCTTGGCTGTCAGGTGTAATGTTCTATTGGTGCTGTGATAATAAAAGGGTGGTTTTGCGTTTCTATTATACGTGTTTGTGGTATATGACTATTTCCTATCTCATATTTGTGATTTGAAAACTTTTATATCGATCAGATTGTGATTACTCCAGCAAAGGCGACCGTACTTACTAAAATCAAGGAAGCTAATTTACTAATTTTTTTTGCTGTCATCAGTCTTTAGACTGGTTTGATGCAATCCTCCATCCCTTCCTATCCTGTGCTAACCTCTTCATTTCTACATACACATTACAACCCACGTCCTCAATTATCTGCTTCATATATTCTAATCTCTGTCTACCTCTACAGTTCTTACCTTCAACTGTTCCCTCCACTAACAAATTAACCAATCCAGCATGTCTCAAAATATGACCTACCAGCCTGTCTCTTCTTCCTGTAAGCTTCTTCCATAAACTTCTTTTCTCACCTATCATTTCCAAAACTCGTTCATTTCTTACTTTGTCTGTCCACTTAATTTTCAGCATTCTTCCTGTAGCACCACATTTCAAATGCTTCAAGTTTCTTTCTTTCCGGTATTCCTAAAGTCCATGTTTCGCTACCGTAGAGTGCTGTGCTCCACACATAGAGTTTTAAGAAGTTCTTTCTAATTCCTAGATCAATATTTGAAACTAAAAGGTTTCTCTTTTTCATGAAGGCTCTTTTTGCTAGTGCTATTCTGCTTTTAACATCATTCCTGCTTCGGCCATCGGTTGTAATTTTGCTTCCCAAGTAACAGAACTCACTCACTTCTCCTATTGCATCCGATCCTATTTTTATATTTAATCTGCTAGTATTGGTATCATTTCTGCTACATATCATCACTTTTGTTTTACTTTGATTTATATTCAGTCCAAAATCTTCCTTCAGTATTTTGTTAATGCCATTCAATAACTTCTCAATATCCTCAGCCCTCTCTGCTAATAAGACAATGTCGTCAGCAAATCGTAGCATACTGATTTTTTCTCCCTGAAAACTTATGCCGCATGGAAATTTTTCTTTGACTTTCTTCATTGCTTCTTCTACATACAAGTTGAATATTAACGGGGATAGACTACAACCTTGTCTCACACCCTTTTTAACCGATGCATGTCTCTTGTGATTCTCTACTTTTATTACAACCACTTGATTCTTATACAGTTTATAGAGTATTCTTCTATCTCGATACTTTAGACCTGACTTCTTTAAAATTTTGAACATCTTGTCCCACCTAACATTATCAAAAGCTTTTTCTAAATCAACAAATGCCATAAAAGTATCTTTGTTTTTCTTGATCCGCCCTTCAAGTATTAATCTTAAAGACAGAATTGCTTCCCTTGTACCGCGATTTTTCCTAAACCCAAACTGATCTTCACCTACTATCTCTTCTACTACCCTTCTCAATCCTTCTGTATATTATTCTGGTCAGTAATTTTGAAGCATGTGATGTTAGACAAATGGTGCGATAATTCTCACATTTGTCGGCTTGTGCTTTCTTTGGAAGTGTGAAGATGATATTTTTATTAAAATCAGTTGGAATTTCTCCTGTTTCATAACTTTTTGATATCAGCTTGAATAATCTTTCGATTCCTTCCTCTCCTAGAGATTTAAGACGTTCTGCAGGGATCTCATCAATTCCAACTGCCTTATTTGCTTTCAAGTCATTCAGAGCTTTATTAAATTCTGTCCTCAAAGCAGGATCTCCTAAGTCATCAATGTCGACATCGCCTTCCTTTTCCAATACACTATTGTTCAAGTCGTCCCCATCATACAGTTTCTCAATGTATTCCTTCCATCGGTTAGCTCTATCTTCTGAGCTTAAAAGAGGTTTCCCATCGGCAGTTTTAATGTTCATACCTCTTTTCTTCATTTCTCCAAAATTCTGTTTGATCTTTCTATATGCAACATCTACATTTCCTACTACCATTTCCTTTTCTACTTCTTCACACTTTTCTTGTAGCCATTTTTCTTTTGCTATTTTGCATTTCCTATTTATTTGATTTCTAAATTGCCTGTACTGCTCTCTTCCTGCTTCATCCTGAGCATGATTTTACCTTCTTCTCTGATCCATCAGCTGCAAAATTTTTTCTGTGATCCAAGGTTTTCGGGCAGCTTGTTCCCTAAAGCCTAAGGTTTCTTTGCCAGCTTTCATTATTTCGGTCTTTAATGCATTCCATTCGTCCACGGTTGAGCTCCTTTCACAGTTAATTCTTAGACCTAAGTCTACCATTTCTGCAAATTTTTCTCTTGTGTTAGATTGTTTCAGTTTATTCACTTCCAGTCTGTTCTGCTTATACTGCTTCCTTATTCGCTTGAATTTCAGCCTGCACTTCATTACTATCAAATTATGGTCCGAGTCTATGTCTGCTCCTGGGTACGCTTTACAGTCTAGAACTTGATTCCTGAATCTCTGTTTGACCATGATATAATCTAGTTGATATCTGCCTGTATCCCCAGGACGTTTCCAGGTGTATATTCTTCTTGCATGGTTCTTAAACAGTGTGTTCGCCACTACTAGCTTATATCTTTCACAAAATTCTAGCAACCTGCTTCCTCGCTCATTTCTTTCTCCTAGACCAAAACTTCCTACAGTATTCCCCTCTTTTCCTTCTCCCACTATTGCATTCCAATCACCCATGATTATTAGATTTTCCTCCCCTTTCACATATTGGATTAATTCTTCAGTTTCAGCGTATATTTTTTCTATTTCCTCGTCATCTTCCTGTGACGTTGGCATATATACATGTACTAATGTGATTGGGACGGGCTTAGTTTCTAACCTCATCAAAATAATCCTGTCACTAAACTGTACATAATAACTCACCCGTTTCCCTACTTTCTTGTTCATTACAAATCCTACACCAGTGACTCCATTGACAGCTTGTGTGCTAATTATCCTGTGTTCCCCAGACCAGAAATCCTGTGCGTCCTTCCATTTAATCTCACTAATCCCAACAACATCTAACTTAAGTTGTTCCATCTCCCTTTTTAAGTTTTCTAACCTACCTGCCCTATTCAGACTTCTAACATTCCACGCTCCGACTCGTAGAATGTTTCTATCCATTCTGATGACTCCTCCCTGAGCAGTCCCCACCCGGAGATCCGATTGGGGGACTATTTTACCTCCGGAATATTTTACCCAGGAAGAAGCTATCATGATATATGTAATTTGAGAGGATTACATGTCCTCGGGATACCCTTTGGGTCTTTAATGCAGTGGTTTCCCGTTGCCTTCTGCATCCCCATGCCGTTGATCATTTCTGATTCATCCGCATTTAGGGGCCGTTACCAACCCCAAGGGCAAAAGGGTGCCCTGAACCGCTCCCCGCTCTTCCGCCCTCCTTTCGGAGGCCGTTGGCAAGCAGTGTATGACTCCTTATACCGGGAATCTTTCAGTCGCCAGAGCCTCGTCCATGCAAACAGGGTGCACCACGTGAAGGAGAGGTTGACATTTGGTTGGAAAAGACTAGTATAGTCTCTCCCAAACCCTTACACACCAATTTACTATTATAAAGCACGATTTAGAAAAGTCGCGTAGTGCTGCGGACACTCAGGCCATTGACGCGCAGTCGACGCAGCGTAGCGCAGCACAGTTTCTGTGTCTCTATGTTTTGTGGCGGAACAGCGCGTATTGAGACGCAGAACAGGGCAGCGCAGTACTGCGCCGCACGTGGCCTGCGCCACGTTGTGGCCACGACACAGAAACTGAGCCACGCAGCTCACTCGTGCCGGTTTACAACGTAACACTTCTTGCGTTATTTATAATCTTGCTTGGCTTACAATAATTGTCAACTATGGAATAAGAAAAATTGATTAATCTGGTGCGTAACCAACCTGCGATTCACAATATCAGTCATAAAAAATACATAAAAATTAAATTTAAACAAGAGATTTGGACATTGAGCCCAACAAGTGGGGAGTAAATTCAGCATTTATTAATCATATAACTGTCCACTTACAATTTTCTCTTTTCTTTTCTTTTTTTTGAATTCATTTTTAATATAACTTCGAAAAAGATTGATATATATAGGCTATTATCACATTATTTGTTTTCTTATTATTTGTACTACATCGTTCAGTAGTGTCTCCGAGAAGCACTTAATTTGTTGACACTGCTTTTTAGTTTCAAGTGTTTTTGTTCTGTTATATAGTTTTCTTAAAAATACAATATGAAATAAAAGAGAGAAACATTCTTATAAATGTCATGTACCGTCAAACGCTAAATAATTAACTAAATAACCACGAAAATACAGCGAGATTTTCTTCAGTTCTAATAGATACTTGAGCTTTGTCGAGAAAATAACAGGTTACATTATGCCGTGAATCTCCGCTCGAGTCATCCGGAAATTATCTTTTGATAATTCTCTTGTCACTGCAAAAGCCAGACGAGAGTTTCTTCTTTTCATATACTAACTTTTGCATAGTTTTATATAACTCAGCTTCTGTTAAAGTAATAACAATATTCCAAGCTCGGCATCCCAATCTGATTCAGAAATCAAAAATCGAGTTTTTGCATCGACATGATTTTGGTTACGCTTTATTGTCGGTTTTTCGCACAACACAATGCTTTGTAAACTGCCGCACGAAACTGCGCTCTAATATGCGCAAGTAACTGCCAGTCTGTGCTGCCCTGCCCTGCTCTGCGTTGCCCCTACTGCGCCACGCAGCTCAATGTGCGCCCCCGGACAACGTGGCGCAGGCCACGTGCGGCGCAGTACTGCGCTGCCCTGCTCTGCGTCTCAATACGCGCTGTTCCGCCCCAAAACAAAGAGACACAGAAACTGTGCTGCGCTGCGTCGACTGCGCGTCAATGTGCGCCCGGCCTTAACCGTTCACCCACAACGCTCGGTTTGTGCTACTGATTCACAGGAAAACTATCAAAGGAACATTGGCTGGGCAGGAAAAAGAAGAAAATGGCCCTGTTTTCAACCTTTCTTGGGTCTCGTTCTAAATTTCGCTTTTACGAAAATGTATTAACACCTTTCTACACATATTTATTTCTACCATTCCTTGAAACTTCCACTAATCTGAAAGATTTTATGGTTGTTGATGATGTACAGGTATACTTCAGTGTTGTTCACATGGCACCTCCGGAAGCAATATTTGAATTGGTGCTGACTGGCTTGTTTACGAGTAGATTATTTTAATTGTATGTTTATGAACCATGGTATAAAATATCAAATTGAATTGCAAAGTCTGTTTGTTGTAGTTTGTATGATTTAAACACATTATCAACCCCCTTGCATAGGGATAGTAGTAGCAAACAGTTCACAAAAAGAATTTCTCAGCGTGCAGAGTTCATATCGAAACTAAACGTAAGCTATGACTAACGTAACGTAAGCTTTAAAATTAAAGACCTTATGAATACCAGAAAGAAGCAAAATTGAGGCATTTGAAATGTGATGCTGTAGAACGATACTGAAAATTCAGGGGACCCATAAAGTACGAAACGAACGAGTTAGGTAAGAACTGTAGAGGAAGACAGAGATTAGAATATATGAAGCAGATAATTGAGGACGTAGGATGTAAGGGGTATGTTGAAATGAAGAACATACTTTTTTTTTTAAGTTTTGGCCTCTTTATTGTTGACGAATCATGGTTCTAATTGGGATGGTAACTGTACTATATGTTAACTGATGGCGTAAGCTTTCAATATTTGCGGTTTAGCTAAATCCATTCAATAATTTTTGCATGAGGCACACACACGTACAATCATGCAATCTGTGCAATTGAGATTTATACTACTCATATATATGTTACCCGGTGGCAGAAGATAATTTGCAGTTTTGTTAAAATACGTTATTAGTTTTTGTGTGATGCACGGAGCGAAAAACCAAAATTTCTAAATTTTTAGTTTGAACTCTTAATTTATACAGAAACTTGTATCTTATCGGGACCAAATCATTCCCTTTCCTGACACATGAAACAAGCTAGTACTAGATGCAGTTAGCTTAAAATCCGTCAACTAGTTTCTTCGCTACGTGCGAACACACAACATGTAAAAATTCCAAATTTCTATGGATGTCATATTTCTATGGAGTTTCTTCTGTTGTTTTTAGCCCATTAGTCGATGAAATGTAATCTTTTATATTTTTACTAACTTAAAAATTTAATATCTTTCTTTTTCTTATTGATTCAAAACGTAGTTAACAAATAAGACCTCCGAAGATTATGAGGCCCAATTTTAAGTGAGTGATTGAATAGTAGCTGTCATCAGTAATGCACATTGGAATTACTCTTTCTGAAATAAAATTAATGTACAGACACAAATTTTCTACAATTTTATTATATTGTACAGTTTTCGCCGACTTAACTAAAATAAGAACCAATTTTAAGAGTCATCATTGAATTTTGAATAACATACTATTAAGGTCTTTTGGATGATTTAATGACTTCTCGTCCTGTCAACGTTTGCAATATTAGATTCTTCGGTGGTTTAATTACTATATTGATTAATTAAAAAGTCCACCAAAAAGGTTATGTTGAAGAGTTGTTTATTGTTTTTCAAAACAAAGTCAGCGATATTCACATGCATAGATACAATACAGAGATGCACTTCTGAACAGTCGCAAAGATAATCTCTGTGAACTAACTGAATGAATTAAACTCTCTGTAACACTGAATACTGAATGATGTCAACTAACTAACTGCTCTGTCCAGCCGATCTGTTTATATAGTCTCTATCGAAATTACGAGAATTCTTCAAAGGCATCCGCCCGATATTTCTCGATCATTAACAATCACTCAAACATATTAAAAACAATCGGAATTAATACAAAATTAATTAAAAACATTACAAAATGATCAGAAATGGTAATTACAGATACTTAAATACAAAATTATTTATAGAAATCCTTTCAAACTGTAGAAAATTGTCCTGTAGACATCGTAACTTACATTAATACATGGAATTACAAACATTTAAGAAATTCTCTTGCACCATTCGGTTCTTAAACATATTAAATGGGCTTTAAATAATTTTCTTACATAAAACAAAGTCTATATACACTGATTTACAAGAAATTACAAAACAAACATACCAAATCACTTTCAAGCAAACTTTAGCTCACTACAAATACTTCACACAGTACAATGCTATTCAAAATTCAGGTATGAGGGCTGTTACAATGCTACCCAAAGCTATAAATTATTAATCGGCGTAATCGTAACAGCATTGCGATCGTGAAATCTGAAACTTTAGTAGAATTACCGTAGTCGACTGTTATCTGACGTGGAACTAGTAAAACGCTTATCTCTCAGACTCTTTACTGCTGAGGGATATAAGAGGACTATTACCTGACTTACCTACCTGTTGATAAAGAGTTATTATGCAATAACATCAGGATCATCTCTATGCTGATATAGTGCGTTATAAACATAGCAGCCCATCAAAAATAAAGGTCTGAGCGTAGTGTTCTGGTATTTCATTTCCTCGAATTTTCTTAACTAAATAAAATTCTTATTAAATAACCTTTAAAATGGTGTAATGTTATACGTATTTCTTAGTTTATTGAAATAGGGGTATCTCTGGACAGAGAGAATTAGAAAACATCTACAGCGAACGAATGAAAATAAACAAAAACCAAAGATATTTAATATATTAATTTAAACGCCGTGCGTGCTTTCCATTCAGGGTCTAGCTGCTACTTTTTCACGAATGCTCAGGAAAATAGAATTGTTAATAAACGCTCATAATCACGATTTTGTAGTAACTCATCCGGCCGCAGGTAGCCCGTAAAGAAGGACGGGGTGTGACGTCAGCATTAAGGACATAGTGACCAAATCAGCATTTTATTGTACAGTACAAATGTCGTTAGGAGGGATTTCTAACACAAATATCGTTAAGTATGCTGTGCGCAATGTATTTCTCATGAAATGGAAAATGAAGATCAACTTAATAGCGTATCACTCTATGTCTCCGGAGCTTAGACGAATAAGAAGAACAATTTGGAAGGGACTAATTGCTCATACAAAGGAGATAGCGTATAAAACACTAGTGCGTCCGCATCTGGATTACTGTTGTGGAGTTTTGGATCCGTATCGCAAGGTTCTGATTGACTTAGTGGAGAGGGTGCAGAGGAGAGCCGCTCGATTCGTGACTGGTTGCTTCAGCCCTTATGAAAGCGTCACAGAATTGATACATAGATTGGGCTGGGATCGTTTGGAAGACAGACGACGTAGCTTGCGTTCGAATTTAGCAGAGAATATGCGAAAAATTTAAATTTCGAGTGCAATGAAATACTTCTTCCGCCAACCTATTTAGGTCGCAATGACCGGAGGGATAAGATTAGAGAAATAAGATGCCGTACTGATGCTTTTATGTATTCCTTCTTTCCTCGTACCATTCGGGATTGGAATGCGCGGGTTTAGGATTTGGTGCTTAGCACTCTCTGCCACCCACAATTTTTGTGATTTGCAGAGTATGGATGTAGATGTAGATGTAGAATAAATTGGAGACAGAAATTTTGAACCATTTACCTCAAACTCTGAAACAGTTTAAATAATAATTCGCTAAGGGGATCGTAGGTGTGTGACATATGATCCATTCCAGTTGAATTACTTAATTAGGTAGAGAATGTTTTAGCGCATGCGCACTTAATTCGTAACGCTTACAAATTTTTTCCTACCGTGTCCAAAGATGTTTCACTTGCAAATATTTTTATCTTTGTACGAGTGTCACAACTTCTTTGCTAAATATTCTTTGGATTATCTTCGCGTGTCCTCTTGAAATTTTAATGGGTCTTGTAACTCTACTATGAGATCTGTGCGAGAATTTTTAATGATGGACTCGAAGAAAATTCGTGATGAGTTTCAATAACAAAGAGTGCGAGTAGTGGGCTAAAATTAATTTGTGTGAATTGGTCAGATAATTACTTCGCTGTCGCGCCAAAGTTCAAAGAAGACGACGGGGCAGATATTACAGGTCGAGCAGGACTCTCTTTACTCTTACTCTTTGAGTTAATATGAGCGCCATTTTTCTGGCGAAGTACCTCGTGTCCCCGTGACGGAGCTAATGAAATGTCGGGGAGTCCCCGTCTCGGCTGATTTATGGAGGCGCTTTATGGGATCATATCTCAGGACGAGATTAATAAAGGGGCTCTAAATCTTTATTGGGAATTAACAATTTATTCGTGGGCCTGCCTTATGCGCAGCTGGTTATTTCCGTATAAGCGACTATTAATCACTGCGGTTATTTCCTTGGCTGAAATCTGGTTCACCTCTGAATTATTGCTGACCTACCCCCGTCCATACCAGGCACCATGTCACAGCCTGGTCGTCAAACGATCGATATAAACGTTCCTTTATCGGAGAGTTTCTATCGATTAGTTTCGTTATAATCTTTCTTCTGCGTGCTTTACCATTTTTAGTACTGCCGGTTTTAATCTCAACAAATTATTTAGTGAAGATAATGAGTCCTTAAGGATCTTCGTGATCAGTGCTTAATTAGGTCAGACCATTGCTCGAATATGGTAGTGTAGTATGGGACCCACATTTTGACTATCAAAGACAGGAGTTGGAGAAGGTGCAAAGAAGGACTGCTAGATTTGTTTCTGGAAATTATCGCAGAATGCAATCAGTGACAGATGTGATAAAGGAGCTGGAATGGGATTCATTGCATGATAGGAGGAGGATGAGGAGGGTCATGGGAGTGTACAGGGCGTATACTGGCGATGAGGCATGGAAAGATATTGCAGTAGGTATGAAAAGTAGTTCATGGAAGAGAAAAGATGACCATGACCACAAACTGGCACTCGATTTCAGGCACAAGGATGTGGGAAGATTTTCTTTTTTAGGTAAGGATATCAGGGGCTGGAATGAGTTACCAAGTTTAATGATGAATAACTTACCAAAAACGTTAAAAGAATTTAAAGTTAAAATTTCTAGAGGGCAAATGTAGGTGGGAGCAGGATAGGGGGAAGTTGGGTGTGTAGGGAAATTGCCACCGGAGCGTGTGCTCCATTGCAATTAAATAAATTAAAAAAAAATAGGTCGACTGCAGCTTTCATGATAGAGAACACAGATGTATGTATCTTATGCCGTCTTAAACAACATTCATTTAATTGTGTATTGTACTTATAAATGATAAAATTACATGAAATACGACTAATCTCAAAGCACTGAACATTACTTTAATATTCTTCCTCAACATGTAGCTTAATGTACCTTTTTTCTGGGGTTATTCGCATTCGGACAGAAATTCCTCAGTGTGCATGAATTTTTCCATTTTTGAGCGTCCATAAAAATTACGTGAGGTGAAATAGGGGGGGGGGGGGGTCCAGAGAAATCTCACCAAGAGAAATCTCAACCTTAAATCTCGAGCGCCGTTTTGTAAATTTATGTTGGACTGTAGAGCTAAAAAAAAATGCCTACAAATGACGCGAAAGTCGATTGTTATGTATTAAAATCGTAGAAAAGTTGTTTTTGGAAATAAAATTAATATAAAAAAGAGTAACTGCCAACCACACTACTGGTGACACAGATGAGAAAATCTATAATTTCCTCTGTCCATAAATCTGTCCATTGATTATGCAAAACTCACTAACGCATTTCGACGAACTAACGTCACATAGTCGGTTAGCTCAAATGCGCCGGTCCCATACAACCCAACGCTATGACTTCAAGTGAAACGTAGCTATAGCACAGTCAGTATATAGGATGCGTTAATTACGTACGCGGATAATTAAATGACGGAAATAAATATCCACTTGCTGTTGTTTGGTGTTCTGTACCTTGTTTCAACTGTGAAAAATAATATGAATTAAAAGTTACGTGGCTTGGCTCGGATCTACCCTCCCCCCCTTTATTTTTTAACGGAGCCCAGCGCAGTTTTCACCCCTCTTCCCTATAAGACCGAGGTCATTACCTACAGTATGAGATTATTAAAAGCAATGGAAGTCCTACTGGCCTCGCTGCCAGGAATGGACGCTCCTAACAAGATGTGATTTTAGGGCAAACGGAGAGATAGGTGCGTTCACTCCATTCAATCACGCACAGGATGATAAAACTTTCAGCTGACGGTAAATTTTCTAGCTTCAGTCGTTACTTGTTGGATTTGTTTGCACGGGAAATTTTTTTCCACGGTTACATTGTCATTAACTCCACCAATCATTTTATTATTATTATGAGTATTTCATTATGTTTATCTTATAAGGCATAAGTATTCTGTATAATTGTATTAATGCTTGTAATCTTAGTTATATCATTGTTGGGCTTCCACAGCAGGTAGTACGTGCAATAACCATGGATAGCTTAGTTTTTTTTTCTATATCTATAAAACGAAAACCGGATAAATTTGAATTAGAAAATCTCAGAAACTACAGAGCAGATTTTGATGGGGTTTTCACTGTTTTAAAGTTTAGAATATCAACTCAGTTGTTTGTAATGTCTTATGCTTCTACGTTATGTAACGCTGGAGAATTAAATGAAATTCTTAACGTGTGGTGACAGATACCAAAAATGGAATCACTAGATGTGGCATACTCTGCACTTAAAATGCCACTACAATGTCTCTGACCATAGCCTTCAATGAAAGCATCAAAAGCAGTAAATAATAATACCTATATTGCATGTTCCACGCTAAACAAAACTTGAAATATTATTTCATTTAATTCAGAAGATTTAGTTTTTAAACGCCATAGATGGCCGTATTGAATGTGAGAAACTAATAACGACAACAATCAGAGATTTTCTTTAACCACGATCTCTGGCAGTACAAATACAATGTTTCTGGCCATCAGCATTCTGTTCACAATAAAATCATTTATTACGATAATATTATTCTGGATTCACTTTCAAAATTTGTATAAAAGGCTGAAACCGCAGAGTTGAAGTATCTGTCTTGCTTTAATTCTGAAAATAGATGGAACAAAATTTATGAAACTCTGTACAAATCGTGGTGGACGATCCAACTTTGTTTCTCTTCGCCTTCCCACTTCCTGAAGGGAACGTATAATTGTGGGTAAGACACTTCAGTCATGTGAGCAATAGTACTTATAAACAACACTCCCAGTAAGGATATTTACAACTGAACACTTTATTACATCAGTTATGTACAATAATTTTATTCCTAACTCCCCTTACCCCTTTCTGGACTATAACTCCGATTGCTTTATTCTAGTGCAGCCTTCTGCTTTACTCATAATCCAATGGATCTCTTCCTTCTGTTAGAATGGCTGCTGTAGTCGTCGATGGTTTCTCCTGGAGGTTGTGGTTCATCTCGCTACCTCAGTTCCATGGCTCCACAGCTATTTGGCTGCCCAAAAGACTGTCCTTCTGCCCTCACCCAGAATCGACCAAGTTCGACCCAGTACCGACCAGAATTCACCTCTCTCCGCTAGTGTCTCCCAGTTTTGTTCAACTTCCCCCTCCACTGAATTCATAGTGGGGATTAATTCTGACCAATACTGACAACTCCTTCCCTACCATTTTCCTTCCAATAACGTCTTGCTACAGCTTAATTCTGCTGACTATCTGATCTACTTTGATGTCAGTGCTGCCTCTGTGCTTGCATTCCAGAGCCTCTGACTGTTTTGAATCTCTGTTGTAACTGTCATGATTCCAACTGTTGCTACATGCCATCAATTTTCTCCCAACTTCAGTAACTTTTATAACTGTAGCCTGAAATTCCTTGTCCGTCCACTACAAAATGTTTATCACTGCGGGAATAAAAACAGCGTACGGGTAAATAATATACACCAACTGTACCGTGCAACGCCGGGAACTCAGTTAGTATATTAGAATAAATTTGTGATCCTGACGAGCCATCTGTCAGGCTCAGTTGTTGGTTTGGGCGGCTTTTTTTTTATATAAAGGCGCTGGGTTGAGTCAGTCTGAGTCGGTGTATGGTATCGCTTAAGGACGGATGTATGCTGCCTAGTGTTGCAAACTGAAAAAAAAAGTTTTTTTTCACATTTGTGAAAAAAAAAACATGAAAAGAAACCTAGAACCCTGTTTTTTTTCTAAATTTGTTTTTTTTTTCAGAAAACAATATATTTGATAAATTATAGTTTTATTTATGGAACTTAAATTTTACATGTGCGTTTTAAACCTTACTAAATCATATAATGATTCATAAATATATCTATATAGGTAACAATTTTTTATTCATCTTCTATGTCGGTACCACATTCACTAGTATCAGTACTACCAACACTAGTTCGGTCGGAGTTGGAATTTTCTGTTTCTTCTTCTGTCCCCTCTAGATCCATAACTTCAGAAACAGTTACATTTTCTTTTACTGGTTGTATTGCATGCAAAAGCTTTTGAGATTGCAATTTTAAATTGTGATCAAAGTACACACTGTCAATGAAGACTGCGCCGATAGTTCTGTATTACGGTCTTTTAAGTTTGAATTTAAATCTATTATCATACAAAATGGGAGCTTTATTTGTTTTCAGTCGTTGGTTTACGCCAACGGTTGCAAGGAAATTGTTCATAATTACTGACAATGACTTAGTATTATCACTATACGCTGCGAGTTTAACAAGTATACGAATATAAGGAAAGCACAACAAGTAATAAAAAGAGGCAAAAACCGTAGATAAATTTAAATTTCCTAATTTTTTGAAAAGATTCGTAGGTCTAGAGATAAATTTGTAGGGCCTGGCAGCACTAGTTCAAATAGCGAGTATCAATCCAAACAATGGGGAACGGGGATTCCTTCTCACGCAACCTAGCCTTTTCGGGAAGTCCCCTTTCGTAAAAGAAAACTTCAGTCAATGTTACCAATATTTTTGTAAATTTTTTTTTTCCTACTGAACCAGAAAGATACAGTAGATTTAAAAGTAAGATAAGTACTTAGTATGAACTCTAAAACAGTCATATTAAACTATAAATGCCTTCAAATTTGAAATTTAGTAGTTATGAAAAAAAAACATGTCCCAAAAAAAAACATGTTTTTTTTTTCACAGTTTTTTTTCATGTTTTTTTGACGTCAGAAAAAAACTGTTTTTTTTTTTACAACACTAATGCTGCCACAGCAGCCCAAATAATGTACGAAATCGTGTTAGTGAAGAATAATAATTAAAAGCAATAATATCTCAACCAGAACGTTCTTCTATTTACGTACTATATACATACTTATGTTTTCTGAGCTGACGGCTTACAAGTGTAAAAAAGAGGAAAATAAGGTCCGACCTCAAGATTAGACGACCTGATTCTCCAAGTATTGCCTATAGCAGCTCGCACCACACATACCGTGCTGTGTTAGAAGTTATGGTTAAAGATGCCAAACAGAAATACTGACCGATATAAAATGAGGGTATACTGGCGGCAGGTTTTGGTAGTTTTTGCCGAGCGATATGAGACTCTCTGTGCTAGAAGCGTCCGCACATCCCAAACAGCAGTCCTCCCAGTGCAGTGGTCCTTGCTGATTGGTATTGTTAGTGAGGGACACGCGGCGCAGTTATGGTTGAGGAGCAGAAAGACGGACGAGTGAATCACTTGTCGAACAAGCCAGCGGCGACAGTTCGGTCTCACGTGTTTACTTCGGAACGGAGGCAATGATCTCGGAATCAGCTGCAGTATGAATTGCGCTGCATTTTTTTTCTGTATTGGCATATTGTCAGAGATCTTCGGTTCCTTGTAAAAAGGATCTACAATGCTCAGAAACTGTAGCTATTAATGGAACGAAATGTTTTGACAAAACACAAAATCGTTTTCTCATACTTGTTGTTACCCATCCGTTGAGTGTGTTGCTAGTGAATTAAACATACGCACATTTACTGATCATAGCGAGATCAGATTTACTTCAATAACTTGACCTACAGTGACCTAGGTAGTACTGTATGTCGGGGTAGTAACTTTCTCATCTACGTAGATTTAAATGTGTTATATAGTCAAAAGTTAATAAAAACAAATCTTTGAAAACGCACAATTTAGATTTTAACTCACAATTTTATCTCAAGCCAGAATTTAAAATATAACAAGGTGCGTTATATGAATAATTTATAAACATTCCAAAACATCGCTTACAACACAATTAAAAAAAATATTTTTTTTTTTTTTTTTACCGATCGGGTGGTGTAACGGTTAGCGTTCTGGCCTCGCATTCGTGAGGACGGCGGTTCGAATCCCCGTCCGGGCATCCAGATTTGGGTTTTCTATGGTTTCCCAAATCACTCCAGGCAAATGCCGGGATGCTTCCTTCAAAAGGCCATGGCCGAATTCCTTCCCATTCCTTGCCCCCCCCTCCCCCCAATCCTTTCCCGTCTCTAAAGACCTCGCTGTTAAAGAGACGCTAAGCAGTTAAAAAAAATCTATCAATTTTTAAAAATATTTCATTTCGATAGAGCGCACGCTCCGGTGGCAGTTTCCCTACACACACACTTTTATCCTTTCCTGTACCCACCTACATTTGCCCTCGAAAAATTTCAACTTTAAATTCTTTGAACGTTTTTGTAAAATTAGTCATCATTTTTCTTGGTAACTTATCCCAATCCCTGAGAGCCTTACCTAAAAAAGAGAATCTTCCCACAACCTTGTACCTTAAACCGAATGCAAGCTTGTGGTCGTGTTCACCTTTTCCCTTCCATCCTTTATTCTTAATTCTTAATTCTCCTACCAATATCTTTCCATGCCTCATCACCAATACATTGTGCACCCCCATGACTCTCTTCACCCTCCTCCTGTCTTTCAATGAATCCCATTCAAGTTCTTTTATCATATTACTTACTAATTGTGTTCTGCGGTAATTTCCAGAGACAAACCTAGCAGCTTTTTTTTTTTTTTGAACCGCTTCCATCTCCTGTGTTTGATACAAAAAATGTGGGTCCGATACTACATCACCATATTCAAGCAATGGTCTGACCGAAGTTTTGTAACCCAATTCCTTTACTTGTCTGGTAGAACCCTTCACTCCATCAAGAGCACGATTCTGAAATCTTTTACTACTTCTTGTCCAACGTCTCCTACCCAGTTCAGCTTGTTATCAAATATTATGTCAAAATATTTACGTTTCAAGTCTTCTACAAGAATTATTTTCCCACTTATAATCAAAATCAACATTTAGTTTTTATCCGTATATCTAATAAGCTGACTATTGATTGCATTTATCTTCATCCCATGTTTACCAACCCAGCTAGATATCCTGCCCAGATCACCCTGCAGCTGTTTACAGTCCTCTGCCGTTTTGATCCTATTATACAGCACTCTCCCATCTGCAAGCAATCTAACTTCTGATAGTAAACCATCAACACAATCATTCATTGGAATAATGAATAGCAATGGTCCCAATACGCTACCCTGAGGTTATTTAGAATTTTTGTTTCTATCCATGCGAATATCTCAAAAACTAGGGCGCATTTTGATAAACGACTGCACCACAGACATACCCTTCAACATGTATGAAGGAGATCGAAATCCGTTGTTAACATGTCTGATGGTCTTCAAGTAAGTCCTAGGTCAATATTTGAAACTAAAAGATTCCTCTTTTTAATGAAGGCTCTTTTTGCTAGTGCTATTCTGCTTTTAGCAACATTCCTGCTTCGGCCATCAGTTGTAATTTGACTTCCCAAGTAGCAGAATTCACTTACTTCTTCAAACGCATCCGATCCTAATTTTTATATTTAATCTACTAGTATTGCTACCGTTTCTGGTAAATTTCATCACTTTTGCCTTGCATTGTATTATATTTAGTCCATACTCTTCTTTTAGTGTTTTGTTCATGCCTTTCAGTATAACAGTATACATTCACGATAACTACTACATGGTCACAAAGGCCAACTGCCGATAGTAATAATAATTGGTGAATGGTTAATCCATTCATTGAGCTCAGTGAAACCCAACTGAATTACTCTTATTCAAAGTCAAGCCTTAGCTGCGACTCCTTCCAGTGTTGTCCTCCAGTGCACGTATACATAGCAGACGTGTTCACCTTCCAGCCGTGTCATTACTAACAGTCACGTTTCATTTGCAGGTTGCGATAAGCTGTTAAAACTAAACGTTACTACTTACTTTTGAAACTGCCTTCAGTTTTGTGTCACAGACCATCTGAAACTACAGTTTTCAGGTTTTTTTTCCCCCCTGTTCTTCTCCCTTGAAATGGTAGTAAGAGAATCTATTCATCCAGATCTACACATATTCTTTAGTGTTCTCACTTTTCAGTAAGTTTTTTTTTCCTTCAAAAAACAATCACATATCGCCATTTCCACCGTAGTTTAAAGATTCGTCGAGAAATTCTTTCTTTTTATTCAGACTCTGCGGTTTTTTTATTTATCATTCAAGAATAAGAACAGAAACGGACATATCAACATTATTTATTTATCGTATGGCAATTCAGACACTTTTAAGAACATTGATAAAATACAGGGTCTGGCAATAAAACCTCCCACATTTCACGTAGCAGGATACTGATGTGGAGTGTGTTTTGTTTTAAAGAGGTGTACCTGCCATTTTCAGTGTGCGCCATGTCGTGGCTTCGTGAGCATCGTGCGTTTGTTGTGGACGAATTTATTCGTAACAGTTGTTCTCAGATTTTCGGAGACGATTCGAACTTGGCCTACATGATCGTGTCCCGGCTAGAAAAACTATTCAACTGTGGGTGTCAAACTTTACAAAGACAGGTTCAGCACTAAAAAAAAAAAAAAACCTATACGCCGTCCTCGGACTGCAACAACGCCGGAAAATTTGGCGCTTGTGATTGTGTCTATGCAACATTCACAAATCTTTGGGGACACTTAAAGCCTATAGTGTACAAACATCGTCCCACAACACTGCAAGCACTTAAAGAGGCCATTACCCAAGAATTGGCAGCCAATCCAAGACAAATGACACGAAAATGTATGGAGAATTTTCTGGATAGACTTTGTCAATGTGTCAACAATGGAGGGCAGATATAATTTTTAAAACCAAATAATTAAAAATGGCAAAGTATGTATTTTTCATAAATAAAAGTAATTATTCTGTATCATATTTAGTTTTTATGTGACAATACATTAAAATGAGGGAGGTTTTATTGCCGGACCCTGTATATACAATGCAACATTACAAGATTAAATACTTATATCTAGTTTATTAATATAGTTTATTGATTCCTGAGTTGCCAGCAGGAAGTCTACAGGATCACCACTGTAAGATCTTATAGGACACTCTTCAATAATATGACCAATAGTCTGAATCTCTCCGCATTCGCATGAGGGGGATGGTTGCTTGCCCCACGTGTACAGGGAGTGTGCGCATCTGCCATGCCGGGTTCTGATTCTGTTGAGTGTGGACCAAGTTTTACGAGGTAAATCAAAACCTGGTGGCTTTTGTGTGATGCAAGGTAAGCTGCTGGTTTGCTGTACAGTCCAATCCTGGATCCAAGCTTTGCTGATGTTAAAATCTTCACGAATAGCATCCCTTGCCGATTTAATTGGCGGTTTTCTAGAGCGAAGCCTGTTGATGTTGGCATCCTTAATATCTTGGTGGATGACATATCAACAAAATGAAGGAGGAGTGAAAACAAACGTAAAGATACGAAGAATGTCAAGTTTCCTAATCCGTTCGTTTGGTCTTAGTAGCCCGTGTATGGAATCTGCAGTTGTTTCTGTGAAGGCCCTGTAGGGTCAATCCGAAACTGTCATTGATAGTTTGGTATTCAGCGCCGCCGTCAAAAGCTAGAAACGATCGCATTCCCCACTCAAACTGCTGAGCACCATATCAGCAACGATTATTCCGAACTGTGATCAGCTACACCCAGACTTTTGCGCGAGAAATGATCATTAGTAACGAAAATGGAATGCCAGATTTCCCGCTGTTTGTCTGTACATTGACTTAGGCCGGCCATATTGCTATCATACCCATTTTCGGTAAGGGGTGTTTTTTTTCTTGAATATGGACCCAATCCTCTTCCCCTTGGTGACGTTTGGCAACATGTGGTGAGGACCCACTCCCCAGATCACGTGACATTTATCTAATAATTTCAATTTTTAAAGAATTAATTGTTCATGCATTTTGCTTCATGCCACTAAATACCTAAGTGTTAATACTGATGTCTTTTACGTACTACATTTTTTATGTGAAACAAGAGTAGAGAAATGATATAAAAAGTTAACGTGAGAATTTTAGCTACCTCCCTCCGTTAAAATAATATTTGGTGAGTTCTGCTCCCTCCCCCCCCCCCCAATCCATTTGAGGGAAGTCCCCTAAGGTATTTCACAGATACTACAGCAGGGAGATTACAAGATTATAGTTGGCGAGAATTCACCCTTCCTACATCTTGTTGTATGAGTGGATACTGGTTCGCTGAATTTTTTAATAAATTCGCAGCAGATCCCGTTTTGCGACGGATACAATTTGGCTGTATATGGCTTAAACCTATTTATTTTGTTTATCTTATGGCCACAGCACCCGGTGCCCTGTAGGCAGGAGTAGACTTCATTGTGCCCGAGGCTATAATTTTGTTTATCGTGGCTTCTCCCTGAGGGGCACTGAAGCGATGCAGAATGGAAATATAAGAGGCTACGACGATCCGATAAATACGCTATTTTGATCTGAACAGGAAGCACTTAAAATATCTGACAATTAATGTGACAACTTTTTGATAAGCACGTCCTCAAGGCTTTTGATTAAATGCCCGCGTCTAGCTACCACCCCAAGGCGTAAAACCATAAGAAAAAAAAATGAACTGGTGTGATGACATTTTCACAAGTTAAGCTTAGTTCGGGTAGGTTGTTACAATTAATCACAGAGATCTGCTCCGTAAATATAATAAAACTAAAACATCGACAACTGAAAAAAAAAAAAATCTCGATCGAATATGTCAGCAATCTGAATTTACATCACATCGTATCGATTTATCTGAATCTTCCAGCAAAGAAAGTACTTTTCGCGTCCTCTGTAATGCAACATATGACGAATAACGAGGCCTCTCCCGTGATATGTCACTTCAATAGTACTTTCTTTTAGCTGAAAGGGAAAATTATACTGAACCTTACTTTCTTTTATCTATGTAAAGATATTCATCAACTTTTTGATCAATATTAATCACTTCCAGTTTCATATGAATACTCATTTATCATGCTGCGTTACATGAATTTTATTAAACTCAGCTTATCTTTTTATACAGCTATAAAAGTATTTCTCTACTCGGTCGCAACAATAATTCGTATTTTTTGCAACTTAAAGTCCAACTATTCTTTCGCAGTTCAGCTCTTGTTCCTTCCGTTACAACTTTCTCTCTTGTTCAAATCTCTGTTATTATACAGGATTATTAAAAAAGAAGGAGCATAGTTTTACACATAGATTTCTCACAAACTATAAAAGATAGAAATCCGTGCCACACATACTGGATAGAGGACTGTTCGAAGTTTTACTGTATAGATTCGACATGAGCTCCATTGCGAAAGCACTTCGTAGGGGGGCGTTCATTAATTACCTGAGATGAAATAGTGGAAGGGGGGGGGGGGTCCGGCGAAATCTCACCAAGGGGAAGAGGGGGTCAGTGGAAATCTCACGTGAGGTTTCTATATTCTTGTTGGACTGTAGAGCTAAAAAAATAAAAAAAATTTACCGCCTTTGCAAGGGCGAGACCTAAAAAAAAGGAAAAAAAGGGGTCTTAAAAAGTTGCGAGTGTGATTTCTAGGGAGGGGGTCTCACAGACCAGATATCACCAGAGAATTGGGAGGGGGGGTTCAGACCAGATCTCACGAACTCTCACCAGACGAGGGGGGGGGGGGGGTGTCCAGAAATACGGAAAACACTTCACGCAATTTATAGATGTTGCCTATACGCTCAGCCTGTACATTTGAAGTTTGAGGACGCCCCGTGCTTTTCTCTTTGCATTCGAATCAATCTTCTACGAATATCTTACCCAGCTGCAAATCTGCTTATGATGATGTGGCGCTCTATTGAACTTACTACAGAATGCACGCTGAACATCAACAATGGATTCGCTTTAGGACATAAAACCACTTGTGGCGTCGCTATTCCCACGTATATAGACAACAGCGCCGTTCGCGGCAGGGAATTGAACTAACTTTTGTAGCTTCCTCTGTCTACTGAGGTGTGGCACGTATTTGTATCTTTTATAGTTTGTGAGAAATAAAAATGCAAAATCTACTACTTCTTTTGGAATAACCCTGTATATTACTTCTCCTTGTCATCGAGCTTATTGTGGCCTGCTTTATTTCTTGCTGTAAAGGATGCTTTAAAACAGTAGTACTATTATTGGTATTTATGACATTTCATAAACATAATTAATATATGTACAGGGTAGTTTCAAAAATGACCGGTATATTTGAAAAATCAGTAAAAACTAAACGGGCAGCGATAGAAATACACCGTTTGTTGCAATATGCTGGGACAACAGTAAATTTTCAGGCAGACATACTTTCGAAGAAAGTTACAATTTTCAACAACAGATGGCGCTGCAGTGTGAAAAAAATCTAAAGTGCGATATTTTTCCACATTCCCACACCACAAAAATCCTCTGTTCTAAGGAATAAACCATTTTATCACAGCAAACTTGCAATCTATGAACAGCACACGCTTACAGAATGGCGAACTCACAGACTGCGTTTACTTCTATATCTTTCAAACCGCCTGCAGTGCCATCTGTTGTTGAAAATTGTAACTAATTTCGAAAGTTTGTCTGCCTGAAAATTTCCTGTTGTCCCAAGCATGTTGCAACAAACGGTGTATTTCTATCGCTGCCAGTTTAGTTTTTATTGATTTTTCAAATATACCGGTCATTTTTTAAACACGCGGTATGTGCACATATATACACACTTCCAAGTTGACGTAAATGTGCTTTGTAAGTCTTATTACATTTATAGACATAACGTATACAGAGAACGGAAACACACAAGTTGCGGTAGGATGTGGTATGTGTGCCAGAGACGCTCTCGGCGTAGTAGTAGTATCTTTGGTTCGAGTGCAGCGATTCCTATTGGCCCGCCCCTGTGACCCGGTGACCCGCAGTGACGGCCGACTACCCCGTCCGTTACGGGCCGGCGCGTCAAGCAATATGGCCGCCAGCTCCTCAGGGGCGACCACCGAGCTACCGAGGAAGACGGTAAAAACGAATGGGCCTCCCCCGACTCACAGAAAACAACTCAGCACCCACGAGGAAACCCAGTCTTGTTTGCGACCTAAATTTCAACACCCAAAATAGATTATTATAATTGAAGATTATATACTAGAACATACAGGGTGTCCAGAAAAGGACTCCCTGATTTCAAAATTAAATATCTCGAAAACAAAGATCGATAGAGGAATGCAGTAATCGGTATGTTTATCGTGACAGCTGTAAGAAGTGTATACAGCAGTTTGAAATAATAGTTACAAAAGCTGCTAACAGATGGCGCTGTAATCGCCATACGTAATGCCTAAATAGTGATCCGAAGCTCAGGGCGATCAGTTCCACCATTGAAACGTGCTAATGGTGAACATTTTGAAAAAATTGTGATGTGATTGTTTGCAAAGATTGTTTTCATACGATTATTTCACTTATGTATGCTGATATGAGTGTACAGCGCCATCTGTTAGCAGCTTTTATAACTATTATTTCACACTGCTGTATACACTTCTTACAGCTATCACAATAAACATACCGTTTACTGCATTCCTCTATCGATCTTTGTTTTCGAGATATTTAATTTTGAAATCAGGGAGTCCTTTTCTGGACACCCTGTAGAAATATAACAGAATCAATAAGAAAAACGAGATTGCTGTTTTTTGAACTCATGAATGAAAAGGATTTTTTTTAAAAAAAAACAGAGTCACTATCGACAGAAGTGAAGACTTAAAACTATTAATATCATACCCGTAACACGTTGAAAGCCTACTGGCGTGATTAATGATTTTAATTAAAAGTCACTTATCTACACACAAACAATTTTTAATTAAATAAAAGGTTCTTTAAGCCGCGGTCGCCAGGTTTAGGTACTGTTCTCCATCGGGATAATTAAATGAGAGAGTCACACAGTTTAGGGTGACATCTACTCAAGAAACTTTATCCTAGTTCATTAACCTCTGCCACTACACCGACGGAAAGTACCACCACCAAACAATATATCAACAAGGAATCTGACTTCTTCTTCGAAAACCACAGATTCGTGGGATAAGAAAGATTGACTTACAAAATAGTCTCCCACATTCACTATCGTCCTCTTAACGCTACACAGTCACTTGAAAACACAGCATTCCCTTTAAAACAGTGAGTTCCACATAATACAAGTCTCCATCATCCACTTCACCGAAGTTTTCACAATTTCAACTATTAGACCGAAAAATGTTCCTGCGTCAGACCTTTACATGACGGAGGTCAAAGACTCGCTCTATACAAAGACAACATCACCTTTACTGACGGCGCCGCGCCGGCCACAGATACTATTGCAGGGCAAAGACGTTTGTTATGTTACAACGTCATACTTATAGTTACAGATATACCAAATAATTATAATTGATAGCTGTAAAATACAGCCAACCAGTTGCATCAGTAAGGCTATTAATCTTGACAGGTTTCCACCTTTTTAAGATTCATAAAATTCATGCCTGCCGAGGTATCAAAAGCTGCAGCCAAATATAAGGACATTAAATTGAAAATTGTTGAAACAGTGTATTAACATGTACTGTACTTCTGAAGAAGACCATCTTAAGAAGGTCGAAACCGGTCAAGACTAACAGCCCGACTGATGCAACTGGTTGGCTGTATTTCACATCTATGAACTATTCACCGTTGCTGAGAGCAGTATGCTTAAAATCATAATATAATCTACTATATAATTTCGTAAGTTCATCCACTCACCTAGATACCTATTGGCTGAAGAATGTTGTCACGTGTCAGCCTTCGCTCACAAAACAACGACCAGAGATACCATCAGAAGGAATTCGTGGTTATGTCTACAATTTAATACCCAACCAACTACTACCAAATTAATAGCAATAATACTCTCATTACGTTTGCTTTTCATAGCGTTTCATAGTTAAAAAAATATCGATGAAATTTGCGGCTGAAAAAACGTTGATATGCTTTTCAGTCACATGTTACTAATGAAAGCAACATTAAAAAACCTTTTAAAATATTAAATTACTCATGGTCTCTACTGTAACCATGAATGCCAATTGTCATTTCGGCTTAGCATAAATTTCAATATAATTAAAACTGCCACTAATGTTGTTGCTTGACCAAAGTTTATGCATTAAGGTTTATTTGCTTTTCAGGTATTTTACTGACCACTTTTGTCGATGGTTTTTATTCATGTTCGCTGTACGTGAGTTATTAGGTTATTTTAAGTGGACATCAGACCAAATATGTTACCGAATCAACTATTCTGGCAACTTATTTCTGCGGAGTTGCTCAACTGTTTGATAATGTGGAATGTGTATTAAGTTCTCTGGCCATGACAGATACTATGACCAATGTCTACATTATGAGTGTTTGCCCAGTCTCAATAATAAACAACGAGAAGCTTTCGAAGTAAACAGTTTTTTTTTTAATTTTGCAGAGTGAACTTCGAGGGTCAAATGCAAGACAAGTTCGTATTTAAGTAAGTTCGAGTGTATGACCTTTGAAACAGTTACACGATAGCGCGATCGTTCCTGTCCGTGTTTAATACCTGCCTCTATTAGTGCTTCTGAGTTTTTCAAGCTCAAGAGATTTTATTCGTCCTAAGGGTGAAACACAGGTCAAGCTTATATTTGGCCAGATCAGATCAACCTGTCATAATCTTTCATCGTAAAAACTGGAACTATTCTAGACCAGTGACGATACGCAAAAAACAGTCACGGGCTAACACTAGTTATAATAATAACTCCGCGAAGTGATAATAGCCTCGTGACAGGGTTTCTATTAGATTCATGTTCCACCTCTGTCTTAGCCGCCTTGACCGATCCCAGTAATGCTAACAGGTACAGAGAACCTACAGCTCAACTAGGAATCCGGAACACGGAAGCGTTCTGCCATACTTCACATTACACAGCAAGTTGTGCCAGAGGTGAAGGACTGTTTAAGGGTAAATCATCGGCGAGACAAGGATTCTAACCGGAAACCCTTCGTTCCCCAGTCAGACACCTTAACCACTGAGCCACCAGACCAGTACAGATATACTGTTAACATTAGCATGTCGGTGACGCGAAGTCATAAGATTATTACCCATCCAAAAATCGCCAAACGCGGGTAAAGAAGTTTTTACTTCCACAACAAAAATTAGACTTACTCCAAAACCCGAGAGTTGGTCTAATATTCCAGAAGGAGATGTACCAAACTATTGTGTTAGAGGCAGGAAGACCAATTCATTTCCTCAGGGGCAACACGTTATATCATGTCGGTGATGGGAAATCGTGAACTCACAGATTTACAACCGTACAAACATCGCCGAACACGATATACGATTGTTGGTGGTTTAATTAATACGATAATTAGGTAGTCCACCATGCAGTTCACTTTACGCTTGCTTTATTTTCATAAAACTCGACGTCAACGATACTGGTTACATGCATTCATACAGTCCAGAGATTGCATACACTCCTTCCACAGATATTACAGTCGGTGAAAAACTCTGCTGAAAAAAGTAACTAACTGACTTGGATGATCGCTTTATATAAACTCTAACGAAATTTCTAGAACACTTCAAAAGCTTCCGCCAGATATTTCTCTAACATTAACAATTATTATACAATTTAAACATATTAAAAACAATCAGAATTAATAGCAAATCATTTACAATTAATAAAAAATGGTCAGGAATGGAAATTAAAGATACTTAAACACAAAATTATTTACAGAAATCATTTTAAACTGTAGCAAATTGTCCTTTAGACATCGTAATTTGCATTAAAACTTGGAATTATGAACATTTAAGCAATTCTCTTGCACAATTCTGTTCTTAAACATATTAAATGGCCTCTAAATAATTTCTTTTCATAAAATAAAGTCTATATACACCGATTTACAGGAAATTGCAAAACAAACATACCACATCATATTCAACCAAACTCTAGCTTACTACCCATACTTTATAAAATACAACGCCTATAGAAGTTTTACTTCAAAAATATTCAATTACCTTGGGAAAAAAATTAACAACAAGCTGGATTCAAGAAGTTAAGAAAGATTTGGAAAGAAATAAGGTAAGAGAACGGGAAACTCTGGCAAGAGAGATGTGTAGAAAAAAAGATATAAAGGACGTAGATGTACAAAAGGAAAGAAATCCTGTCCGAGGTGGTATCAAACGGAAGGAAAAAGAATAACAAATCGTGAAGAGCTGAAATTGGCACGTGACCTCATCGGAAACAAAACGAAGAAAGACTGGTTCCCAAAAAAATAAAAAAAAATAAAAAAATCCGTGTACTAAGCAAATTAAATTACGAGTTCCGCTATTGTTGCGTGTCACATATACAGTGCTGTTGCAGGGTATTTCATCAGTTATGGAGCGTGCATAAATCACGTAGTTCCATTTTGACCTCCTGTGAACCCCCCCTCCCCCCGACGTAGCCCTACGTGGCTTTTGAATCAACCCCCTCCCCCACGTATCACGTAGCTTTTTCCCCTTTTGATTCCAGAAGACATTTTGTACTGTTTTCTCTTGTGAGACGATTGTAAATTACATACGGAGATAATTAACTGATGGAAATAAATTTCACATGCTGTGAGTTCTGTTCCTCATTTTGACTGTGAAAAATGTTATGAAAGGAAAGCTACGTGGCCTGGCTCGGAACCCCCCTCCCCCCACGTATCCCAGCGTAGCCCTTCAGCCACCCCCCCCCCCACCCCTGGACTGAGCCACGTAGTTTGTGCACGCTCCCTTACGACGTGCTCGCGCCCTCCGCCCGCTGAGCCTCGTTACTCGAGCAGGTCACGTGTTGCCCGCCAGCCAACACCGCGGCGGTAACAGCCTCAATCAACTCGCTGTCAGTACTAATAAAAGGTCAGCTTGGTCATCGTGTCGGCACCGCTGCGACCTCACGCGCCCGACCTCCGTTGGCCAGAGATATTTTCGCTCGTCGCATTTACGGCAAACTGTAGAAATTCAGTTATATACTTGGATTTCTGTAATGGTTCAGTTGATTTTTAATTGCAAACCAGCTATATGGAAAAGTAAGTATTTCGTTTAAATCTGCATATCACTTATTAGTTGATTTTTCTTTTAAATATTATTTCGGTGTAGATAGGTTCATTACCTTCTCCGATCGCAGTTATATTAAGAAAAGAAATATGGAATCACGTGTATACAGCGATACAGTTAAAGCATTAATGCGCATGCCATAAAAGCTTGAATACTCATTCAGAGATGTTACTTCGTCCTTACAGCAGAGTGAGTGAGTTGTTTAAACTTTGAATAATAATTTAAGTCATGAGCCACGAATCTCCGTTCAGCCGGTTATTTTTGATGGGCGTAGAAGCTAGTTCTCTCTATTACTTACGGCTTTACGCCTCGTCGACGTCGAGGTCATTAGAGGCGGGATGGGACTGGGTACAAGGAACGGGAAGGAATTCAGCCATGGCAGTTTTTGAAGGAAGCATCCCAGCATTCGCCAGGAGTGATTTGAGGAAACCATGGAAAACCCCAATCTGGATGCCCGGACGGGGATTGGAACCGGTGTGCTCCCGAAAGCGGGGCCAGAACGTTGAAGCTAGATATTAACGAAAATTGGTTGCCAGAAGGGTTATCGTGTATTTTTGTCCAAGATATTCTCGGATAGGAAAGCCCTAAACACAAATTATGGACTAAGGATAGATCCAATCTATAGTAATGTTACAAATGCGAAAGTAACTCTCTCTGTCTATTTGTTACGTTTTCACGGATACGCGCCTGAACAGATGAAATTAGACAGGGAAATACTATTTACCCTCGGAAAGAACGTAGGGCTGTATAAATAATATACACTGGCCAGATAGAATTCGCAGATGACATTGTGATACTAACAGAAAGTGAAGAGGATCTTAAGAAAATTTTTGAAAACAATGGAGGAAACGATGGGGAAGGAGTACAATATTAAAATTAATAAAGAGACGAAATTCATGGTATGTGGGAAAAAAAAAACTCGAAAATTAAAATTAATGAAGAAGCATTGGAGGATGTGCTAGAATTCTGCTTCCTAGGAAGCAAAATCACAAAAGATGGAAGAATGATATAAAATGCAGTATAGCTCAAGCAAAAATAGCGTTCAACAAAAAGAAACGTATTTTTAGAACAAATAATATCAGCTGGACAACGTGGAAAAGACTATGAAAAGCTTATATCCTGAGCATTGCCCTGTATGGATGTGAAACCTGGACAGTTGGTACAGAAGAGAAAAGAAGATAAATTTCGTTGGAGCAATGGTGTTACAGACGGATGTTAATGGTTATCTGGAGGGGCAAGATTACTAAGGAGGAAATTTTTGAGGAGGCGGGAGAGTATTACTCTATATGGAAGAGTATAAAAACGCGGAGGACAACATTAATTGGACATATGATGAGAGCTTATTAAAAACAATACTGGAGGGAATGGTAGAAAGAAAGAGATATCGAGGAAGACCACGTTTAAAATACATCCAGCAGATAATGGAAGATGTTGGCTGCAGGAGATATGTAGAGGAGGGCAGAGAATAGAGCTGAATGGAAGACTGCCGCACACCAATCCCAGGATTGACTACCGCAGAAGAAGGAAGAAGATAGAACATTATGACTACCTACCTATTTTCGATAAAAATCCGTGCCGACGATAGCAGCGAAACTTGACGAGCAATGAGTGCTGGTCAGACACACGCACGGTGCATGTAGTATCAGTGAACGTGCTATCCGTGTTTAGAATGGGGAAGGCGCGATGTCTATTTGAGCTTGACCGAGGGTAGATTGTGATGGCCCGGAGGCTCTGCACGAGCATTTCGGAAACTGCACGACTTGTCGCGTATTCGAGTGGTGTTGTGGTGAGTGTCTTCAACAAGTGGCGAAACCACGTCCAAATGTCGAGGGGTTGGGCGGCCACCCCTCATTACAGATGTCGGACGTCGTAGGCTGTGCAGACTGGTACTATTACAATTACTCCGCGATTCACTAAAAGTGTTTGGCGGAGGGCGCATTGCACCTATCAGGAAAGGTAATGGCTTGGAAGGGATATACGAGATATGGCAGGTGGTAAAACAGGACAGGCGGCGAACTGTGGCAGAACTAACATCAGACTTTAATGATGGGCAGAGTACAAGTGTGTCTGAACACACAGTGCTCCGAACACTCCTAACGATGGGCCTCCGCAGCCGACGCCCATGTATGTGCTAATGTTAAAACAACGATATCGGCAACTACGACTGAAATGTGCACGTGACCATCGTCACTGAACGTTGGCGCAGTGGCAGAGAGTTGCAGAGTCTGATGAATCCCGATACCTTCTTCATCATGCCGATGGGAGGGTGCGAATCCGTTGTTTCCCAGGGTAAAAGCTTCTTGACACCTGTACTGCGTGGCGGAGACAAGTTGGCAGTGGTTCAATTATGCCCTTTGGAACATTCACGTGGGCATCCATGGATCCAGTGGAGCTCGTGCAATTCACCATAACGGCCAATAAATATCGTACACTGGTTGCAGACCACGTACACCCCTACATGACGACCATGTTTCCCAACAGCAGTGACATTTTTCAACAAGATATTGCGCCATGTAACAAGGCCAGCAGTGTGATGGAATGATTCGAGGATCACAGTGGCGATTTGCAATTGGTGTGCTCGCCACCCAACTCACCATATCTGAACCCGATCAAACACATCTGGGATGTGATTGAATGTGGCGCAGAGCTCATAGTTCCCCGGAATTTCCCGGAATTAGCTGACTTGTCTTGCAGATGTGATGCAAAATCCCTCCAGTGACCTACCAAAGCCCATTGCTTCCATGCCAAGATGCGTCGCCGCTATTATGGTTTCCTAAGGCGGACATACTGGCTGTTAGGTAGGTGGTCATAATGTGCTGGCTGATCCGTGTAGTTTGTGGTGGATTTTGAAGCTCAACTGAACGGTGACAGACAGTCGCATAGTGTGTGTGAATTTCTGTAATTCCACGCCAGAGAGAGAGAGGGAGGGAGGGAGGGAGAGAGAGAGAGGGAGAGAGAGAGGGACAGCTCGTTGATCAGTGGTTAGGGTGCTTGCTTCCAACGTTTATAGTTCAAATCCCAGTAGAGTCAGGAATATTTCAGATTTTTTTTTTTTTTTTTGATTATATGAGACTTGTCTGGATGTTCCGTTGTTCGGATAGCACTTCAAAATGTAGGTTCTACCAATTCAGGGGTGGAATGCTTGGCAAGTTGTAGGCGGCCTAACAATCCTTCGATATCTCCCGGCCAACAATGCCATACGCGTTTATTTTTATGTTATATCGGTCGCTCAGGCTGTGTTTCTCTCGCAGTAAGTTTGTATATGATCTACACTAATAATATTATAAATGAAAAAGTTAATTTCTGTCTTTTTGTTACGTTTTGATTACTAAATGGCTATACCGATATTGGTTAAATTTGACATGGTAATACTTTGTATCTTTAGGCAGTACACTGAAAATTGTTTTTGGGATGAATATCAATTTTTATCACGAAATTTGATAACATTACCGAATAGTGACAGATAGACGAATGAGTCTGTAATGTTACACTGGTTGTTCAGGCTGTGCTTCTCTCGCAGTCAATGTATGATCTGGTAGTAA
Source organism: Vandiemenella viatica (assembly GCA_031002005.1). Lineage (NCBI taxonomy): Eukaryota > Metazoa > Arthropoda > Insecta > Orthoptera > Morabidae > Vandiemenella > Vandiemenella viatica. The sequence continues at coordinate 166,114,068 of CM061914.1, read as the reverse complement.
ATTTCGTTTACAGACAAATCATGTTATTTAATACAGATGTTGATTTGCGCTGAATCATATAATTATTTTGTGTCTACCCAAGAGTGCCTGCATTGACGCTAGGGTACGCCATTTTGAACAACTATTGTAATTATAGTAGCTTGTGAAATTTGTGAAGGTAACTGAAATTCATTATTGCTGTACTGTATGCTTAGGATTTTCGGTCTCTCTGAGATCAAGAAATGTGCGCCGTTACCAGTCCATCTACAGGGGAAATTATCTGAGGGTATAGTGGAGTATTCAGCTGGAATTCTGTACGTCATGATCAGAGTTCGGAAATTGGTGCCCTTATTTTGAGCGCTGCGCGAGGTTAAGGCAGAAAGTGAGTAGATTTTCGTTTTTAACTACCAAGCGTGGTGGGTGAACGGTTAACTTTCAGGCCTCGCATTCGGGAGGACGCGGGCTCGAATCCCCGACCGGGCATCCAGATTTGGGTTTTCCATGGTTTCCCAAATCACTCCAGGCGAATGCCGCGAAGCTTCCTTCAAAAAGGCCACGGCCGAATTCCTTCCCGTTCCTTGTCTCCAGTCCCATCCTGCCTCTAATGACCTTAGCCTTCGACGAGGCGTTAAGCAATAAGTAAAATAATAATTAAACGCTTATAACTTCCTACTCTTCCGTTTCCGGATCAGGGCCCTTCGCCTCAAAGTGATACAACTACCCTTCTCCATCATCCCTGAAAGTTTGTAACATCATCACCGAATTAACCATAACGTGTTCCGCCTCTCAAAGATCCTTCACTATCAGTGATCGATGGAAATTAATTAATTATTCACACAAATTGTTATTGAGGAAATGGTTCGGAAAATCCGTTTATTATTTCGGATACGCGACTTCGGTTTGTTGGGAAACTATTGTGTAGAAAGGCAAAGGATACAGTGATTTCTATTTATATATACACGAATTGCGTATGCTGGCCGCTGCTGTTTTGTTCTGGTAGACAGGTATTCCATTTCCGCGGACGGCAGTGAAGGGAGACGTTCGCTGCAGCAGGTGTTGTCGGCCGAGCTGACGTCACTTTGCTGTCAGCAGCGCTGTAGCCTGCCTGTCAGCCTCTGTGTGTAGTTTAAACCGTGTTTGATGTTTGCCTAGATTCACCGGACTGTGTGCAGTCAGCAGCTCGTCTCCCATTCCCTAAGCTGTCACTCAGTGTCTACCGTCCACTTTTTTACTGGATCACTGCGCGGGATTACTGCAGATCGCGATACCGTTGCAACATCTTTCCGCCACACTAACCTATGGCGTCACAAGTCACTTATGTACCGCGACGGAGCTATATTTTCACGTAAAACAGTTGTTTTGTTGGGGCTGGGAGAAACAGCTGCACAAATTCATTCAAAAAGTAGTCATGAAACAGTATAATTAATGGCTATAAATTCATATGGCCCACGGTAAAAAGTGATTCGAAAAATAATAAAACCCTTATTAAACATTTCGACAGAAAAAATCGGGCAATACTGAAAAGAAAATAGCTAGAACATTTAAGAATTCAGAAAGCGCAATGTATTAAAGACTAGCTATTACCCGCGGATTTACAATTTGACTGCTAGAATTGGATACACAAAGCTGAAAGTTACTGTCGGCATAATATGACGGGAACGCTGTCTATATACCATTCTACCGTCGAACGTGTCTCATTTATTCATATCGGAAAAAAGTATCCTATTTCGTTCCTAATGATAGAAAATATTTCGTTATATCGGTATACACATAAAGTCGTCAAAACGTAAAAAAAAAAAAGACCGAGCCTTACTTTCGCATATATGATATTATTAGTTTAGATCACACAAAAACTGCCTGTGGAACCAGTATACCCTGAATAAAGTAAACGCTTAGGGCACTATTCTATCGCCAAAGATTTGCCAGAACATGGTATCCTTACTACAAAATTCTAGGCTTGGCTCAAAATATGAAAAACAATTCATAAAAATATTTACTCCCAGTGGAGTTTGAACCCGAAAACACACGGGAGCTTTATGAAGAAACAAGCACGTTACCACTGCGCTACGCTGCCAATGATCATATATATTATTTCTATAAGGTATTTTTTTGTCACAAGCCTGTATCTTCCTTCATACTTAACCGAAATCAATGAATGAGGTGTCATTTCAAAGCTTATGGTCTCCACTTTGGTTAAATCGTATTTTAAGCAAGAAAGTTTTCGGAATTCGACCCTTAAAGGGCAAAAATGTCAATATTTCTAAAATGCTGTTTTCTGTGTTACGAGTCAGTTATCTCCCTGGATACCTATCTGAAACCGTATTATGAAGTTTCGTTTTAAAGATTAAGATCTCCGCTTTAGTGACGTCATATATTAAGCCAGAAAGTTTTCGGAATTCAACCCTTAAAGGGCAAAAGTATCAATATTTTTGCAATGCGTCTTTGTGTCACGAGCGATTTATCCCCCTTAATATCAAACCCATATAGATAAATGAGGTATCATATTAAAGAATAAGGTCTCCGCCATGGTAACATTATATTTTAAGAAAGGAATATTTCGTAATTCGACCCTTAAAGGGCAAAAACGTCACTTTTTCTAAAATGCGTTTTTTGTATCTCGAGCCATTTATCTCCCTGGATATCTAACCAAAATCGATAAATGAGGTAGGATTATGAGGAGTAATGCCTCATCTTTGTGACATAATATTTTAAGAAAGAATGTTTTTGGAATTCAACCCTTAAAGGAAAAAAGTATAAATTTTTCTATTACCGATTTTTGTGTCACGGGCGATTTATTTCCCTTGATATCATGCCGATATAGATAAATGAGGTATCATATTAAAGAATAACGTCTCCGCCATGGTAACATTATATTTTAAGAGAGGAATTTTTCGTAATTCGACCCTTATAGGGCAAAAACGTCACTTTTTCTAAAATGCGTTTTTTGTATCTCGAGCCATTTATCTCCCTGGATGTCTAACCAAAATCGATAAATGAGGTAGGATTATGAGGAGTAATGCCTCAGCTTTGTGACATAATATTTTAAGAAAGAATGTTTTTGGAATTCAACCCTTAAAGGAAAAAAGTATAAATTTTTCTATTACCGATTTTTGTGTCACGGGCGATTTATTTCCCTTGATATCATGCCGATATAGATAAATGAGGTATCATATTAAAGAATAAGGTCTCCGCCATGGTAACATTATATTTTAAGAAAGGAATATTTCGTAATTCGACCCTTATAGGGCAAAAACGTCACTTTTTCTAAAATGCGTTTTTTGTATCTCGAGCCATTTATCTCCCTGGATGTCTAACCAAAATCGATAAATGAGGTAGGATTATGAGGAGTAATGCCTCAGCTTTGTGACATAATATTTTAAGAAAGAATGTTTTTGGAATTCAACCCTTAAAGGAAAAAAGTATAAATTTTTCTATTACCGATTTTTGTGTCACGAGTGATTTATCTCCCTTGATATCATGCCGATATAGATAAATGAGGTATCATATTAAAGAATAAGGTCTCCGCCGTGGTAACATTATATTTTAAGAAAGGAATTTTTTGTAATTCGACCCATGAAAGGCAAAAAAGTAAATTTTTCTAAAATGCGTTTTTTGTGTCTCGAGCCACTTATCTCCCTTGATATCTATCCAAAATCGATAAATGAAGTACGATTGTGAGGAATAATGTCTCAGCTTTGTTGACATCATATTTTAAGAAAGAAGTGTTTGGAATTCTACTATTAAAGGGAAAAAGTATAAATTGTTCTACAACGTATTTTTGTGTCACGAGCCTTATATTTATCTTGATATCTAATCGATATAGATAAATGACATATCGTAATAAAGACTAATGTTTCCGCCATGGTAACATTATATTCTAAGAAAGGAATTCGACCCATAAAGCGCATAAATGTCAATATTTCTAAAATACGTTTTTTGTGTTTCGAGCCATTTATCTCCCTGGATTTCTAACCAAAATCGATAAATGAAGTAGAAGTATGAAGAGTAATGACTGAACTTTGTGACATTATATTCAACCTCACTATTCATCGCATTTTATTCGCGAAATTTTCGCACGGGTCGTCTAGTATCTATTACTACGCATTACAAAGAGATATAGATATTTTGTAAATAAAAACACCGTCTATTAGCAACTGGTTTTATTGATATAGGCTCAGACGGGGTTTCCATTTACAATTGTGTAACAAGAAACTGCGGAAGAATGGCCAATATACCATATATAGATATTTTCCGTTTGTCTTTCACAGTCCAGATAGTTTTCATAATTTAATGACAATACGTTCTTATCTAAACAGAATATGGTATCCCATGTCCATCCCAATGTCAAATAGAATCTCCTTGTCAAATTCCATCACGATTAGAGTAGCCGCTTAGCCCAAGAAACTTAACAAACAGACAGAGTTACTTTCGCATTTATAATATTAGTATATATATTGGTATCATCATTTCCAACAGAATCCTTTCCCTTAGTTCTACAACGCGATGCATGAACGTGCTAAAAATAGCATAAACAGTCCGGAGTTAAGGATTGGTTATCATTCTAATAGATTCACAATATAACACAGCTATAAACTAATTATTAGCTTTCGTGTTTTACATTACATTCCTACCGAAACATAAATGATTGAAAAAGACATTTTTCTTATGGTTTTTCGCCCCACAAAAATCGGTCATTCGAGTCGGAGAGACAAAAAACGACAAGGAATGGCCTTTTGAAGGAAACATTTCGGAAAATCATTTAAAATCTGGATGCCCGGACGGGGATTCGAGTCCGTATCCTCCCGAATGCGAGGCCAGAGCGTCACCACTCACCCACCACGCTTATCGTTGGAAAATAGGTGAGCTGGTATCGCGATCTCCAACAGAGCCCATAGCGTGGCGTCACAGCACAACAGGCATTTCCACTAAAAGGCCCGCATGGTCGTAATGACCTGGTGACAGGGTTTCTCTATTGGCTGCGCAATAAGCTCCCATTGCAACCGCCTAAACATACCCCATTAATCTCATCCGATATAGCAGTCCCGCAGTTTAACATGTAATCCCAACCACGGAACGGTTCTGGCGTACTCCACATTACACTGCGAGTTGTGCCAGAGGTGAAGGTCGGGTTAAGGGTCTATGAAAATCACCGCCGAGACGGGGATTCGAACCGGGAACCAATCGATATCCAATCAGACGCCACAGTCACCAGGCTTGCCCAATTGCTTTTTCCTACGATTTAAAATAATAATAATAATAATAAAAGAAACCTTTTATTTACAACCTAGTCTCGATTTCTTTTTATGAGGCTAGACTGTGGAATCGTAAATACCATAAAATTAAAATCTTTTCCAATGTCTTTATGGGCTATCTAGTTGAAACATCCGAGAATTCGCTTGAAATGATTTCTTCTCTTGCACTATTCGCGACTGGAATACACAGAGTAAGTTCCGGTGCATACCACCCTCTGCCACCTACAATTTGTGAATTGCGGAATATGGGTATAGATGTAGATGTTGATTAGGATAGCGGGAGTGGTTCCACGAAACCAACTAATGCCGGATTCCATGTCTTATCTTTAGATAAATCATTCCTATTCCATCTCCTAATCGCTCGTGGGAAATTGAGCAAAGGAAAGAATCGATTAAGGACCTAATTTCTCTCATTTTCTCTGTTATTTCTGGATACGAATGTTGGTATAACCTGTTATTTAACAGCCTCGCGCGTGACGTGAAGCTGTTTCCGAGAGCCTATATCGTTGACGTTGATGTTTCTATTACAGCCACTATGATCTGGTTTGCATGCAAAGATATTCGTAGCTAACACGCATCTGACGCGCAGAAGATAGGTCTGCACGAGGCCTGCCTATACTCGGGGGATTGTTACCGTATTGGGCTCCGATATGCACAACTAAGCACCTTAACAAACCAAAAAGTGCCTGTAAGAAGAGCGGTTTTTGATACTGCAGGACTAGATGGATCGTTTTTCACTGCTGGAAATAACTGGACAGAGTATCTCGTTTACCAGAGAGTCCTGTAACTGGTCGTTCAAGACCAACAGTCAGCGCCAACAATCAGCGCCAACAATCCCGTGAGAATTTAACGGTTCAGCGCGATATACAGGGTGTTACAAAAAGGTACGGCCAAACTTTCAGGAAACATTCCTCACACACAAACAAAGAAAATATGTTATGTGGACATGTGTCCGGAAACGCTTACTTTCCATGTTAGAGCTCATTTTAGTTTCGTTAGTATGTACTGTACTTCCTCGATTCACCACCACTCTCTTGACTTCCATTTATGGGGGCATTTGAAAGCCCTTGTCTACGCAACCCCGGTACCAAATGTAGAGACTCTTCGTGCTTGTATTGTGGACGGCTGTGACACAATACGCCATTCTCCAGGGCTGCATCGGCGCATCAGGGATTCCATGCGACGGAGGGTGGATGCATGTATCCTCGCTAACGGAGGACGTTTTGAACATTTCCTGTAACAAAGTGTTTGAAGTCACGCTGGTACGTTCTGTTGCTGTGTGTTTCCATTCCATGTTTAATGTGATTTGAAGAGAAGTAATAAAATGAGCTCTAACATGGAAAGTAAGCGTTTCCGGACACATGTCCACATAACATATTTTCTTAGTTTGTGTGTGAGGAATGTTTCCTGGAAGTTTGGCCGTACCTTTTTGTAACACCCTGTATAAAACAACCCTTTCACCCACAGGCTGCTGTCACTTTACAATGGCGGCAGAGTATATAACCGCCGAAACGTCGTGGTATACAAACGTTCTCATTCGGCTAATTTCCTGAGAAAATTTCATTTATATACAATGCCGAGAAAGCCTCTAATCTTATATGTCATAGTATCTGTGGGGATAGCGGGCGAAAACTTCGCCGGGATGGTTCATTCCAAGTGCCATGACCGAGTTCCTTCTCGTTCCTTGTTCCCTGTCCTTTCCCGCCTGTAATGACCTCGCTGTCGACGAGCCGTAAACAAAAAAAAGAGAGAATCTTTAATCGGATAAACGCATGAGTATTTTGGGTACTAAACACAGCTAAAATATGATTCTAACACAAACCGCTCCAATCGAAATGAACACTTAGGTTTCAATGAAATCTTCACGGGTGTACCCGCGGAATTATATTGTTACCATCATCATAAGCGTTCTCTGCTAGTCAGCAGGTCCACGCACAGTGACAGCCCTCCACGCCTCCCTTTGCTCTCTTAGTCTATATATTTCCCATTCACCATGATGTCATCAAGCATTTTCTTCCTTCACCTACCTCTTCTTTTCCCTCCGTTTACAATCCCCTCCAGCGAGGTTTTAAGCAGGCACTCATTCCTCAACACATGACCAATCCAGTTCCTTTTTCTGTTCCTTATTGTTTTTATGAGTGACCTTTCCTCTCCTACTCGTTCCAGTACTTCATCATTCCTTACTTTGTCTTTCCCACTTATTTTCTCCATCCTCCTCCATACCCACATTTCGAAAGCTTCAATTGTATGCATTATATTGTAAAGAGCGATATTTTAACAGCTATCTCTCACTGCATTGGAACTGTACTATTGTGTTCAGAACTCATTCAGGGGGTGTTTTGTTAACATTAGAATGTGTAGTGCTGAGTGATAGTCGAAACAAAATCCTCTCAGGTGTCCATCTGGATGGTGCTGTGTAAACACGGCGTTTCGACACCTGGCTCTGCTGTCTTCATCAGGTATCTTGTAGCTGTCGCAAGCTAACTGTCACCGCCTCGACAGCAGAGTCAGCTGTCGAAACGTCGTGTTTGTACACCTGAGAGCATTTTGTTTCATCGATACTCCGGGAAAGTCTACACTCACAAACTTAGTGACAGTATTTGTTTTGCGCTTACGATTTGATTTATTGGGAAACACGTTTTATAATACATGTTTCCGATTAATTTGGTATTTTTGTGTGTTTCATTGTTAGCTGTGTATTTTTGTGGTTTATGGTTTTATTTCTTACTTTCTTTTGAGTATTGTGAATACTGTTGCATCCGTGTTTACTTATTACATTATTTTCTTCGGCCAGCGAATTCTGAATGAGACAGTTCTCTTGAAATGTTAGTATTTGTGGTATGTTATTGTTTATGGTTAGTATTTGCGTATCTGTATATTTGTTGCTTGCCTGATTAGTAGTTTCACGAATACTGAATAATTATTATATTTTAATGCTCTTAGAAGTTCTCTGTATCTTGTTTCGAATTTCCTGGATGTTTGGCCTATGTATCCTGTATTTCTGACATTGCAAAGCTACTTTTTACTGGCTGTTACCCGCGACTTCGTACACGTGGACTCGGAATTTTATTGTTATAACTGGATATAGAAAGATGTAAGTTACCTGAAAGGTGTCCCAAAAACGCGGAGTTGGTATCGTACAAGTATGGCGGGGAGCTATCATCATACCACTCTACCATCGAACCTGTCCCATGAAGAGAACAAATTTGCAACATGTTTAAAAATAGTAACAAACCAAGGGTAGGGTACTGTTCTCTACAGTTCCTCCGCCAGATTTTTGTTTTTGGTTTAAAATTATGTACTTTTCTGGGAATATCTTATGTCAATATCATCTCGTACACAACGATGTGGGGTTTTCTGTTCTTTGCTAAGATATATAGCCTTTGGTGATTGGAAACCGGTGAACTAGTCACATATAAACCCAAAATAATAGTCTGGCGCAGCGCAAATCCACATCTATACTATATAATAAGCTGTGTCTGTACACCAATAGATCATACACAAACTGACTGCGAGAGAAACAAAGCCTGAGTGACCGATATAACATTACAGAGACTCACACACGCTATCCGTCTGTCTGACACTGTTCGGTTAGTTTTCAAAATTTCATGGAAAAATAGTTATCTATCCAAGTATCTTGTGTCCTTCCTAATGATACATAGTGATTCCTTTGCAAATTTAATCAAGATTGCGTTAACCGTTTAGTCGTGAAAACGTAACAAACATAGAGAGACAAAGAGTTACTTTTGTATTTATAATACTAAATCTTACTAGCGACCTCTTACTTGTGAACTAAGAATTTTGTTGCTAAAATTTGATATATAAAGCTGAAAGGTACTATTTTTTTTTGCTTGGGCTTTACGCCTCGTCGACGACGTGATCATTAGAGGCGGGATGGGATGGGGGATAAGGAACGGGAAGGAGTTCGGCCATGGCATTTTGAAGGAAGCATCCCGGCATTCGCCTGGAGTGATTTGGTCAAACCATGGAAAACCCAAATCTGGATGCCCGGACGGGGATTCGAACCCGCGTCCTCCAGAATGCGAGGCCTGAAGGTTAACCGTTCACCAACCACGCTCGGTGTAAGGTACGTAAAAAGGTGTCCCAAGAAACATTGAGTCGGAATAAAATGATGGGGAATCCATCACCATTCTACCATTGAACCTGTACTGACTGCGAGAGAAATAAAGCCTGAACGACCGATATAACTTTAGAGAAACTTACTCGCGCTGTCCCTCTTTCTGTTAACGTTCGGTTACTTTTCAAAATTTTATGAAATTTTGCGTTATTTCTCCTGAAATGAGTACCCTATGTCCTAGCTAATGGTATATAGTATTTTATAGTGAAGTTTCATCAATCCGTTTAGTCGTGAAAACGCGACAAACAGACAGAGAGACAGACAGAGTTACTTTCGCAATTATATTATTAGTGTAGATGTATCTGGTTGGCGGGTTTGTGTTTTTCTTGTAGTGAGTTGTCTGTTCTCGCGTCGGTGGTGTTTCAGTCCGTTGTCGACGTGGTTTTCGAGTTGGGGTTGGCGCCAGCGGTGGTTGCTCGCGGCGCTGGCGCCATCAAGATGGCGCGCCGACGCCGCCGTGGCAGAGGCAGCAGCATATATCGACCGCGTCGGGACGGAGTTTCGTGCAGTGAGCCATGCGCCTCGCTCTACCCAACACCTCCAGCCAGCGGAGCCGCGCACGTGAGTACCCCTGCACTGTGCTACGCGCCCCGTGCACAGTGGAGCTCTCACACGCAACACTCGGTACAGAAACTTCATCAATTCCGGGACGGAACCCGATCACTACTGTCACCATGCGCGCTAATCTTACTCACTAGTTCGTACCTCCACAACACGAAACATCCAGCGTCCACCCACCATATTTCAACTAGCAACATTCCACTGCTAACGTTTTCACATCCCTCTCGCTTGAACGAATTTCTTTCGGTCGTAATAGTTACTTAAAGGACAGTGCTAATAATTCAGAAACATTCTCAGTACTAGCTTTCATTTCCAACTATCATAGTGCATATTGTATCGCACATTTCACAGTTTTCGTCTTGTCTACATACGTGACATATGCTGTAACATCTGGTAATTTCATGTAATATTTTTTAACTATATGTGTCACCAGAAAACTGCTTCTAAGTCTAAAGTCGATGCGGATAGATTTTAATGAATCGCTAACACGTTGAACATTCAGATTCGAATATCGTACCATTAAACATCTCTCGGTGACCCATAAGTATACGGAACCCTACATAAGCTATTATCATTCAATCTACAGATTCCAATGACGTCATTTGGATAGTGTATAACAAACAAGTTGGACAGAACTTTGGTTAATTAGTTGGAAAACATTACGGCGCCAGTAACAGATATATTCACCCTCCCCCACTGTCACGAGATAACCTCCTCGCGCATGGCTGCTACTCAGAACGAGTCTCTGTAAACGATTTTATAAACGTTCGCAACCATATCGCTGTCTCTCAAAAGTTTCCTTTTACATCAAACAGCGTTTAAGATGTTTTAGATGTGTTATATCTTCTGAGGTATACGTACGCGTATCATCTCCAACTTGCGTCTGCCAATATGGCCGTAGTGTTTTGTTTCTGATCTGTGTTTCGCCTCTTCTTTGTTTTTTATCATTGCCCGTCAGCCGCTGCCACGTATAAGTTGCACCCGACTTCGGCAAATGCAGAATTTTCAGTATAATCACACGATCTTTGGAACTATAAAAAAATACAAAAACACATAAAAGTTTCCATTTTACTGGAGATTTTAACTAGTGCCAGTGGCTAAAATGTTTACTACCAAACGGAAAACTATAAGCAGTAAACAAATTTTTACAATTAAACTAAACACATATGTGCTAAAGGCAGAGCACATTTATGGCTCATTGAGAAACCAACAAGCTAAAATGTACAACTTTACAGAATTTAATTATTTTCGAAGTAACTGCAAATTACCTATTCTTTACGAATACTGTTAAGCTAACGGTATATTACTACATGGGTTGTACTTCGCATATGGTGCCATTAGCGAAAATATATCAACGTTGCCAAATTTAAACTTTGACTTACAAGCATATGTTTAGCCTCCAGGAGTATTAATCTTCCTAGATGCGATGTTTGTCAGCATGTTTCTATTAGATCTTCCTAATACTTCAGGTATACCAGTTATACGGATGCTGACACTTGGCTCAGACATTGCGTCTTGTATATCGTTAAGTTTGCGTCATTGTGTCTCTGTTCTATCCACATTTTCTGCAGGTCATCAGTTTTTCTTTGATATCTTTGGTAGAATGTGACAGAACGCTTGTTATTTGAACACGGTGAAACAGTATTGGCTGAGCAACCATTTGATATTTTTATATGTTCCGTTTGCCGTCAATAAAAGCCTAACTTTAAAACCTTTCATTCATAACGTGCCTTCGAGTCTGGTGTGTGATAGGTAACGCTCGGGCCTCGCATTCGAGAGGACGCGGGTTCGAATCCCCTTCCGGACATTGAGATTTCGGCTTTCCGTGGTACCCGAAATCACTCCCGGCGAAAGCCGGAATGGTCCGTTAAAAAGGTCATGGCCGAATTCCTTCCGTTCCTTTCCGCCTGTCCTTTCCCGCCTCTAATGACTCGACTACAACAAGGCGTAAGGCAATTAAAAATTAGCGACATAGTTTATAGAAACTTCGCATCATGATGGAATCATCCTGTATTTTATTTCCATCCTTCAGGTGTAATCTTTTATTTGTTTTTTGCTTAGGGATTTACGTGACGTCAACGTCGACGTTATTAGAGGCGGGAAAGGAATTGCGTCAAGGAACGGAAAGGAATTCGGCCATAACGTTTTGAATGAAACATCAATACTGGGGTGACACAAACAATGGAGAACCGAAATGTGGATTCCGGACGGGGATTCGAACCCAAATCCTCCAGAATTTCAGGCTCACCCATCCGTCTCTGTTAGTCCTTTCCTGCCTAAAGCGATATCGACGTCGACGAACCGCAAAGTTTGACCGTCGAGGGTGTTAGGAGATTCTTTACTAGTCGAAACGATGGTGCTATTTACTCGCGATGTCACATTTTTACTTGTTTAATCCCATCTTGGATAATGGCTGGGTAGATTCTGCAAATTGTGGCTGTGTGGCCACCTTACAGACAATCAATCACATCGTTTCTGACTGTCCTCTTCGGGCCTACAAGGGAACAATGGCGGAAATCCATGATGCGTCGATCAGTGCAGTTGACTGGATTAAAACATTAGATCCAGAGATATGAAATTGTACAAGCTTGTGATATGTATATTTCATGTTATGTAACTTGTAAAATAATCATACGACAAATAAATAAATAAATTGATATTCCTCAGTTTTTCGTTTATTTCATCTTAAAAATAGTTAGTACTCAGAGACGAGGCTCGTTAGGTTAATGATTTTTTTTAAAAAAATTATCTTCTAATTTCAAGTTGTAGCAAAAATTATTGAACCACACTTCGCGAATTGCAAGTGAAATTACATTAGAAATATTTGCAGCAAATGGAAATTTTAAGAAGGGTATACAGAAAAGTGTATACTCAGAACACAATGACTAGGAATTTGTTTAAGTCGATCTAGTATTCATGATTTCTTGTAGCAGTGATACAGTTAGTATAGCAGATACAACAATACATAAATTTTTAAATACATTTCGCATACAAGTTTTCAGAACAGTGTCAAAACATAGCATAAACAACAGAATTACAACTGTACAGCAAATGGCACTATGTATAAATTAGTCATGTGCACCCTTACCTATTTAGTGATCATCCAGATTATTGTATCTTTCGATTATAAATAAAAAAATAATTTCATCGATAGCCTCTTGTTGATTTAATACCTTATCTCCAACAGAACACAAATATTCATCCGATAAAACAATACTAGAGGCTTCATTACCTGATTGAAGATGATCAAAACAACATTCCAAGCCTCTCTTTCCCACACTTGTATGCTAGATTATGTGCAGTGTCTATTTTGTATACGTGACTGTTTGTCTGAGCCAACTAGAACCACGCTAAGCCTTGATTGGCTTGAATTTGCTTTGGATGTGTACAAATCCGCGATGTAACTAGGGCTGTTGGTAGTAGCGGGGGGCTTAACATTGAATACGAACCACAGAAGCGTTCTGGAGTACTTCACATTACACAGCAAGCGGCGCCAGAGGTGAAGGTCGGGTTAAGGGCATACGAAAATCCCCGCCCAGACAGGGATTCGAACCGGAGACCATTCGATATCCAATCATACGCCGTAACCCCTGAGTCACCAGGGTACAGGATGCTATGTTCTGCATTAGGGAAAAAAAAACAAGTATCGAATTGTTTTGTGTAGCGGGCTGTAGAATCGAAAATATCTTAAAATTAAAACATGGAACTAAGTTAGCAGTGTTGGTGCAATAGTGTGTAATACTCTGATCAGCTGACTTCGTCTGTGTTAGTTTCCGGTTAATATAAAATAAAGAGGGGTAACTTGGTAAATTGATACCAAATTATTTCTAATTAAACAAAGGGAAACAGAAAAGGAAACGGTTTTAGGAAATATAAATTACAAGGGTAAAATCATTCAACACTCACCAAAGTTTAAGGCAGCGACGGGCGAAGAACATAAGAATACACAACATTTCGGTTTTACACCTTACTCATGCTAAAGAGAATGAGTCACGTGACTCGGGAGGTGTGCACACGCCGATGTTTCCTACATGACTGAGTGGATTATCGATAAGGCGGTGGGACTGAGGTGTTATATATAAATATGTATATCGCAGAAGGTGAGAGAAATAGTAATATACCTAAAGGGTATGGAATTTGCATACTAAAATATCTTAGATTCCAGAGAACTTGCATACCAAAATATCCTAGATATCAGACACCCATCCGTCCTCAACCACCGATAAAATTGACATATCACTCATAATTATCAGTATTAGCATTATTTCATTTTACTTATTATATTTTTTCTTTCTAGTTATATTTTTTTTTTCGAAATTTATCTATTTATATTTACTTCCCTACTTTTTGTTTTCGTTTCCACATTCCGTACCCTATTGGTATATTACTATTTCTATCACCTTCTGCGATATACATATTTATATATAACATCTCAGTCCCACCGCCATATGGATAATCGACTCAGTCATGTAGGGAACTTCGGCGTGTGCACACCTCCAGAGCCACTTGACTCATTCTCTTTAGCATGAATAAGGTGTAAAACCGAAATATTGTGTATTTTTGTGTTCGTGATATATGTTATTCTCCCGTCGCTGGCTTCAACTTTGGTGAGTGATGAGTCGTTTTCCATTTCCTTGGTATTTCTTCATAAAGACGCGAGTACGGTGGTTCTTTCTCTCGAGAGAGTTCCATTTTTCGTTTCGTACCCGTTTTCTCCTTCTTGTTGATGCTTTTCCTTCCTCTCGGGGAAGCTGCAAGCCTTGCTGATTGTCGACCGTAAACCCGCAGGTCCCGAGAGAACAGTGGCTGGCAGATACCAGCAAACGCTGTGACGCGCGGCAGCCGAGCACGCAGGCGCAAAGATATACCCTTCTTCGGTTACCATCTTTGAGATCAGCGTCATAAACCGACGGGGCGCCTTCTTCCAGAGTCTCATCAAACTCCACACTGATCAAATAGTAGCAGCTGTTACACGAGAACCAGGGAATCTATATTACTGTAAGGGCTGCTAGATTTGTTTCTGGAAATTATCGCAGAATCGAATCAGTAACAGATATGATAAAGGAGCTGCAATGGGATTCATTTCAAGACAGGAGGAGGATGAGGAGGGTCATAAGAGTGTACAGGGCGTATACTGGTGATGAGGCATGGAAAGATATTGGAGTAGGTATGAAAAGTAGTGCATGGAAGGGAAAAGATGACCATGACCACAAGCTGGCACTCGATTTCAGGCACAAGGGTGTGGGAAGATTCTCTTTTTTAGGTAAGGGTGTAGGGATTGGAATAAGTTACTAAGGGAAATGATGAATAAATTACCAAAAACGTTGAAAGAATTCAAAGTTAAAATTTGTAGAGGGCAACTGTATATGGGTGAAGGAAATGGGGAAGATGGGTGTTTAGGAAAATTGCCACCGGAGCGTGCGCTCCATTGCAATTAAATTAAATCGTAACAATGTTGTGTTTGTACGTCGGTGCTATTGTTACAAAACAGATGATTGGGAATGACTAACTGGGGTGAATTTCTTTCTGTCTGTTATTAAGACATTCAAACGAAATTTCAACGGGTTCTCACAGTTCGAAATCTCATAATTTGCCTTAAAATTTAAGCAGAATAGAAGGATCTGATGCTGTAGAAAGATGCTGAGAATAAAGTGACCAAAAAAAGTACGTAATGAAAGTGTTTTGCAAGTGGTGGGCGTGGAAAGAAGCTTGTGGAAGAATCTGACGGATAGAAGAGACAGCTTTACATTCAGGGTCACGTTTTAAGACATAATTGGTTACTTAGATTAATGAAGTAATAATTTTGTTTATTAATCTAATTCCTTAATTTATCTAATTTTTATTTTGGGTATTGGAATTGGTTGGTTTCAGATGTATTTTAGCGCAATAAACTACGTAATACGAGATAATTGATAGGGGTGTCCAGTGTCCTCCGCAACGTCCATAAACTACGTGGCTCAGTCTAGGGGGGAGCGGTTGGTTGGAAAGCTGCGCTGGGCTACTCTGGACTAGGGTGGGCTTACACTGGGCTACGCTTGACTACGCTGGGCTACGTTTGGCTACGCTGGGCTACGTTGTGCTACGCTGGTCTACTTTGCACTACGCTAGACTACGCTAGGCTACTCTGGAATACATGGAGTGAGGTGTGTTTCCAAGCCAAGCCACGTAGCTTTTCATTCGTATTATTTTTCTCAGTTAGAATATTTCCGTCATTTAATCATCTACATACGTAATTTACGATACTCTGACAAGAGAAAACAGTACAAAATTGTCATCTGCAATCAATAGGGAAAAAGCTACAAGTGCACGCGGGGATTGTGGGGGGGAGGGGGTAGACAGAGGCAAAAGCCACTTCGGGTTACGTGAGGGGAAGGGGAGGGAGGTTCAAAGGTGGTCAAAATGGAGCTCCGTGGTTAATGGGCGCTTCCTTGACTGCGTAGCCACGCCCCCCCCCCCCCTGTAGCATTTAATCTGACGGCTGGTTATTTCCACCCACGACACGTCTACATGGAGCGGACACCAGCAGCGACAACAAGCCGCGCTTGCGGCGCATTTTGCTGCCACGCTGAACACAGTACTGATCCTTGCGGAGCTCACGCCTCACCGGTCCTGTCACAACACGGCTGCCTCTCCGCGATCGCTTAACAATAGCTGAAGCACGGCTGGAACACGCTGTCAGTCCAGTCACCTTGACTTGCTCAAATAGTGAAATCAGGTAGCCCACTAGTCTCAACTTACACGTGGCCATGTCTTTATTTGTTTATATTGTAAAATTCAGAAGAGACGCATCTTATTCGTTTAAACGAGCAATTCTTGTATATATTTTTTTGAGGGGGGGGGGGGGAGACTCGGAAACGGCTGTACCGATTTAAATGAAATTTCATATTTAGGTAACGATTTGCTTTTCAAGTTTATCGAAGCAGGCGTCTTTTTTTTTTTTTTTTTTTTTTTTTTTTTTTTTTTTTTTTTTTTTTTTTTTAAACCCAACAATTCTTGTATTTGGTATCTCGGAATCGGCTGTAACCTTATCTCGTAAAAGTAAACCTACAGCTGTTAGTTAAGCCTTTTTTTCCAGTTAGAGCAAGGAATTGTGCACCTCAAAATGCCTAGGAAACCTTCAAGAAAAACGTTTAACTTTAATCAAACCCAAATCACTCCAGGCAAATGCCGGGATGCTTCCTTCAAAAGGCCATGGTCGAATTCCTTCCCATTCCTTGCCCCCATGCTTGCCCCCCATCCTTTCCCGTCTCTAAAGACCTCGATGTTAAAAAGAGACGTAAAGCAGTTAAAAAAAAATAATCAAACTTCATGCAAAATGCAAAATCTTGTATATTAAACAGAAATCGAAAGATTCCGAGCGAAGACCGGTCACTCAGTTACTTAGTATCCTTATGCGGTTTTGCGTAAGCTCATATACTTTGTTGAAGAACACTTAAACCCATATGTCCGCAACATTTCTTCCCGCCTTCCATACGGCATTACGAATTTTATAATAAACTCAACTGGGCATACCTAAATTGTGACCAGTGATATCCATTATTCTGTGTTAATTGTTTTCAGTCATAGGATAGGTTGTTTGCAGATGCCATAATGGTATATAATTGGATCAAAATGGAAGTAGTCTGTGAAAGAGCTGCAGGGTGTTCTGGACAGGATATCCGCCTGGGTAGGTCGATATTGGATGGAGATAAATGTAAAGAACAATCAGATTACTAGTTACACAGATAAAAAACTAAAGCTTAATCACGATTACAGGACGCGGAAGGAATTGGTTCTTGAAAATTTGAAATGTAAGTACCTTGTGATAACACCTGATTATAAACTCAGCCGGGCTGGACACACTGGACAGGTAGTAGTAGGAAAGAGTTTCAAAATTCTGCGCTTGTTGGAGAGAGTGATGTGGGTATGTACTAGAGAAGTAAATTAGTTAGGTTACAAAACTTTCGTCGCTGCTTGATTATCGTGGCGTAGTATGTGATGCCATTTTGTATATCAGTTACACGAGTTAGAGGAGGTGCAAAGAAGGGCTGCTAGGTTTGTCTGTGGAAATTATCGCAGGACACAGCAAGTAACTGATATGATAATGGAGCTGGGTTGGGAGTCACTGGAGCACAGGAAGAGTGTATTTGGCTGCGATATGTCGCATGGTGGTGTCAGTATTTTCTCCGCTCTGTGCGTCGTGGTTGATTGTGCAGTGGGCTACACAGATGTCGCTTGCTGGCGTGATGCGACGCACTCAGCAAATTAACAATTACAGCAGACAGACCCGCACGCGATTCAGCGCTCCGTGGAATGACCCGCGCGAACACAAGGTCTGTGTCGGCGACAGTGGTATTCCTAAATGTTTTCAACTCACTTTTCCTTTTACCATGAACTACCCAAAGAACTTACTAGATGACTGAGACAAGTATGCTGCTTCGTTCAAAAAACGTCTCAATATTTATGATCAAAGACCGAAAACGCTTATGAGCGAAATAAAAACGACCAGAGCACATTATGGTTTCTTGAAAACGGCAACAACACGTTTTTTTTTATCTGCTTAACGTCTCTCTAACAGCGAGGTCTTTAGAGACGGAAAAGGATGGGGGGGGGGGGGCAAGGAATTGGAAGGAATTCGGCCATGGCCTTTTGAAGGAAGCATCCCGGAATTTGTCTGGAGTGATTTGGGAAACCATGGAAAACCCAAATCTGGATGCCCGGACGGGGATTCGAACCGCCGTCCTCCCGAATGGAGGCCAGAACGCTAACTATTACACCACCACGCTCGGTCCATTTTGCATGAAGAAATGCCAACACGACTTACATAAGCTTTTAAAAATTATTTAAGGCATTAGCCAGAAATGTGTGTTCAACCAGTCGTTTTTGACAAGCATAAAGGTTAGCTATTAGCGAAAATTGAATGTAATCACGGCTATCAGATAATTTTGTCCAACGTGTTCTTGGATATAAAAGCTCTAAACAGAAAATACAAACTAAGGCTAATGGCAATGCTTTATAATATGGCGAAGTGTGCTTCAAAATTATTAATAATTTTCATTTGTTCACCAGAATACCTTGGACACAGTGTCTATTTGCTCTAGAAATGAACCACAGTATCGTTCGTACAATCGATTAGAAAAAAAGCAACAAAAAAAAATTACAGGGAGAATATATACATAAAATAAAATAAAGCAACACCATAAACTGTGACTGGTCGCTGTATTCAATTATCAACCAAAATTGAATATATATATATCATACAATCGATTGGAAAAGAAGCATAAAAAATTAACAGGAAGAATATATATACCTGTCATCTGTCTCTCGAATGGTTTGATGCAATCCTCCACCCTTTCGTATCATGCGCTAACCTTTTCATCTCAACAAACCCCTTAAACCCACGTCCTCAGTTATCTGCTTCATATATTCTAATCTCTGTCTTCCTCTCCAGTTCTTACCATCCACTGTTCCCTCCACTAACAAGTTATCCAACCCTACATGTCTCAAGATATGACCTACCAGCCTGTCTCGTCTTTCTGTGAGATACCCCCACATACTTCTTTCCTCATCCATTATTTCCAAATCTCGTTCATTTGGTACTTTATCCGTCCACTTAATTTTCGGCATCCTTCTATAGCACCACATTTCAAATGTTTCTATTTTCCTTCTTTCCGGTATTCCTAAAGTCCATGTTTCGCTACCATAAGGTGCTGTGCTCCACACACAGAGTTTTAGAAAGTTCGTTCTGAGTCCTAGGTCAATATTTGAAACTAAAAGGTTTCTCTTTTTCATGAAGGCTCTTTTCACTAATGCTATTCTGCTTTTAACGTCATTCCTGTTTCGGCCATCACTTGTATTTTTACTTCCCAAGAAGCAGAATTCACTTACTTATTCTGTCGTATCCGATCCTATTTTTATAATTAATCAACTATTATTGCTATCATTTCTGCTACATTTAATTACTTTTGTCTTGTTTTGGTATATATTTAGTTCTAAATCATCTTTCAGTATTTTGTTCATGATATTCAGTAACTTGTCAATATCCTAAGCCTGTTCTGCTAACAAGACAATATCATCAGCAAATCGTAGAATACTGATTTTTTTCTCCTTTAACACTTGAGTTATAATCAACTTTTTCCTTCACTTCCGTTATTGCTTTCTCTACATACAAGTTGAATATTAATGGGAAGACTACACCCGTTTCAACTGATTCATGTCTCTCATGATTCTCTACTATTATTACAGCCACAAGATTCTTCTATCTCGATATTTTAGACTTCTTTAATGTTTTGAACATGTCCCACCGAACATTATCAAAAGCTGCTTCTAAATCAACAAACACCATTGAAAATGCAGAAAAATAATATAATAAAATTATACAGAAAAATTACAGAAATTTAAATTTTTGTCTGTGTACACACTGATAAGTAGATCGGGTCAGGTTTTTTTTAACTGCTCTAAGTATCGTTTAGGAGTTTAAGGGTGCTCACATGGTACGTCAACCAAATCAGCCCTGGGATTATTTTAATCAAGAAACCTTGAACGATTTCATAAAACCGTGAAACACAGAAATGTCCGTATATTCAAGGATCCAAATCTTAAACCGTTTCCATAGGCATGTCTACTATCCATTGCTCAGTCCTTTCCGAGGCTTGTTTTTGTTTTGCAAGCAAGCTCTATCCACTACCGGCTTGCTAGGCCTGTCGTAGCTTCACCAGAGCCCCGTTGGCCGCCATTTTTCAGGGTTCCTGTAGGTCCTTCACAGCTATACTAGGTCCCCACTGTACCTCACCCCCACAGGCAATCCTCTACTTTATGCCGTTGCCCATCTCCCACCACGCGGAGGAGGAGTTGGACTATGGGAGACCCTGCCAGAGGATGATGATGATGATGAATGATGATGAAACGCAGAAATATTCATAGATGGGACTCTAACCGAGCATTCTGCCATTCCAGACTCGTACGCAACCTCTCATCTCCCAGACTTGATTGCAAAGAAGCCACCCAGGGGAGCGTGTAGTGGTTACTGGTTGGGAGAGAAACCATCTGCTACATGGAATTTCAAAGTTTCAGCCGACAAAATTGATGGTTCCTTCGAGAACCGCTGCGTACTTGTCAACTCGGTGCATAAGTCAGCATACTGCGTAGGAACCGTCAGCTTTCCCCAACTGCTGACGTCATCCGGGACGCTCAAAGTTTGCGGACTTCAGTGTTGTCTCATCTCACAGGAGCGGAGATGAGAAGGACATTTCTGGCGCCGACAAGAGACGGCCAGGCGGGCAATTTCCGCTTTTCCCCTCTCACTTTTCTTCTATTTAGGCTGTTTGGAGCAGACGGAGGAAAAGTTTCTGCGTTTCCGCATCTACAGTTGAGAGGATTACGTGTTTCCTTTGACTTCAGTGGATGATCAGTGGTGTGTAACATGACAAGAATGAGAGGAAAACTTTTTCCTTAAAAAAAAAAAATGCTCGTAACTTTTAACCAAGTTCTTCTTTCACTAGTGGTGAGGTATTTCAAGTGGTGTGAATTACTTAAATTCTGTCAATTGGTTTTCTGGTTTTGTACCTCACAGCTATTCAAAAGTCGAAGTTTACCATCAACGACGGAACATAACTTTCCGTCATAACCAGCTTCTATAACTTGTTGAATTTCTTAGACCCGAACTTCGTACACTTACTCATGTAAAAAAAAAGTAACAATATGGGATTTAAACAGTCAAATATTGATAATTTACTCAATGTCAAGCAATTTGTTCCATTTCCAGTACTTCTTCTTCTCGTATCGATGGCAGATACAAGGTAGTTTTTCCGCCGGTGCGATGGCTTTGTCACTGCCCGGATGAAGGTCTGACTGAGATAAATTTGTGGGTGTGACAACAAATGTACCATGGTTTCGATCTCGCCGCAGATGGATGTGGTATCTGGCTGCACTCCCAGGTATCCCCATGAAGCTAGATTATCTTTGGAACCGCCAACTCCAACTCGAAGTCTGTTCAGTGACTTCCGTATGGCCTATGTTTGTTCAGATCCTCTTTAGGCTTGACCTAGTCGATGTTGTCACGCGCTATCTTCTGTCAGGCTAACATTCGTTCACTGCTTGGTGGTCCTTACAGTGGCTTTGAGGTCCTTAATAAGCTTGATTGGGACGTTAACGCTCTGGCCTCGCATTTGGGTGAACGCCGGTTCGAATCCCCGTCCTGGCTTCCAGATTTGGGTTTTCCATGGTTTCCCCAAATCACTCCAGGCGAATGCCGGGATGCTTCCTTCAAAAGGTCATGACCGACCCACTAGACCCAGTCCCATCCCGCCTCTAATGACGTCGACGTCTACGAGGCGTAAAGCCATTTAAAAAAAAATTGATCGGGATTTCAGTCTCCAGGGGCAATGCCAAGCAATACCTCTACCTATGCCTCAGGCGACGGTCTGAGGCTTCCTGTGATAGTCGGAATGTCCTGTGGAGCGCAATATCCACTGTCTTAGCATGAAATGATTTTCGACCCTCCCCCCCCCCCCACACACACACAGTCGGGCGAACGCCGGTTAGATTCCCCGTCCGGGCATCCAGATTTGGGTTTTCCATGGTTTCCCCAAATCACCCCAGGCGAATGCCGGGATGCTTCCTTCAAAGGACAATGGCCGAATTCCTTCACGTTCCTTTCCCCCACCCTTTCGCGCCTGTAATGACCGCGACGTCGACAAAGCGTAAAGCCAATATAAAAAAAAAGGTTGCCACACAGTACAGGAGTACTCTTCTGCGGTGTAGCATAATGCCAAGGCAGAGGTGCGTATGACGTTTGGGTGAGCTCCGCAGCTTGTTCCAGTCAACTTGCTTAGGTGTTGCGAGATGATACTTTCATCTAGACCAGGGGTGGCAAACATTTTTCCGGCCCGCGAGATTCACCACATCTTTAAAAAAATATATTTATTTTATAATGGCCAATGTAGTGAAAACCAATGTATTAAAAAATACAATATTTGTCCATCCAAGTATTGAAAAATTAACTGTCGAAATTATGAAAAAAATTAAGTTTATTATCATTATTATTATATTGTCTATATTTACATGTAAGAATAATAGTAAACACGATAATAACAATTCACTATGTTTCAATTTTTCACTCCAAACTCTTACAGTTCAAGTGGGTCTAAATCTAATATAGGGATATATAATTTTATATGCTGCCCGCGGAGTTATGATGCATTTCCAAATTGGTCCGCAAGACCATTTGGATTGGCCACCCCTGATCTAGACGTACGAAAAACTGTATACTTTCTCGCAGTTGTCTAAACTGTTAAGGCGAGTCCACACGCTTGCCAAACCTCGTCAAGCCGTTACAAATTGAAACATGTGAGGCTGGGCGTTTGGCTTGGTTTGTGTAGGCTTGCTAGCACTGGGGGCTGGCCCGATCGAGTGTCGGTTTTTTTGGCACAAATCAAAGAAAGTTTGCGGCAAGCGCTTGCGAAGTGTCTACACGTTTGTGCGGACTTAGTATCGGTCGTGCAATGACGGCGGACAGTCGTGCGTTCCTGTTTGTTGTGATAGAAGTGCTGCAGGAAAAATGAATGATTGGACAAACAAGGATACTTTAAAATTCTGCGAATGCTACCAAGTAGAACCCTGCATTTGGAACCCGAAGAATAAAGACCATCAATAAAAATAAAAACGTAAAAAAGTGGCTGATACTTGGAGTCGTTTTGTGATGTTTTAAATAAACTTGTAAAGGAGATTTAAAAAATTATAGAAATTTTTACTGTCACATTTTGTAAAAATTAAAAAAAAAAAAACAAGATTCTATTCGCTCTGGTTCAGGTATACATGTATTAATTTAGCTGGTATAGTACAGCTTCTCTTTATAAATCGTAGGTGAAATTTCATTCAGCGAATATTCAGAATCAGCGTAGCTCATCCGGCAGAAGTTATCAAACTGCCCAGATGGCTAAAAAAGAAGCTCATTAAATGTTTCTTCCATAAATTCTCTGCAATCAAAAAATAATTGATACAGACATTATAATGTCGTTAAAACAATAATTATTATACAATTATAATTATAAAACAATATACTTATATTAAATGAAACACATACAAGAAGCAACATAGTAATCATAGTTGCATGAATGAAATTATAATAATTACCTGGTACGGTTTCTATGGATTTTTAGCATCCACGATTTTCTTTGCCGCGTTTCTCGTTCTTTTAATATATTTTTTTGATATAAAAATAGGGTAGGTCAAAATTTATGGCCGAAACAACATCGACGCCCGTCATGCTTGCTTCTCCAAAACATACAAGCCCACTAGCACGCGTGTGGATGACGATGTTTGGCTCCCCTAATTTAACGAAGCGTTTGTAGAGGCTCGGAGTTTGTGACAAGTGCCAAGCGTGTGGCTCAGGGGTTAAGAATTTTGTCATTAATTTACCTCACCCCAGGACGAGTGAAGCTTTTCTGGCTGCTGCGTGTAATATTTAAGTGTCATGCAGATCCGGAAGTAAAGCAGTGATGTATAGTCCGCTTGCGTCGCGAGCGCCATTTTGAAATATTACAGTCAGTGCTGGACTCGTTCCAGTGTCGTTCAGGGAAGAATGGTTCCACCTTCCACAAATCATCATGGCTGCCAGTTCTCTGGATATGAGTAAAGGGACGCGGAAGCTATTCGGGAGCGGTGTTTGAAACTCGGCCAGCCCAGTGCGCAAAGTATGCTGCGGTATACAGTGCGGGGAAGCTACAGTAAAACACGCTTGCCTGCTCCACGTGGAGCCTGCCCAAATCACACGTTTATATAAGGTATGTAATGTACTCGCCTCAGTGCTTAATTAATTCTCAGTAATTATCATTAGTCAGACTTCAAAACTACAAATTGACTATGTAACCTCCATACATTTAAAATTTATCCAATCGAAGACGAGCAAATTCCACTAATTAACTTGCCGTAATTCTGCAGGTGTTATGACGACGTGGCTCTAAATGTGTTGTCTTTTGACCCAAGTAAACAGAGTAGAGGTCACTTCTATAAATATTATAATACTCAATCGTCATAAAATAGCTCAATCAACGGGTCGATAATTCTACACAAAATTACAACGCGCAGTTCTTAGCATATACTCTCAACTGTTTTAATAATTAATTTTTTAATTTAATTTAATTGCAATGGAGCACAGGCTCCGGTGGCAATTTCCCTACACACCCATCTTCCCCTTATCCTGCACCTACCTACACTTGCCCTCTACAAATTTTATGTTTAAATTCTTTCAAAGTTTTCGGTAAATTATTCATCATTTCTCTTGGTAACTCATTCCAATCCCTGACACCCTTACCTAAAAAAGAAAATCTTCCTACACCCTTGTGCCTGAAATCGAGTGCCAGCTTGTGGTCAAGGTCATCTTTTCCCTTCCATGCACTACTTTTCATACCTATTGCAATATCTTTCCATGCCTCATCGCCAGTATATGCCCTGTACACTCCCATGACCCTCCTCATTCTCCTCCTGTCTTGCAATGAATCCCATTCCAGCTCCTTTATCATATCCGTCACTGATTGCATTCTGTGATAATTTCCAGAAACAAATCTAGCAGCCCTTTTTTGCACCCTCTCCAACTCCTGTATTTGATACTTAAAATGAGGGTCCCATACTACACTACCATATTCGAGCAATGGTCTGACCAAAGTTTTGTAACCCAATTCCTTGACTTCTCTCGTACATCCCCTCATCACTCTCTCCAACAAGTGCAGAACTTTGAAACCTTTTCCTATCACCTGTCCTATGTGTCCTGCCCAGTTAAGTTTGTTATCAAAAGTAATTCCAAGATATGTACATTTCAAGCTCGCATACACTCGATAAAACAAAACACAGTTACAATATATCACTTTTAGAATAACTAATACATTCATATACCGCTACCGCGGCACTCGCAGTCCAAAACAGACAGCGCTTTTTCGCAAAAAAAAAACCAACAAAAAAACAAAACAAAAAACCCTTCCTCTCTCTCTCTCTGTACGGCCACTACCCACTGGCAATGTGTTTGGTAATCTGTGGATTTCTCCAGCTTCGTAATTACATTATTACAAGCAATATTTACATTATTTCAAGCAATATTTACATTACACTTAACTAAATAATATTTACAAATTAATTAACTTCGTAATTGGGGTGGTAGCACATGTTACAACTATACTAATGTAAATTGCTTACGAGATTATTGCTGCGTCGAGATGCTATTCCTTCTTCTTATTCTTCTTCCAGACGTTTCGACCTGGGCTTAGGTCGTCTTCAGGGGACTAGCCGCCTACTGAATCTGCTACAGACTGGCGTATTTGTTCTGTGGAGACTGTCGATTCTCTAACAATATCGATTATCCAGAATTAGTATTTGTGGGTCCAGAGTCATTATTATTCTTATCTACCACACATTTCCAAGCCTGGCTAAGACCGTAACCACCATCCTTGTTGAGGTTGTTTGCCTCGATAGCCTCTCTTACTTTTCTTTGTAGATAACCTTCGGTTCTAGCTAACACTCTTGTATTTTCCCACAGTGTTTTATGTTCTTCTTCCACCTGGTATTCGTCGATAGCCGACTTCTTGGGATGCCTCAGACACGCGTGACTCATATGTTCACGTATCCTCACGGCTACGGCGAAACCAAACGAATCAGGGGAGACGCCGAATGTAACTTGATTTATCTTTCGAGTGTCGACTTAAGTGATTGCGAGACCATTGTGTGGTAGTAGTGGGGGTTGTGTGAGAGCCACATTTCGGGTATTAAATACGGCGGTTGGAAGGAATGCAAAAGAGGTCACACAGAATTGTTTGTGGCAGGTCATTGGAAAACAGGATACGGGTGAAGAGAATGCTCCGAATGTGTAAGGCAGTGGTTCTCAAATGGTGGTCCGCGGAACCCTGGGGTTTCGTGGAAGGGCCACAAAGGTTCCGTGTTCCGTCAGAGAATTAAATAAAATGTTCGCTGAAAAGAGTCATAACCGCGCCGTGAGTAGGCTATCATGGTTCTGCTTCCGTTTGTGACGATTTACTGATGCGATACTGGTTTTTCAGCTGATGCCTATAAAAATGGGGATCCGCCAAAAAATGTATGATCAGTTAGGGTTCCGTGGCCAAAAAACTTGGGAACCACTGGTATAAGGCATATACTGCCTATGTGGAAGGGGTGCATTTTGGCAAAAGAACCAGGAGTAGGGAAGAGATGACCACGATTAAAAACTGACACTTGATTCACGCGTGAAAGAATGGGAAGGTTATCTTTTGAAAGTGAAGCGGTTTGGGACTGGAAATTTTAAGCTGTTTACCTGAAGCAATAAAGAAATTTGATATAAAAATTGGAGAAATTTGAAAATGGAGTTGCATGACGATTACGACCGGTACTATGTGGGTTCCATTACAGTTCAATCTGTACTAATAAAAGCCTAAGTGTTGTCGTCATGTCCGTAATGCTGACGTAACGTACTCGGCCTTCAATATCGACTAATTGCAACCAGAGATGATACCGCAGAATCAAGATTGTGGGCACAATTTAGTAACAGTTCTATTTAGTTAATCAACCGAGAAGAAACCGAATTCTCAGAACAATGAAAAAAGTATAATTGCGTTTATATTATCACATTAATTATTACTTACTTTTTGTTTATTCATATTCAGTCGATTCAGATTTTTTCTTAAACTCTCTGACCAGAGATATTGCTGTTGCAGTAATCTAAGAAATTCGCACCAAATTACGTCGTTTTTAAGGTTATGAGCGTTATTTAATAGTACTTGTATTTAGTGAAGCAACTTGGACGAAATGGAACTGCGAGAACAGAGTTCAAATCGTCATTTAGAAAATGGTTATATACGAGTAGTAGTAATGATCTTTCGGTTAAGGAAAGCAAAGTTAAGAACTTAGTCTCAAGAACGGTAATGTAGACAAATTTTTGGCGACTATAGCACAAATGTAGTAATCAATCAAAAATAGCGGGAAATATTTTTCAAATTGTGCAGTTACAGACAAAACATTGTGTCTTAGTATCTAATACTGCCAACTGCGTGATGGTTTGTACTAATCAGTTGGTGATTGAATTTTGTTTTTTGATAATGTTAACACCTGTCCTATTTAATGTAGTATTATATGTAATAATAGCTGAAGTCCAGGGACACAGAGATCCAACAGAGCTGAAGGTGATAGCATACAGTATGCTGATGACATCATAATATGGGAGGAGACAGCAGGATCTGGAAAGAGAATTACAGAAATGGTGGACTGCAATGGCTAAACATGGCCTGGAGATTAGTGCGGAAAATACCAAAATAATCAAGATAACAAGAAACACTGGCCCTTCGAAGGATGTGTTACTCGACGGCAAGAAATTGGAATGGGTAGAATCATTTTTCTATCTAGGAAGCAAGGTAATTATCAATGGAAAGATGGAGGAAGAAATAGGCCAGAGAGTAAGGAAGAGCGAAGATTTGAATCAGCAGATAAATGATGTATTCTGGAGGTGGAATATAGGGAAGGATGCCATACTGACTTATGGTTCTGAAACCTGTACACGGAAAAAAAGAGATATTAGCAGATTCAGGCGGCAAAGATGAGGTTTCTGAGAGGAATAGACAATGTCACGAGGAAAGACAAAATTAGAAATGAAAACATCAGGGAGAGACTACAAGTGGAAGCATTAGAAGAGATGCTAAGGAGGAAGAGACTGCAGAGGTTGGGACATGTTATGAGGATGGAGGAGGGGAGGATGCTGAAAGTAGCACTGCTGAACAGTGGGAAGAGAAGGAGACCAGTTGGAAGACATCGGGCAAGATGGATGGACCAACTGAAGAAAGATGTAGAGGCCAAGGGAGTCATTTGGAGGAAAGTGATGGAGGAAAAACCTTGGAAAGACCGCCAGACTTGGAAGGGGATGTACAGGATGATCCGCAAAAGTGGAAACATCTAATGATGATGATGATATTGTTATGTATGTGTCGTCCACATTCCCGCGATTGATCTCGCATGGGATCGCACCCAGTAGTTGTAATCCAACGTAACATAATTTCCCTCTGACAGGAAATGCAGCTCAGGCTGTGGCTCCCGCCACGCGAGAAATTTTGCCGTGCGTTGTGGTGAAAGGCAGCTCACCCCAAAACGCG
The DNA here is from genome assembly GCA_031002005.1 of Vandiemenella viatica. Classification (NCBI taxonomy): domain Eukaryota; kingdom Metazoa; phylum Arthropoda; class Insecta; order Orthoptera; family Morabidae; genus Vandiemenella; species Vandiemenella viatica. Next base: position 166,085,038 of record CM061914.1, on the reverse strand, counting down.
GGGTATCTATCGATTTTAAGCGTCGCTATGGCAACCCAAAGTTCAAACGGCATACGTTGTCCTCTCCACCACTCCAATCGGCTGAAGTTTCGTTGTACTCATTCGTACCTAATGAACAGTACTAAACTGAGAGTTTCGTTTGCAAGATAAGTGTCTGTGAACCTTAATTGATGCGTCATTTACTGGAATTTTAAGTATCACAATCCTCATAATCAATACGAACACATAATTTGTGGGGAAACAGATCCATGCAGCTCCTAAATCTGTAGGGGTAGAGTTTTTCTGTTTGTTTGAAACGACATCAGGCAATAACTACAGAACCAAATTTTTTTGAGTGTTTCAGTTTGAAAGCTTATGGTCCAGCTTATAATCTGTGATATGTCTTATAACACTACGCAACCGAGCACCAGAGCAGGCAATTGTAATCTGTTCTTGATATGAACAGGTGAGCACCAAAGATTCTTAATACAATCGCGACCAGAGATTTCAATCAATATCCAAGATAAACAATCCAATTATCCTAAAAATACCAAAATATATAATAAAATATAGTTTTTAGTTCCTGGTCGTTGATTTTTGCACTGAAGCAAACATTTAAGACTTCAGGAAACTGTGATTTTTCTTAAAGCCTGAGTTTTTTTTAACATCACGAAATTTTGACATGTGAGGCTGGTGAATTTACAGTAGCAGGTCAAGCATTTATATTTGGAGATGCTGTTAGTAGCTTGAGTAATTACTACGGAATTGTTGTTATTTGAAAATTTTGAATTTGACATAAATATGCTTTGGTAATCTCTGATGATGGAAAATTTTTTCCTCAAACGTTTTTTTAAATATAACGAATAAAAGTATTTCAACAAACAGATGTAATCTCCATTACATCGTACAGAAATTTGATAGCCGCATTTTTTATGCTCATCTAAGGCCGCGCGGATAAATATGGAGTCAACATACACTGATGTGCCAAACCTCCTATTATTGTGTGGGATCCCATTTTGCCCGGTGAAGTGCATCAAGTCGACATGGCGTTGACTCAACAAGTAGGCGGAAGTCCCCTGAAGAAATTCAGCGATGCTTCCTCTACAGACGTCGATAAGTGTGAAAGTGATCTTTCGATCATGTCATTGATGTGTTAGATTCGATTAATGTCTGGCGGTCCAGGTGGCCAAATCATTCGCTGTGATTGCTAAGAAGTGAGCGATTTTGGCCCAGTAACAGTGGTGCATTGTCGTGCTGGAAAATTCCGTTGCTTTTGGGAATCGCGTGACAGAGCAAAATTATAATTATTTTATAATCGAGTAATGCAGTCAAGGTATACGTATCTTGGCACCACAGTAAACAGCCAATGGGATCCATCTGATGAAGTAAAGTCACGTATCACGTATTGGTAAAGCCAGGGCTACTTTCAATAAAATGAATAACCTTTTTAAAAGTCGTAATTTATCAATTACCACGAAGATGAGACTCCTGCACTGCTATGTGTTCTCTGACCTCCGGTATGGCGTTGAATCGTGGACATTAACAGAAACTATTGGTAAAAGGTTAGAAGCTGTTGAAATGTAGCTGTATCGAAGAATGAGAATACCATGGACAGACCACACCACACATGCTGATGTGCTCCGCAAAATGAAAAAAAGATATGGAAATACTGATCACCATAAAAACACGGAAGCTATAGTACCTTGGCCACATCATGAGGAATAATAGCCGTTATGAAATACTGCAATCTGTTCTCCGGGGGAAAATACCAGGAAAGAGAAGTGCTGGTAGAAGAAGAACTTCTTGGTTAAAAAATCTGAGAACATGGACCTCCAAGACAACTACGGAGTTAATCCGAGCATCAACCAGCAGAGACGAGACAGCCAAGATGGCTGCCGACATCCGGAACGGATAGGGACCAGAAGAAGATGTGGTCAAACGTGGGCGATCCTAATAAAAACAGCTTTATTCAAACCATCAAATGAATATGAATTGTCACCGCCTTGGAAAGTTCCTGGTGACATCTGTAAGCGAATTCGAGTCTAGGTACGGCATGTTTAATGTTTTTCTAATTGTAATGCGTCGTCGCGTGTCGGTTAGTTAAAATGCGCCAGCCGCGTGCGACACAACACTATGACTACAAGTCACACGAATGCCCAGTACTGTTAGTATAAAGGAAACCTAAATTTCATGCGGCGGTGATGAGGGAAATATAAATATCCAAATGCTGTTGTGCGTTCTGTACCTTATTATCTCGTTTTAACCGTGACAAATAAAATGAATTAAAAGCTACGTGGCTTGGCTCAGAACCCCCCCCCCCTGCCCCTTCCACGTAGCTCAGCGTATCTTTCTACCCAACCTCTTCCCCCCCTCCCTCCCTAGATCGAATCACGTAGTTTATGGACGCCCCTCGATATGTGGAACGTCTTCCATGACCTTGCAGTCCTAACTTCAATCTCACGAATAGTCATTAACTGCAACAGGATAAGTCTCGAGAGTGCTATGGATGGATAGCTGAGCGTTAGCACTAACTATTGGATTAAAAATTATATTACAGCTATAGAGTACGAGGTACTCGCTCTGATACTTAGTATACAACATTACGTTTTTAGATAATGCTTGAGCTTATAGAGGGTGTAACAGCCTTCAACCCAACCTTTTACCAATTTTAGTCATGGGAATTAAGTGTAGAGAGATGAACGTTGATTAATGACGAATTTATATATTTTTTCATATGAATAAATATTGTTTTATGGAACGATTTTTTTTTAACTGCTTAACGTCTCCTAAAAGCGAGACCTTTAGAGACTGGAAAGGATGGGGGTCAAGGAATGGGAAGGAATTTGGCCATGGCCTTTTGAAGAAAGCTTCGCGGCATTTGCCTGGAGTGATTTGGGAAACCATGGAAAACCCAAATCTGGATGCCCGGACGGAGATTCGAACCGGCGCGGCGTCCTCCCGTATGCGAGGCCAGAAGGCTAACCGTTACACCACCACGCTCGGTTTTATGGAAAGAGACTGCGTAATGATGCGTAATTATATTGAAAACAGTATTATGTTTGAAATATTAACTGAAAGCTTGTAATTATAAATTTTGTATAAGCCACGGTAGTTTGAGGAAGATTTTCAGCTATTCGGAATGTTTGATGCTGTCAGTTTTATGTTTGAAAGCCTGTAAATAGCGTTAATTTCCCAATTAAAGTGTTTCCTAATGATTGTGAGTGATTCTGTACCGGTTGTAATTGTTTCAGTAAGATTTTGACTGTCAGAGTAAATGTTAACTCTCGAGAACTTCATTCCTTTTTTTCGATGTTCCTCTAGCGCCTGTTTAACACGCGGAAATGGTGAGCCGCAGAAGTTTTGGTAATTGTTTGTGAGTTGTCGAGCAGGAATGCTCGCTGAAGTTTATTCGCTGGAGTTATGTTGTAATGTGGTTTAGTATCTTTGGATGAAGTTGATGCCTATCCTTATTTTTTTTATGCGGATTTCGCCGAAATAGTAACAGCTAGATGAAAAGTGTGTCATCGGTCTTGTTATCTCATTGGATTCATTGGGAAGTCATATTAATAATCATCCTTTGGAGAAAGATTAAAAATCACCCGGTGGTCGTACGACAGTAATTGTTAATTGAAGAACTAATTAATTAAGTTGAAATTTAAACGGATCATCCAGCGAGGTCCTTGACAAAGGGAATATCGATTCTTCTTTCCAACGCTGCTTCATTGAAGGAATTCTAAAGTTATAAAAAATAAATTGGATTGTGAACCACATTGCGTTCACCAGGTGTTAATGTAGCACGTGAAGCTCATCTCTTTTGCAGTGAAACGTTTATTTTCGTCGCCGAAATTTTTCCTAGCGTACAACTGAGCTGAGCTACTTGTCGACACTGCTGCCAACTTAGCGCCGCTGCACCGGTGTTCGGATGGTGTGTACGAGCCGCCAGCCAGCGTGGGTGGAGGCATCCGTGACACCTGTTGCTGCCAGACTCATTGCTGGAAACTTCTGCGCGCTGTTGGATTACGACGGCTGGGTTTAAGACAGCCCAGAGACAATGGAAATGGTTTGTGGCAACAGTGTGTGGATTAGCGAACATATTTCACCTATTTCTTATCTACAACATTGAATTAATCAGTAGTGCAGCTTTCTGTTTGACCCGGCATTACACAAAAACTTCTCAACAGATTTTTATGGAGTTTTAATATTTTGAAAACTTTTTTTATATTTGTTTTCGGCGTTATAGGCCTGATAAATTTTTTTCCAGCTGATTAGATAAACCACAGGACGGACATAACAGTCACAGATACAACACTTAAACACCCATGCCCGCGGCCGGACTCGAACCGGCGAACTTCGGCTCGCGAAGCTAGCACTCAGTTTGAAAACTTAAAAGTATGAATCAGAACACAAGTTCCTTATTTCACAGACAGATGGCACCACTTAGCTCTCCCTATCAAACAGGGGTTCACCAGTTTGTGGTCGAAGCAGACGTGGTGATTAGTGTCTCATATCCTTGAGAGCTAATCAGGTTTCTATGAGGGGCGTACATTAATTACTTGAGGTGAAAAAGGGGTGGGTGTCCGGTGAAATCTCACCTGGGGGTGGGGATTGACGGAAATCTCACTTGAGCTTTTGAAATTCTTGAAGGACAGTATAGCAAACAAAAAAACAAAAACAAAAAACAAAAAAATGGTCCACAAATGACACGGATGTCGACTTTAGGGAGGGGGGGGTTATAACCGCTTTCGGAAGCAGGAGAGCTAAAAAAAGGTCTCAAAAAACTACGAGGTCAATCAGCAGGGGTGGAGGTATGGGGTCCTTCAAAATCTCACGTTATCTTAGGGGGAAAACACCTCACGTAACTAATGGAAGGCCGTTACCTCACTGGCTCTCAAGGACCGAGCGTGGTGTGTGAGTGGTTAACGTTCTGGCCTCGCATTCGGGAGGACGGCGGTTCGAATACCCGTCCGGGCATCCAAATTTGGGTTTTCCATGGTTTGACCAAATCACTCCAGCCGAATGCCTGGATGCTCCCTTCAAAAGGCCACGGCCGAATTCCTTCCCGTTCCTTGTCCCCAGTCCCATCCCGACTCTAATGACCTTGATGTCGACGAGGCGTAAAGCCATAAGTAAAAAAAAAAGTTGCTGAATTACTCTTACAACTAACCCTGGAACTTCTCGAAAACAATTAACAGAAGTTCTGCGGGTTGCCATCTCAGTGGATTCAAATGGTCGCTAGAGAAACATCTAGAAGACAATAGAGGGTGCCGACTGAATTTTTTCGAGCGCTAACAATCATGTTGACAGTCAAAATCATACAAAAACAATAAAAGCCACATTAAAAAAAAAAAAGGTCTCAAGGATGTGATGATTTAATCATCACGTCTGAACCATCTCAACAATCTCGCTGGATGATCCTTTCTGAAAATGCTGATTGACTCTTAATTCATTAGTTTTTAACTAACCGAATCTTACCGTCGGGTCACCAGGTGATTTTTTTCCCTCGTTTCACCAAGGCATGATAAACACAACCTCTGAATTGAATTATCAGTTCAATGAAGTAACTAGACCACCCAATAAACTTTTCATCAACTTTTATTTCGACGAAATTTTCGTAATAAGCGTATACGTATAAGGCAAGAATCGTCCAAAGATACCAAAGCACATTACAGAACAGTTCCAGCGAATAAATGTCAGCGAACAAAACTGCTCAACGACTCGCAAAAAAATACCGAAAACTTTTGACAACGACTGTAAAACTGTTAAGAAATTCTAACCACGACTGTTTCTAGTCGCCCTTGCCGCGAGCTAAGATAAGCGCCATAGAAACATTCAGAATACTATGAAGAGTTCCGAAAGACGTTTCTCAAACGCTAACAATACCGCTGACAGTCAAAATCACACTAAAACCATTAGAACCAATACAGAATCATTCACAATCATCAGGAAACACTGTAAAATGAAAATTAAAGCTATTTGCACGAATTTAAAAATGAAACGGGTGACATAAACCACTCCAAATAGCTGAAAATCGTCCTCAAAACGCAGTGGATATTAAAACATCGATAGTTACAAGCATTCAATTAATGTTTCACACATTATACTACTTCTAATCATATTACAGAACATTTAGATAGTCAGTCTACTATCATAAAAACAATATTCATTCACTTAAATAATATACAAATTCATGCGTTAAATCTTCTCGAGCTTTCCACCGGGATAGCGCGTCAGTAGAAATACAAAGCGGCGTTTCGGAGTCTGCATCTGGCTCCATCTTCGGGCGAAGAGAGGAAGTCTCCGAAACGTCGCTTTGTATTTCTACTGACGCTCAATCCCCGTGGAAAGATTATACGCAGCTGACTCACCGAGAAAGCCTACATTATTTCATACAAATTCATATTTAACCACGTTTCATCTCTCTGTAATTAATTCCAAGATTAAAATTCATAACAGGCTGTGTCTGAGGACTGTTACAGCAGGATACGTCAGGTTCGGAGCATTGACGCTATTGGAGCACTGTCTACGAAACTTGCAACTGTGTTCGGCCGATCCTGGTCCCATTGTATTCCCCAGATCCAGCGTGCGGCGTCTTTCCAGATCCCATGCTCCGGTGGCAGTTTCCCTTCTAATCAACAATTTCTAACTATTTTTTATATTATTGTCCTTTTTGTTTTCAATGGCTTTCAGCATCTGAGGCCATACTGCCAGCTCGATACTAATTATGTCACTCAGTGCTTTCAGTATCTCCAGTATGAAATTTTTCCAGTTGATTAGACACACCATAGGACAGACATTACATTCACAGACACAACACTTAAACACCCATGTCAGCGGTCGGAATCGAACCGGCGACCTTCGGCACTAGGAGCTAGTGCTCTAGTCCCTACGCTACCGAGGCCGGCATATTATTGTACTTGGAGTGTTAAAATTCCTTTCCCCATTTACTTATGTGATTTACGAATTTTAATATTAAATTCTTTCAGTGTTTTTTCAAAGTTATTCGCCAATTTCCTTGTTAATTTATTCTAACTCTGCACACCCATACCGACAAAATAAAATTTTCCCACTCCGTTATGGACGAAATCGAGTGCGAACTTGTACCCAAGGCCATCTTTACCTTCCATTAACTATTCCTAGTTCTGCGAGGAATATACCTCCAAACCCCAAGAAGTCTCCTGTCATGCAATACTCGCAACCCAGATACTTTATCATATAAGTTACTGACCAGATTCCACGAAAACGTTTCACGTACAAATCTAGCTACCCTCCCTCGCATCCCCCCCCCCCCAACTCCTATATCTCAAATTACATTACCATATTCAAGCAACGGTCTTACCAAAGTTTTGTAATCCAACTCCCTAACTTCTCTGGCATATCCTCGCATCACCCTATCCAGTAAATTAAGTATTCTTTAAACTTTTCCTACCATCTGTCCTATGTGCTCTGGCCAGTTGAGTTTATTATCAAACGTTATGCCAAAATATTTATACTTAAGGCTCTCAACAAGCAATTCCGTCGCCACCATAAAATGATAAACAACCGAACGTTTTTGCCTTAACGCTCTGGTCTCATGTTAAGGAGGACGTGGGTTTGAATCCCCGTCCCGGCATCCAGATTTGGGTTTTCCATGGTTTCCCCAAATCACTCCAGGCGGATGCAGGGATGCCATAGTCGAATTCCTTCCCGTTCCCTACCCTCCAACCTTTCCCGCCTCTAATGACCTCAACTTCGACGAGGCGTAAGGCACAATCCAAAAAATAAAATTTTGCCTAACACGCACAACAACTTTAGTGGTATTTAAGGTATTTATTAAACTGGCTTCACTATCATTCATTTTCTACAGCGCAGTATTAACGATGTAAAACCGAGCGTGGTGGGTGAATGGATAACGTTCTGACTTCGCATTTGGGAGGACGTGGGTTTTAATCCCCATGCGGCCATCTGTATTTGTTTTTTTTTTTATGGTTTCCCCAAGTCACTCCGGGTTAGTGCCGGGATGGTTACTTCAAAATACCATTGCAGAATTTCTTCGTGTTCCTTGCCCCGAGTCTCTTGCAGCCTCTAATGATCTCGACATCGACGAGGCGTAAAGCCATAAACAATAAAAAAAGACATAGAGCAAAAGTAATTTCCACATTACCCGTTTACTTTTCGTAAAAAGTAAAAAAAAAGAACAGTTTTAGGGCTGCCGCAGTGCTGATGCGTGGCGCTGGTGCGGTGTCGCTTTTGTGATGGGAGAGAAGCGCAGCGAAGCAGCCAGTGACTTGTTGAGCTGAGTTTCGCTGTGGATAGCGTGTGGCACGCCAGCTGTCTGTCACACGCCTTGCCACAGAGAGCGCTCAGGTCCTTCAAACAAAGAAACCTCTCAAACTTCGATTCGCTTGCGGCTAGAACAAAAATAGAAATAGCCGTGGCTGTGCATAACGACCACAGATCACTTCATTCACGAATCATACAGCCTGGTAAGGGGATAAAAATCTCGCGAATTCTTAAGGACAATTATTATGTCACCACACCTGTGTCAATGACGGATTACTCATCCTTTTCTAATGGCGGAAGCTTTGCATCTGTCTCCGAAAAAAGTAACCAATGTTCTGTATGATAAGCGTATTTTTTGTTTGTGACATGTGTAGTTTATGAGTTGGAAGTTTGGGACCGTCCTAGCGTTAGCTTATGTGTTTGCGGAAAACCGAAAGGTGGAAAAAAAATCAGAATTCTGTTTTACGTTCTTACCAGGTGTGTAAATATGAAACCGGAATTTGCCGATAGAAGGCTGTAGCTATCAAAGCAGTTACCGCCAGATCGCGTCATTGTCGCCAGTTTCTTTTGTGGACAGCCGACTGTGATTGTCAACTCCCGACAATAAAAGTTTCATACGAGAGTGCAGTTTTTAACACTGTTGAAGACGTCGATTTTTGTGCCCACAAACTACGATTTTGCGGACATCGTCGATTTTCTGTTTTCATTTAAAGAAAACTGCTGCAGAATCACATCGAATGCTTGTTGAAGCTTACGGTGAGCGCGTTCTCCGTAAAACACAGGAGGTTTAAAAAATTCAAGAGTGGAGATTTTGACATAAACAATGAAGACCGTGGAAGACCTCCGAAGAAGTTTGAAGACAGTGAGTTGCAAGCATTGTTGGATGAAGATGATGCTCAAACGCAACAACAACTTGCAGATCAGCAGAATGTGACACGGGAAGCTGTTTAATTTAATCTAATTTAATTTAATTGCAATGGGGCACAGGCTCCGGTGACAATTTCCCTACACCACCATCCTGCAGCCACTTACATTTGCCCTCTACAAATTTTATCTTTAAATTCTTTCAACGTTTTCGGTAAATTATTCATCATTTCTCTTGGTAACTCATTCCAATCCCTGACACCCTTACCTAAAAAGAGAATCTTCCCACACCCTTGTGCCTGAAATCGAGTGCCAGCTTGTGGTCATGGTCATCTTTTCCCTTCCATGCACTACTTTTCATACATACGCCAATATCTTTCCATGTCTCATCGCCAGTATGCGCCCTGTACACTCCCATGACCCTCCTCCTGTCTTGCAATGAATCCCATCCATACGTTTAAAAGCGACGGGAAAAATCCAGAAGATCGGAAAATGGCTTCCACATGAAATGACTGACAGACAGCAAGAAAACCGAAAAACCACTTGTGAAATGCTGCTCGCCAGGTATAAAAGAAAATCATTTCTCCATAGAATTGTGACAGGTGATGAAAAGTGGATATATATCGAGAACCCTAAGCGTAAAAAATCATGGGTATCTCCATGTAAACCGTCAAAGTCAGTTTCAAGGCCAAATCGCTATGGGAAGAAGACAATGCTCTGTGTTTGGTGGGATCAAAGTGGTGTGATCTATTACGAGCTCCTAGAACGTATTTTTGAGGCAGGAAACGTCATTGTAAAAATCGAAAATAAGATTTTTATGTTCGTGAGCCGTATTAAGGGGGCATCCATAAATTACGTGAGGTGAAATAGGGGGGGGGTCCGGCGAAATCTCACCAAGGGGGGAGGGGGTCTACCGAAATCTCTCGTGAGATTTTGGAAAAAAATTTGTGGACTGTAGAGCTAAAAAAAAAAAGGTCTACAAATTGCGTTTGTAGGGGGGGGGGGGGAATTCTCACGGACCAGATCTCACGAGAAAGGGGGGGGGGGTGTCCGCAAATCAGGAAAAACACCTCACGTTATTTATGAATGCCCCCTAAGCAATGTTGTGAGACACGGCAGAGTGACCGCGTGCTTTATAGCCACTCAGCCATCCTCTTTGCTTCTTTTCCATTTTTCCTCGATTGTATTAGATTCTTGTAGTGTTACTGATGATGGCAAGTGAAGGTACAACACAGGACGAAAACAACATTTGATTAAAACCATTCATGATTTGGGCCGGACTGGAACCGCAACGGGAAGTCAGCGAATGCTAGGACGGTCCAAAATCTTCACCTTATAAACTACACATTTCACAAACAAAAATACACATATACACAGTCTATATATAAAATCCTTCCCATTTACAGTTTCCAGGAGTCTGTCTCAGCCAAATGTAAGATGTTGATTCTTGGTACATGTTTACAGACGGGAGAAGATTCTGTGAATTCGACGGAAAGGAATTCGGTTACGGCCTTTGGACGGAACCCCCCCGGCATTCGACTGGAGTGATTTGGGGTAACAGTGGATAACCGAAATATGGATCGCGTCACGGGATTGTAACCCGCGTCCTCCCGAATGCGAGGCGAGAGCGTTAACCATTCTCCCTTCATGCTCGGCGCGGAAATCTCAATGACCGGACCGGGGATTTGAACCCAAGACCTGTCAGCTCTCATCTATGAGGCTACTAGGAGCTCGTCATGTTGTTTGGTTGGTAAAGTTGGTACGAGGAAGCAGGTGGTAGGGAAGGAGTTCCTGGTGGATCGATGTGCAAGATTTTCGTCCCAGCTGAGCACAGCGATATTTTCTGTGCAGAAAGTTCTGCTTTTATTTATTTATGGTTGAAGGCCTTGCCATCCCTCGAGTCAGTCTCAATACAATTTCTGTATATAGTTTCTTGGTATCATGTCATTAATAAAAGTGCTGCTTCTGAAACGGTAGAGTGAAAATAAATGTACACTCTTTGGCAAAAAAATTGATTGTGGGCGCCTGAGACTAAGTCCCTCATTTCGCACAATGTGGCATCATTGCGGGTATTCAACTCAGCGCCATCTGTTATTCATTTCCTTAAGTCAATGCCTGGAACAATATCTCCAGTGATGCCACATAGTGCAAAATAATGGACTTAGTCTCAGGCGCCCACAGTCATTTTTTTTGCCAAAGAGTGTACACACGCATGTAGAACACGAATAAAAACAAGTAGTAAGATCGGGCAAAAAGTACATTAAAGTATGTGAGTGGAGACTTTCCTGGCGTACTGATGAAATGAAATCTTCACAGGAGTTCAGCCGGATAGAGTAGTAAAATGCAACGTTTCGACAACCGACTCTTCCGTCTTCATCAGGTGTACAGCTTCAGATGTAGCTAGCTGAAAATCACAACTAATACTAGAGAAAGGAAAAAAAATAAATATTCGCCAGTACTATATTCGTAGATATGGCCATAGGGTTATTCGTTAATACATTTTTTTTTTCCTAGTGGTTTACTACTCGTCCACCTTAAGCGTGTTAGAAGCTGTAGAAAATGTTTGGCAAGAAATGAGAAGATATTCTGTCATAGCCTTTTGAAGGAACAATACCACTTATTTATCTGGATTCTTCTTTGCCACGTTTTCTCAACATTTTGGGCTTTTGATGAGTTTTACACCGAGGCTGGTGGTGTAACGGTTAGCATTCTGGCCTCGCATTCGGGAGGATGCTGTTTCGAATCCCCGTCCGGGCATCCAGATTTGGGTTTTCCATGGTTTCCCAAATCACTCCAGGCAAATGCCGGGATGTTTCCTTCAAAAGGCCATGGCCGAATTCCTTCCCATTTCTTGCCCCCCATCCTTTCCTGTCTCTAAATACCTCGCTGTTAGAGAGGCGTTAAGCAGATAAAAAAATGAGTTTTACTCAAATTTGGATCAATGATTTTACGGCCGAATGTCCTTGTTGACGCCAAGCAAGGTCATGCAACGTGCTAATGGAGGAAGTGAAGTTTTGCCATATGCCTGCGTAGTGTGACTTATGTTCTGTATGTGATATGTGTATTTTTTGTTTTGTGAAATGTGTAGTTTATGAAGCGGAGACTAATGACCGTCGTAGCATTCGCCTTGATGGTTACTGATTTTCAGCTAGCTACATCTGACTGAATCTGTACACCTGATGATGGCAGCAGAGTCAGCCGTCGAAACGTTGTCTTTTTACTACACTATACGGCTCATCCCCTGTGAAGATTCCACTACATTAAAGTAGAATTCTTAACCTTCGAAATCATATATTTATTTTTCAACATAGTTACTGTTGAGGCTAACACAATTCTCCAAACGTGTAACAAGTTTTTTCTTTTCGTATCTGAAAACTTCATCTTACTTTTCTCGTAACCAGGATTTGACAGCTGCCTTTACTTCATCGTCCGAGGCGTAATGATTACCCTTGAGTTCTCTCCTGAGTACAGGGGGGAAAAAAATGGCATAGGGCAAAATCGGGGGAGCAAGGAGAGTGTGGAATCGTTTCATGCTTCAGGTTCCGCAGAGCACACATCGTTCACAGATTTTACGGTATCCCAGGTGTTCAAAAATGAAGCCAACACCTTCCTTTGATATTCCAGTACGGTTTGCGATACTCTTTTTAGTTATTCACCGGACATTTTGAATCAAATCGTCGACGAGTTTGCGGTGTTTATCGTCTGTGGCTTTGATCAGACGTCCCCTGCGTTTTTCATCAACAATTATCGCTTTTTCCAGGCTCGCAATCACGAAATTTTACGGCCTATCTATTTACAGTAGATCTATCAACAGCATCGCCGCCATAAGCAGCCTTTAAACGACGATGAATCCCAGAAGGAGTCAGTTTTTCAGCAGTTAAAAATTCGATAACAGCACGCTGTTTAACTCGCGTTGACGTAGCACTAGATCACGTCTCCATACTTCCGCTTCTCAAAATACACTGGATGATTTCAACGAGTACAACAGGGGGGGGGGGGGGGGGGAGTTTTACTTCATCATGCCACCGGGCGCGCTTCTCGACATTTCGTTCGCGCTATACAGGGTGATTCATGAAGAGAAGCAAATATTCTAATATGTTATTCTACAAGTAAAACTAAAGAAAAACGTTCATATAAACATAGGTCCGCAAATGTTTAGTTACGGAATTACGGCTAATAAAAGATTTTGGCTGAAATTTAGCAACATCGCTAATATGAAGCCATCGCAAAACTGTACGAGGTTACAGTAAAGCACGATTTCCATTTATTTGTTATTGATCTGGTGAATGTAATAAAATAAGCCCCAGACTTGTACCTGCAGTAGTTTTCCAGAAATTCCAGAGAAGCAAAGAAATAATTTGAGTAAATTTGTAATTTTTACACTACTTGCCCCTTTTTTAATTTTTTTTTTAATTCAAGGCAATTGTTTTTTAATTCCAGACAATTGCACAGTTTTCAACAGAAGTTGTAGAGAAATCAATTTTGTAACATGATGGTAATAAAGTTAGCTAAAACAGTATGAGTCTGTCAGATAATCTGCTTTTATTAATACCAAAGCTCAGTGTTAAGGAAATTGTACAGTGTACACAAAATTTCACAATACATTCACAATAAATGTTCAAAACTGTTTCCACGGAGTTCAATGCATTTAGCTGCACGTGTATGAATAGATTTTGTTGCTCGTCTTTTACATTCATATTGCGAGCAAGTAATGCAGGGGCGGATCCAGGATTTTGTTTGGGGGGGGGGGGGCTTGAGCGGACTTTGGTTTGGGGGGGGGGCTTGGCTTGAATGAATTTTGGTTCAGAGGGCTTGCCTTCAGTGTATTTTGGCTTTGGGGGGGGGGGCTTGAGTCGGGAAAAAAGTAGTATTTATAGCCTCCTCGGGCCTCAAATCGGTAGAGATAAAAAAAAGTCTCAAAACTACAATGTCGGGGGTGGACCAAGATACTTTGGGGGGGGGGGCTTGAGCCCCCTAGCCCCCCCCCTGGATCCGCCCCTGAAGTAATGCCTCACGCGTTTTGACTTTGTCCTTATAAACTATGTCTCTCATACATACCCATACACGTATTTCAGTCAAAATCTTTTATCAGCCATAACTTCGTAATTAAACATTGGTGGACCAATGTTTATATGAACGTTTTTCTTTAGTTTTACTTGTAGAATAACATTATAAAATATTTGCATATCTTCGTGAATCAGCCTGTATAAGAATGTGTGTATTTCCTTTCAGCCCTCTCTCGTATTTTCTGACACGCGTAGTTAGTGACAGATTGGGTTCCGTGTATTCACGCAGGCGAGTACGGAAAATCAGCTAAATACTGCAATTAGGACCCATCCGTCGTAATTGAGGTTTGAAACTCCCCGTTTCCTGTATAGCGGCGCATTAGGGCGCAGAGCCAAACTGGAGATATGTAATGAACAGCCAACAGCCAGCTCGGTCAGAGTGCAACGAATATATGGTAGCTATTGCATGATGTGAGGCGGTAATGGTTTGTGCAAATTTGTTAGTTTCGACTGTGTACAATGGCCGCACCTTATTACTGAAGGCATTAATAAGCATATACAGAGTCCAGTAAAATTAATGTCACCACCACCTACTTTCGACGTCAACGTGAAATAACCAATCACAGAAGGCAGGTGGCAGCACATTACAGTGGAGTTTATAAAAAGGATGTCCTAGGGCAACGAAAGCATTTCAATCGTTGGTGTAATGCAGAAACGTAGCGATTTATTCGACATCCAAAAGGGCATGATTATTGGCTTTTGAGCCAAGGGTGGAAGCATTTCGGAAGCGGCTAATTTTGTGAACTGTTCACGTGCTGCCGTGGTGAAAGTATACCGTGCATGGCAAAATGGCACTATTCAAAATCAGCGGCGTGGAACATGTGGTGCACCACGGGCTATAGATGACAGAGGCGAACGAAGGCTACGGAGATGCGTTCGGGCAAATAGACGTGCAACTGTTGAGCAACTGACCGCCCAGATGAACCAAGGGATTACCAAGAGTGTATTCTCAACAACGGTTCAGCGAACGTTGCTGCGCATGGGCCTCCGCAGCAGACGCCTGGTTAATGCACCTATGCTTACTGCTGTTAATCGGCAACGAAAGATGGAATTTGCACGCCATTACCGCAACTGGACGTTCACAGAGTGGCGACAGGTGGCTTTTTCCGATGAATCGAGTTTTATGCTCCATCGGACAGATGGACGTTGGCGCATACGGCGTGAAACGTCTGAAAGCAAACACCCTGCAACAATTGCCCGAAGGATCCAGGGTGGAGGAGGGAGCATTATGGTTTGGGGAATGTTTTCTTGATATTCACTGGGTGAACTCATCATTGTGGAAGGCACGATGGATCAGCACAAGTACGTATCTGTCCTTGCGGACCATATCCACCCCTACATGCGAATAATTTTTCCTCAGAATGATGGCATCTACCAGCAGGACAATGCGAGGTGTCATACAGCTCGCAGTGTATGTGCGTGGTTCGAAGAGCACCAGGATGAGTTTACCTTACTCCCCTGGCCAGCAAACTCACCGGATTTAAGCCCAATCGAGAATCTGTGGGACCACCTCGATCGGGTTGTTCGCGCCATGGATCCTCAACCGCGTAATCTAGCGCAGCTGGCCACGGCACTGGAGTCGGCATGGCTCAACATCCCAGTGAACACCTTCAGAAACCTAATTGACTCTCTTCCTGCACGCCTCGCAGCGGTCCGCTCTGCCAAAGGGTGGTTATTCTGGTTTTTGAGAGGTGGTCACATTAATGTGACTGGACTGTGTATATTACTTCTAAAACGTGTTTTTTTTTTTTTTTTTTTGTCTCAAGCAATTCTCCCATCATACCTAACCAAAATCGAGAACTGAGGTACCATTTTAAAGACTAAGTTCTCCTCTTTGGTCACATTATATTTTAAGAAAGAAATGTTTGGAATTCGACATCTAAAAGGCAAAGATTGAATAAGATTGAATATTTCTACAACCTGTATTTTTTGTCTCGAGCCATTTATCTTCCTTGATACCTAACCGAAAACGATAAATGAGGTATCATTTGAAAAAAGTAGGGTTTGTTCTTAGGTAACATCATAAATCAAAAATTGAAATTTATTTTGTTTATTTCAGTTTTGGGAAAAAAAAATGTTTCTGTTAGTTCTCTGTGTGTGTGTTTTTTTTATTTTTTATTTTAATTTTACGAATTAAGTATAGAGAAAGTTGATTAATTTTTACATTTATTTTATGTGAATAAATGTTGTATTTACTGAAGGATACTCTGAAAATGATATGAAATATGATTAGAAGTAGTATTATGTGTGAAATATTAATTAAATGCTTGTCATTGTAAATGGTGTATAAACCACATTGTTTTGAGGACGATTTTCAGCTATTTGAAGTGTTTGATGCTGTCATTTTTATTTTAAAATTCATGCAAACAGTATTAACTTTCATTTTAAAGTGTTTCCCAATGAGTTCTGCAAGTTTTAATTGTTTTTGTATGATTGTTAGCGCTAGAAAAATGTCAGTCGGCACCCTCTATTGTCTTCTAGATGTTTCTCTAGCGACCATTTGAATTCACTGAGATGGCAACCCGCAGAACTTCTGTTAATTGTTTTCGAGAAGTTCCAGGGTTCGTTGTAAGAGTATTTCAACATTTTTTTTTAGTTATGGCTTTACGCCTCGTTGACAAAGAGGTAATTAGAGGCGGGAAAGTACTGAGGACAAGGAACGGGAAGGAGTTCGGCCATGGCCTTTTTGAAAGCAGCATCCCGTCATTCGCCTGGAGTGATTTGGGGAAACCATGGAAAACCCAAATCTGGATGCCCATACCGGTATTCGAACCGCCGTCCTCCGGAATGTCAACAGTTTTTATGCTCTGGAAATTTGTGATACGCGTTAGTATCGCTGGACGAAGTTGATGGCTATTCGTGTTTTGTTATGAGGAGTTCAGTGTAATAAAAACAGCTAGGTAAAAAGTGTCTCATCGGTGTTGTTATTTCGTTGAACTATTTAATCATCTCAGAAGTTGTGTTAATTGTTATCGTTTGGTTAAAGGTAAATTCACCTGGCGACCGTACTACAGTAACATGTCTTTTTTTTTTTTTAAAAAAACTGCTTTATGTCTATTAACAGCGAGGTCTTTAGAGACGGGGAAGGATGGGGGCAAGGAATGGGAAGGAATTCGGCCATGGCCTTTTTAAGGAAGCACCCCGGCATTTGCCTGGAGTGATTTGGGAAACCATGGAAAACCCAAATCTGGATGCCCGGACGGGGATTCGAACCGCCGTCCTCCCGAATGCGAAGCCATAACGTTAACCGTTACACCACCACGCTCGGTAGTAACCTGTTTATTAAAGAACTATTTAATCAAGTTGCAATCAGAATTATCACAAAGGACCATTCAGCGAGGTCTTTAACACCGCGATCTGTAAGCAATTAAGGAGACTTTCAGATTAATGAAGGGGAAGAGTGTTACATGGCTGGCCCAGTCCAGTACAGCGTCCTTCTGTTTGGCCCGAGAACTTACCGGACTGGGCAGTAACACGCTCTGAGCAGAGTGGAGCGCTTCGGCCGGTAGGGTGTGAGGGGGAAAGTGCCTTCTCTCGTCAGATCGATGCCTGTCCAGCGGTCCGGACTGTTTACCGCGCCACGTGGTGCCTGTAGACGCGGCAACAGCGCCAGGCAGCGTCGAGGCGTCCCGCATCGATCGGCCTCGCTCCACCCCCGAGCACGGGGTGCGTACTCCACCCCCTGGACACGACGCCGTCTGGACCACTGCAAAGCTACACAAACACCTGCCAACACTGCTCACATTGCACGTGAACACCTGTATTTACTCCGCACCCAAAGGTCAACTTTCCGACCCAGCGGTAGGGGAACGTCCATAAACCACGTAGCTCCGTTTTGGCATCCTGTGAAACCCCCCCCTCCCCACGTAGTCAGACGTTGCTTGTGCATCTACCCCCCCCCTTTCCCCCGACGTAGCACGTAGCTTTTTTCCCTTTTACCGTTTTCTCTTCTCAGACTATTGTAAATCACACAGAGCGATAATTAAATGATGGAAATGAATTTCACATGCTGTTGTGTGTTCTGTACCTCATTACAACTGTGAAAAATGATATGTATGGAAAGTTACGTGGCCTGGCTCGGACCCTCCCCCCCCCCCCCCGACCCTCCCAGGCACCGAGCGTGGTGGGTGAACGGTTAACGTTCTGACCTCACATTTGGGAGGACGCCGGTTCGAATCCCTTTCCGGGCATCCAGATTTGGGTTTTCAATGGTTTTCCCGAAATCACTCCAGGCGAATGTCAGGGTGCTTCCTTCAAAAAGGCCATGGTCGAATACCTTCCCGTTCCTTGTCCCCAATCCATCCCGCCTCTAATGACCTCGACTTTGACGAGGCGTAAAGCACTTAGAAAAAAAAGTGCCAGATCCCGTTGTACCTTCTCGATCCAGTGTAGTGGCTGGCTCTCCGACGCGCGCAGATACACTGGCGGGTGACAGTACCTTTAGTAAAATGTGTACTTTATATATATATATATATATATATATATATATATATATATATATATCTGGTCCAGGTCGCATTCTCCACACATGACGACTCACAATTCTCATGGTTTTTTATTTCTTTTTTCAGCTTTGTAACGTGGTGGGTAAGAAGAACCAAATATGTTATATGCTCCCTGGACCGATTCGTCGTCATCACAAAGATTTAGATGGTCGGTCTCAAGAAACCATAACTCCTTGTGGTCGTTTTGTCTCTCAATGAGCGTTTTTGGTCTTTGAGCAAAACGTATACACAGATTACTTTCTTTAAACACCATTACTACAGATTTTTAGGTTTTGCTAACAAATCAATCTCAGCCACAATTTTATAAAACATACATTTTGGGTTGTTGATGGTTATCTTTTGTCCTTGCAAGCTAAGATAATACTTTGAAAATTCTAAAATGCAGAGAACAACTACCTCACCATCCAAAGTTGTCTTACGAACTTTAGGGGTGGGGAAGGTCAATGTTGCGGTCATTAGTGTCCTCCACAGTTACACAATTACCTTGATCATTCGCAGCTGGTTCTGTTAAGCATACTGAAGTTAAATATCAACTTTTGCTAGATACCTCAAGACGCTGGTATCCAGGCATCATGCAGGATGAGGTCTTTGGGTCTTGCATCATGAGCCACCTGTTACATTTCAAAGCGAACTAGCCAATGAGACGAACTAAGTTCTGCAATTAGGTTTGTGCACTCTTCAGTCTGAACCTGGTAAGGTGATATTGGGAATGGCCCACTGATACGTCGGAGCACTCGGTGTATGGGTGAACAGCACAGTGAGGTGTTGCACCTGGGCGCCTGTGTTCTACGTGACGGACAGTGTGAACTTGTCGCTGGCTGTCTCCTCCGCGTCTGTCCGCTGCCGCTTCTTCCTGCGACCCAGCCGCGCGTCCATCTCCTCGTTGATCTCCGCGAAGGTCTTGCCCTTGGTCTCCGGCAGCAGCAGCCAGATGTAGAGGGCGCCGATCATGCAGAAGACACAGAAGCCGTAGAAGGCGACGAAGGTGCCCAGGTCGTCGCTGATGACCTGGAAGATGGTCGCGAGGAGGTAGCTGTAGACGCCGACGACTGTGCTGTTGATGGAGGAGACGAGGCCCTTGACGGACACGTGGTAGATCTCCCCCACGATGGTCGACACCACCGTGCCCACGCCTACGCTGTACACCATCTGAAGCAACAAGTAGTAAAGTGCTCTGAATGAAACTTGTGTATTTATTGTAGGAATTTAAAAAAAAAAAAAATAAGTAAGAAGTGGCCGGCATCGGTAGCGTACTAGAGTGCTAATAGCTCCACGTGCCGAAGATCGGCGGTTCGAGTCCGGCCAAGGGCATGGGTGTTTAGTGTTGTGTGTATGTGAATGTCGTGTCCGTCCTGTAGTGTTCATGTGTCCGTACTTAATGTCTACATTGTACTGGAGAAATCGAAACACTAGAAGAATCGATAATCACGTTGAGCAGGCTGTATGACCTATGTAGCCGAATGCTATCAAAAAAAAGTAAGAAGTGATTTTTAAATCTAATTCACTGTCTGTTCTGTTGTCGTGAACCAATCTTTCAGGAATTTACAATGGACTTGTTGCAACTTTTAGAGAGCATTATTGAAAGCTAGGTCAGTTGCGACAGGGACTGTAAACAGTCAAGTCATAAAGAATGCGTAAACTCGCTTAGTAGGCCAACACAGTCATTACAGCCGCCCAGAATTGCGAAAATTATGCCGGTGCATGTCACTGTGCACGAACCTTTCGATCATGTCCCAAACCATCTTTGATACCATTGTTATCTTGGTAGAGCTTGGTGCAGAAATCTGTATTGTTGATCTTTAGTTTCTATGTTTTTCCCATATATTTCCCAAATGGTAGTAGTGTTGAGACACAACTGTTGCTCATAGTAACCCTACAGAGTTTTTTTTGTGTTTTTCTCTGTAGGTGAAACACTTCCTCGCAAATTTAAAATACGTACTTACAAATCTTGATCAGAAGAGGGCACAGAGACGGGACGGAATGTTTTGGCTCGATTCTAGTTTCTAGTTCCAAGTGGCTACTATCCAGTGTTGAAGGGAATAGTGATATAGCAAATTACATACTGCGTCTAATGTAGGGAGGTATATGTGGTGGCTGTTGAGAATTAGATCTATATTTAGATTTATGTAAATCTATAAATAATTTTGTATCTAACGTTCCACGAGCGATGTGGTTTGTTTAGTTGACGTATGAATAAATATTGTCAGTGCTAGAGCCACTCAGCTGTGTGGGGAGGCAACACAGAGGCACGATCAGCTGGGTCGGTGGCCGTACTCGGCTCGACAGCGAGAAGGGATATTTCAATTAAAAAGCAGTGTGTAACGGATCCACTTTATTGAGAGCGGCAGACGTATACTTGTCGTGTGGTCGAGATATAGTGTATCAGTCATTACAGACAGTATAGAAATATTAATTTCAGTCATACGAAATGAATTAAAGGAAGTAAAATTGAAAGGTCTAATCAGTGATAATTATTATCAGTACTGTATACTTAAAAGCACATTCAAGATGGTAGTATCACAAGGAAATGTTGAAATTTACGAGGGCGAATCAAGAAGTAAGTTACGCTTGCAAGTTATGGCTGTTTATTAAACCCTCTACACATAGGCAACACGGCTATGACAACATACAATGTAAGTTCACTTTTCCTCATAGCCCCCAAGAGACTGTAAACATTTCTCGGAATGGTCAGCCAACTTTTCGATTCCGGATGAGTAGAAATCACATCTAGCGCTATATAATCACCTGGATACAGCTGCTTTCACCTCCTCATCGGTTCCGAATCGTAGTCCACAGAGATCCTTTTTTCAGTTTACCGAACACAAGATAATCGCATTGCGCTAGGTCTGGACTGTATGGAGGATGTTGCCATACCTCCCACTTCAATCCCTGCAACAGTTAAGACCTTTGGCGGATCGTGTGAGGTGTTGCGTTATCGTGCAACAAAATCATTATTATGTGTTCGGTAATCTGAAAAAAGTATCTAGGTGGACGGCTATTCCGAAACGATGAGGAGGTGAAAGCAGCTGTCTCCAGGTGGTTACATAGCGCTGAAGTTGATTTCTACGCATCTGGAATCAAAAAGATGGTTGACCGTTCCAAGAAATGTTTACAGTCTCCTGGGGACTTCGTGGAAAAGTGTACTTACGTTGTACGTGTTGCTTATGTTTCATAAATGGCCATAACTTGGAAGTGTAGCATACTTTTTCATTCGCTCTCATAGTCTACAATCGTTCATGTGCTGAACTGATTTCGATAAAAACGTTCAGGATACCATGGGAACGGCAGTAAATAACAAACAAATTTCTCACAATGTGCAAGAGGAGGCAGGATGCCAGCATTGTTTCGGGTGTGAGGCAGAGTGAGGCAGGTACCTGGTACAGGATGAGGGCGACCAGTGGTACCCATTCCAGTTGGTCGGGCGCTCCTCCCAGCTTCTCCTCGAACAGGAAGTAGGTGCCCTCCACCGACATCATGGCGACGCAGCCGAGGAACGAGCCGATCATGAGCGGCCGGCGGCCGACCTTGTCCACCAGCAGCCCGCACACGGCATTCATCAGCACCTGCACCGCGCCCACCACGATGGAGCACATGTTGGAGTCGAGGCTGCTGCCGCTCAGCTGGAACACCGTGGTCGAGTAGGCGAGGAGCGTGGACGCGCCCGCTGACAGCTGCAGCAGGACGACGCCGATCACCAGCAGGAAGGTCCTGCGGTGCACGCGCTGCTGCAGCAGATCCTTGATCCTGCCCCTGGTCTCGTGCTTCAGCTGTCAGCGCGCGCTTGATCATGTCCACCTCCCTCTTGAGCTCGGCTGGGTCCGGCTCGTCCCTCAACCAGACCAGCGCCTTGTACGCTTCCTCCTCCCTGCCCTTCATCATGAGGAAGTAGGGTGAGTCCGGCATCCAGATGAAGGTCACCACGAAGAGCAGCACGAAGGCGGCTCCGAACAGCGAGGAGACGGTCAGCGAGGTGTAGGGCGCCACGCAGAAGATGAGCAGCGTGCCCGAGCTGCCCATGATCTGGTGCAGCGTGCCGATGGCGCCGCGGATGGAGCTCTCGGCGATCTCTGACAGGTACATCCCTCCCACCGTGACGACGATGCCGCCGCCCAGGCTGGCCACCACCCGCGACGCCAGCAGCGCGGCGAACGAGTCCGCGAAGACGACGATCAGCCAGTTGGCGAGGAAGGGCACCGCGGCGGCCAGCAGCAGCTTCTTGCGGCCCAGGGAGTCGATGGTGAAGGGCACGACGGCGATGCCGATGAGCGTGGTGAGCGAGCCGATGGCGGTGATCTGCGCGCCCTGCTCGCTCGTGATGGGGATCGGGGAGTCCTCCGCCTTCAGCATCGGCACCACGGGCGACGGCCAGCTGCCGATCAGCCCGTTCGCCAGGAAGCACAGGCACGCTGTCGACGGAAAGGAAACACTTCAAAATATGTGATGTCGAACTAAAATTAAAATATAAACACACAATAGTGATCGTTACTAAGAAATATGCGGCGATCAAGACCAGTGGCGGATCCAGGAATTTCGTTTGGGGGGGGGGGGGGGTGTTAGGATTTGGTTTGGGGGTGGGGCGGGCTTGACTCAGGCGAGGGTGTGCTAACAGAAAACTCATTATTATCCCAGATTTCCGCCCTTATACAAACAGTGTAGCAAAAAAAAAAAGTCCTCAAAATCCATGTCGTAGGGGGTGACCTTGGTGCATTTGGGAGGGGGGGGTTTGGTGGTTTTGGGGGGGTGACCTTGGTGCTTTTGGGGGGGTGACCTTGGTGCTTTTGGAGGGGGTGATCTTGGTGCTTTTGGGGGGGTGACCTTGGTGCTTTTAGGGGGGGTGACCTTGGTGCTTTTGGGGGGGATGACCTCGGTGCTTTTGGGGGGTGTGACCCTGGTGCTTTTGGGGGGTGACCTTGGTGCTTTTAGGGGGGGTGACCTTGGTGCTTTTGGGGGGGATGACCTTGGTGCTTTTTTGGGGGGGGGGGGTTTTAGCTCCCTAGTCCCCCCCGGATCGGCCACTGAATCAAGACCATCCACATGCTCAGGATGTCATTATAAGCATTCAACATACTGTCACGAACCTGAATTTCCTTATGCCTATTTGAGAAATAGAAATGGCTCAGTGATTAACGCTTCTGACTCGAAATCGAAAGGTCCATGGTGCGAATCCCTTTCTCGGTGCAGATTTTTATATAACTTTAACCCTATGTACATCTCTGATAAAGCTTGATTGGTGTATGTGAAGTTCGCAAGAGCGCTTCCGTGATTTGGATGGCACGTAGGCGCACTTTACGTAGTAGGATTATTGGATTAGGTAAGGACCTGGTCACCTTACTTCCATTACCAAGCTCATTTTCCTCCTTGGCAGAGTTCACCAACAATCGAGTTGAATAGCAAAGTTTTAAAGGTGAAATATTGCGCACAAGACTTTTCAATAGCCAGAAAGCCAACGACCTTCAACACCACACATACGGGAGTGCCCACTGGGAAACAAGGCTTCAGAACCCTTCGGGTTTTCCATGGTTTCCTCAAATTACTCCAGCCGAATGCCGGGATGGTTCCTTCAAAAAGGCCATGCCCGAATTCCTTCCCGTTCCTTGTCCCCAGTTCCATCCCGCCTCTAATGGCCTTAGCCGTCTACGAGGCGTAAAGCAAGAAGAAGAAAAAATTAGGAACCCTAAAACAGTGCAGTGCAGTGGTATCAGTTTTTCCTTCCAGAGTACAACTTTGGTTTAAATTAAAAAAAAAAAATTCTTCAGCAACGCCTTGGAATGGCAGGGGTGGAAGTACCTATGGCATTTTAATGACTTCTGAGAGAGTCATGATTGAATAAGGAGCAACACAGAGCCATCTATTCCGAACAGTTGCACGAAAATGGTCAGGCGTGTTCCAGCAAGGAAGTACTCCATCGACGTTACAAAACGTGGGTGATGAAGGAAAGGAAGTTAGGAAAATGCAAGCAAACGAAATGAAATTTACCGGAAGAAAATTAGGAATAAAGAGAAATTACAGGATAAGAAATAGGAACCTTAGGGAAAAAATAAAGGACAAACCTTTCAAGATGAGAAAACAGGCAGCAAGGTTCCAGTTGTCTGGAAAAGTAGAGTGAATCTGGGGAGAGATAACCAATTAAAAAAATATTGAGATCCACTCCAATCAACCCAGTGGAACTCTGAGTGGCAGACGGAGCAAAGGAATGGCTCTGATACACTTGGCAGCAAAGACCTTTGTGAACAGGCATAAAGCTGTTATTCGTAAGACCAAACAAAAAGAAAAGATTCTCATGGGAACAGCAGAAAAAATGTCTCAAAGTTCGGTATAGACAATTGAGTACTGGTGATTCATGCGGTGAATCTGAATTTAATTTAATTGCGATGGAGCGCATGCTCAGGTGTCAATTTGCATAGTCATCTATTTATCCCTTTTTTATTTATTATTATTACGCATAAACATTTCAGATAAAATCCATCCAACTGTTTGCTTTTTCCATTTACGAATTTTAATTTTAAATTCGTTCAACTTTTTTGATAAATTATTCAGCACCTCCCTTTGTAATTCATTCCAGTCACTGACACCCTTCCTTACCCATAAAAGAAAATTTTCCCCCTCCCTTATGCATGAAATCGAATGACGGCATGTGGTCATTTATTGCCTTCCATGCACCACTGCTAATTTTTCAACCAATATCTTTCCAAGCCTCATCACCAATAAACGCTTTGGACACTCCCAGCACTCTCTTCATCCTTCCATCTGCTTTGAAATAACTCCCAATCCAGCTCATTTGTCATATCAGCTACTGAGTGGTATAACATATCTGTTGTACACGGTGCAAATACCGTTGTTGATTATAATTCCTAATTGATATTTTTTTGTGTGTGTATTAATTTCCTAATTATAAATAATTTGTAAGAAAAAAAAATGTAAATGTTTAATTCTAAACTGCCTTCCACAGACAGTAGTGTTTATAATAATGTAGTAAATATATAATAATGTAGTGAATATATAATAACGTTGAATTCAACAACAATATAGAATCTCTGTGTGGAGAGTTATGAGATTAGCTGTGCAGTTGGCTTTGTAAATTAATTTTGAAGAAATTAAACCAAGGCATTTAATAGTAGTAAAGTGCTGTTATTTTATTTTGAAAGAAATTTGGAAGAGAAGGGCCTTAATTATATATAAAATGGGGCTGACCTCCCATGATGCAAATTAGGCATTAAAAAAAAAAAACTATCGGTTGGCACGCCGAGAAGGGTGTTGCAGTGGGTCCTGCGGTTATTGCCACAAACAAATCTACCAGATCTTTTTTGCCCGCCCGGTGTACGCAGACAGTGTGCATATTGGAAGCTGGTTGATAAGTTCTCGCACTCAAAGATAATTATAATATGACATGAAGAAAAAAAACAAAAAATGAGAGATATGAACGCAAACAAAATGCTGTAAGTTTAGTGGTAACTTGTGTGATTTACGTGTCGTTATAAAATGTTGAGGACGATCTGAAGACGAGCGCTCCCATTGTAAATGAGGCATCAAACTATATTGTAGCGACTAAAAATAGTTTATTAATGTTATTTTTTATTATTAGGGTGGTGGTATGATTTATTTGTATCCTTCGGTAAAGCACTTAATATTTCACGAAGCTTGAGTTCCTTTTTGTCACTGTTCACGGGGCATGGAAAATACATAAATACGTCGTAATACCATACAGGAAAATGCTTTCAACTAACTTGATTTTTCGAGGGCCATCACAAAACAAAGTCAGAAGAAGCTTACAAAGGGCACACTTTTATTACTGTTAAAGTTAATGTTTTCATACAGCATTTGCCGAAGTGAAACCACCTGCTACGATAATGTTAATTGACCGGATTCCTTCACCAAAGGTTGCAGTGTTGAAATTGGGAAGCAATGTTTCTGCACGCGCATAATGTGTTGCTATCGGTAGCCTCACAGAGTCACACTTTTCCACACGTAGACCGTTTTTGCACCAGCAAAGTTCACTCCTCGCGCGATTACAGTCACTGTATACTCATTACAAAGTACTTTTCATTCTTATCGGACGTTTCTGCGGGCTTGCTTCATCACAGTACCGGACACAACAATTACAGCGTCTGCAACTCACTTAAACTACATGTTGACTCCCCTCCATCTTTCTTTCTCTCGCGATCTTACACTACTGCATCAATATCGATAATTCAGAGATACTATTGTATCGTTACAATATTTCTCAGATGCAGATTCAATACACACTCTTTCAAAAATCCAAACAACTGGGTGATCTGTCTTTATGGATGATGGCTATCTTTACTACTTGGTGAACAGGTTTGGCGGCTGTCTTGGAGAGAGTTAATCTTCAATGGAAAATTCAACTGTGGTAGTTTCGTTTTCCTATCACATTGTTGGTAGTGTGTATACAGTATGTGTTACTGTTTCGTGTGGGTGACCGTGAGGTGTGAATATTTAGTGTAGCGTTTTGTTGATCCATGATAAATGAATGAAAGGGGGAGGAGGAAACTCGGTGCCTGCCAATTCAGGCCTACTCTTTCGAAACCTATCGAGGAGCTTCCACAATTAACGTCCTCATACGATAGACGAATTCCCACCAGGTGTCGTATGTCCTCCGGCTATACACAGTGCAGAGAGGTTTGCGATTTAACCAAGGACTTTGATGAGCAATCTGATGAGTAGGAATTCTACCTCTCCTACCCTGTAATGCGGGGCGAAACTTCTTCTACTATCAGTACTCGATCCACTAACCCCGTGTCAAGCGCTAGATACCATAACGGTGCCACAACCACCTGAACTATTAAATGAAGATAAAGCTACAGACAATCAGCCTATTAGGGGTACTGGGAAAGAAGTTAAGTTTTTGTTTGATTATATGGTCGAGAGGGAATTGCTAGTCGAAGACATCAAGTGTAAATATCTTGAAAGATCTTTTTAAAATAAGCTAAATTGGTGAGATCACTTTGGAAAGATATTACAAAGTACTGGACAGGGTGATGAGGGGATGTACCGGGGCAATGGTTACAAAATTTTTGTCAGACCATTTCTTCAATGTGGTGGTGTAGGATGGGACTCACATTTTGGTATCAAATAGAGGAGTTGGAGGGGGAGCGATGGACAGCCGCTAGATTTTTTTTTTTTTTTTTTTTTTTTTTTTTTTTTTTTTTTTTTTTTTGTGAAAATTATCGCAGAACACAATCAGTAACTGATACGGCAATCGAAATGAGTTGGGATTCATTGGAACATGGGAGGCGGGTGAAGTGCATGCTTAAAATCTACATGACATTTGTCTGTGATGATGCTTTGATGGATATTGCTAGAACAATTGTGACTAATAAATGGCAATATAGAGATGTCCAGAACCACAAAATGGCACTCGATTTAAGGCCTAAGGGTGTGGGAAATTTGTATTTATACATTAGTGAGTCTAGGAATGTAAATACTTATCGCGAGATATTGTGGATAATTTATTAAAAGAGTTTAAATAGAAATTAGTGAAATGCAAAAGTAGGCGTATAGGTAGACGCTACATCACAATTAATCCAATTATTATTAATATTATTTCTCAAAGCTGGTTTTTTTTGGTCAGTAGGCCATATCTCCCTTCATACTTCAACAAAGTTAATGATTGAGAAATAATTTCCCGCTAATGACAAAAAATAAACAAATAATATAAAGTTAATGTTTTCATCTAAAAATTTACTTTAAAACCGTCTCTACTGTCCAATGTAAGTATAACTGTATAAGATAATTAAAAAATAAAATATGAAAGGGGTAATTATATGAATAAGGCAATTTGCACCAGAGCGTGTGTGCTCCATTGCAATTAAATTAAATTATTTGCATAAAGTAATTAGAAGGCGCCATCTGTTGACAATCTGTTTAACTAACGTCCACGACAGCTGGTGGTTGGAGTTGTATAAACATTACCAACAAAAGCAAAGGTAAAGCAAACATTTTATTGTTTATTTATTTATGTGATAAATTTTAATGCCATTCAACGGGGAAGATGTATAAGATTTT
>CM061914.1:166029395-166055342 GCA_031002005.1 Vandiemenella viatica | reverse complement strand
CTCATACCCCCCACTCATACCCCCCGCGCAGGATGTCGTTCTGTGTTGCCTCTCGTGGGAGTGTGTCGAGTTTGTGGTGAGAGTATCTGTTGGTTCCAGCAGTCGTAACATCAGTCGCTTGCCCCCACTCATACCCCCCGCGCAGGGATGTCGTTCTGTGTTGCCTCTCGTGGGAGTGTGTCGAGTTTGTGTGAGATTAAATCTGTTGGTCCAGCGTCGTAACATCGTCGCTTGCCCGCACTCATACCCCCCGCGCAGGGATGTCGTTCTGTGTTGCCTCTCGTGGGAGTGTGTCGAGTTTGTGTGAGAGTAATCTGTTGGTCCAGCAGTCGTAACATCAGTCGCTTGCCCGCACTCATACCCCCCGCGCAGGGATGTCGTTCGGTGTTTGCCTCTCGTGGGAGTGTGTCGAGTTTGGTGAGAGTAATCTGTTGGTCCAGCAGTCGTAACATCAGTCGCTTGCCCGCACTCATACCCCCCACCTCATACCCCCACTCATAGCCCCCCGCGCAGGGATGTCGTTCTGTGTTGCCTCTCGTGGGAGTGTGTCGAGTTTGTGTGAGAGTAATCTGTTGGTCCAGCAGTCGTAACATCAGTCGCTTGCCCGCCACTCATACCCCCCGCGCAGCAATCGTTCTGTGTTGCCTCTCGTGGGAGTGTGTCGAGTTTGTGGAGAGTAATCTGTTGGTCCAGCAGTCGTAACATCATGTCGCTTGCCCGCACTCATACCCCCCGCGCAGGGATGTCGTTCTGTGTTGCCTCTCGTGGGAGTGTGTCGAGTTTGTGTGAGAGTAATCTGTTGGTCCAGCAGTCGTAACATCTGTCGCTTGCCCGCACTCATACCCCCGCGCAGGCAATTCGTTCTGTGTTGCCTCTCGTGGAGTGTGTCGAGTTTGGGTGAGAGTAATCTGTTGGTCCAGCAGTCGTAACATCAGTCGCTTGCCCGCACTCATACCCCCCGCGCAGCAATCGTTCTGTGTTGCCTCTCGTGGAGTGTGTCGAGTTTGTGTGAGAGTAATCTGTTGGTCCAGCAGTCGTAACATCTGTCGCTTGCCCGCACTCATACCCCCCGCGCAGGCAATTCGTTCTGTGTTGCCTCTCGTGGGAGTGTGTCGAGTTTGGGTGAGAGTAATCTGTTGGTCCAGCAGTCGTAACATCAGTCGCTTGCCCGCACTCATACCCCCCGCGCAGGGATGTCGTTTCTGTGTTGCCTCTCGTGGGAGTGTGTCGAGTTTGGGTGAGAGTAATCTGTTGGTCCAGCAGTCGTAACATCAGTCGCTTGCCCGCACTCATACCCCCCGCGCAGGGATGTCGTTCTGTGTTGCCTCTCGTGGGAGTGTGTCGAGTTTGGGTGAGAGTAATCTGTTGGTCCAGCAGTCGTAACATCAGTCGCTTGCCCCGCACTCATACCCCCCGCGCAGGGATGTCGTTCTGTGTTGCCTCTCGTGGGAGTGTGTCGAGTTTGTGTGAGAGTAATCTGTTGGTCCAGCAGTCGTAACATCAGTCGCTTGCCCCCACTCATACCCCCCGCGCAGGAATGTCGTTCTGTGTTGCCTCTCGTGGGAGTGTGTCGAGTTTGTGTGAGAGTAATCTGTTGGTCCAGCAGTCGTAACATCAGTCGCTTGCCCGCACTCATACCCCCCGCGCAGCAATCGTTCTGTGTTGCCTCTCGTGGGAGTGTGTCGAGTTTGTGTGAGAGTAATCTGTTGGTCCAGCAGTCGTAACATCAGTCGCTTGCCCGCACTCATACCCCCCGCGCAGCAATCGTTCTGTGTTGCCTCTCGTGGGAGTGTGTCGAGTTTGTGTGAGAGTAATCTGTTGGTCCAGCAGTCGTAACATCAGTCGCTTGCCCGCACTCATACCCCCCGCGCAGGGATGTCGTTCTGTGTTGCCTCTCGTGGAGTGTGTCGAGTTTGTGTGAGAGTAATCTGTTGGTCCAGCAGTCGTAACATCAGTCGCTTGCCCCCACTCATACCCCCCGCGCAGCAATCGTTCTGTGTTGCCTCTCGTGGGAGTGTGTCGAGTTTGGGTGAGAGTAATCTGTTGGTCCAGCAGTCGTAACATCAGTCGCTTGCCCGCACTCATACCCCCCGCGCAGGCAATTCGTTCTGTGTTGCCTCTCGTGGGAGTGTGTCGAGTTTGTGTGAGAGTAATCTGTTGGTCCAGCAGTCGTAACATCAGTCGCTTGCCCGCACTCATACCCCCCGCGCAGCAATCGTTCTGTGTTGCCTCTCGTGGGAGTGTGTCGAGTTTGGTGTGAGAGTAATCTGTTGGTCCAGCAGTCGTAACATCAGTCGCTTGCCCGCACTCATACCCCCCGCGCAGGGATGTCGTTCTGTGTTGCCTCTCGTGGGAGTGTGTCGAGTTTGGGTGAGAGTAATCTGTTGGTCCAGCAGTCGTAACATCAGTCGCTTGCCCGCACTCATACCCCCCGCGCAGGGATGTCGTTCTGTGTTGCCTCTCGTGGGAGTGTGTCGAGTTTGGGTGAGAGTAATCTGTTGGTCCAGCAGTCGTAACATCAGTCGCTTGCCCGCACTCATACCCCCCGCGCAGGGATGTCGTTCTGTGTTGCCTCTCGTGGGAGTGTGTCGAGTTTGTGTGAGAGTAATCTGTTGGTCCAGCAGTCGTAACATCAGTCGCTTGCCCGCACTCATACCCCCCGCGCAGCAATCGTTCTGTGTTGCCTCTCGTGGGAGTGTGTCGAGTTTGTGTGAGAGTAATCTGTTGGTCCAGCAGTCGTAACATCAGTCGCTTGCCCGCACTCATACCCCCCGCGCAGGGATGTCGTTCTGTGTTGCCTCTCGTGGGAGTGTGTCGAGTTTGGGTGAGAGTAATCTGTTGGTCCAGCAGTCGTAACATCAGTCGCTTGCCCCGCACTCATACCCCCGCGCAGGCAATCGTTCTGTGTTGCCTCTCGTGGGAGTGTGTCGAGTTTGGGTGAGAGTAATCTGTTGGTCCAGCAGTCGTAACATCAGTCGCTTGCCCGCACTCATACCCCCCGCGCAGCAATCGTTCTGTGTTGCCTCTCGTGGGAGTGTGTCGAGTTTGTGTGAGAGTAATCTGTTGGTCCAGCAGTCGTAACATCTGTCGCTTGCCCGCACTCATACCCCCCGCGCAGCAATTCGTTCTGTGTTGCCTCTCGTGGGAGTGTGTCGAGTTTGGGTGAGAGTAATCTGTTGGTCCAGCAGTCGTAACATCAGTCGCTTGCCCGCACTCATACCCCCCGCGCAGGCAATTCGTTCTGTGTTGCCTCTCGTGGGAGTGTGTCGAGTTTGTGTGAGAGTAATCTGTTGGTCCAGCAGTCGTAACATCAGTCGCTTGCCCGCACTCATACCCCCCGCGCAGGCAATGTCGTTCTGTGTTGCCTCTCGTGGGAGTGTGTCGAGTTTGGGTGAGAGTAATCTGTTGGTCCAGCAGTCGTAACATCAGTCGCTTGCCCGCACTCATACCCCCCGCGCAGCAATCGTTCTGTGTTGCCTCTCGTGGGAGTGTGTCGAGTTTGTGTGAGAGTAATCTGTTGGTCCAGCAGTCGTAACATCATGTCGCTTGCCCGCACTCATACCCCCCGCGCAGCAATCGTTCTGTGTTGCCTCTCGTGGGAGTGTGTCGAGTTTGTGTGAGAGTAATCTGTTGGTCCAGCAGTCGTAACATCATGTCGCTTGCCCGCACTCATACCCCCCGCGCAGCAATCGTTCTGTGTTGCCTCTCGTGGGAGTGTGTCGAGTTTGGGTGAGAGTAATCTGTTGGTCCAGCAGTCGTAACATCTGTCGCTTGCCCGCACTCATACCCCCCGCGCAGGCATGTCGTTCTGTGTTGCCTCTCGTGGGAGTGTGTCGAGTTTGTGTGAGAGTAATCTGTTGGTCCAGCAGTCGTAACATCATGTCGCTTGCCCCGCACTCATACCCCCCGCGCAGCAATCGTTCTGTGTTGCCTCTCGTGGGAGTGTGTCGAGTTTGTGTGAGAGTAATCTGTTGGTCCAGCAGTCGTAACATCTGTCGCTTGCCCGCACTCATACCCCCCGCGCAGCAATCGTTCTGTGTTGCCTCTCGTGGGAGTGTGTCGAGTTTGGGTGAGAGTAATCTGTTGGTCCAGCAGTCGTAACAACAGTCGCTTGCCCGCACTCATACCCCCCGCGCATGGATGTCGTTCTGTGTTGCCTCTCGTGGGAGTGTGTCGAGTTTGGGTGAGAGTAATCTGTTGGTCCAAAATCCAATTCCAAAAAAGTTATGAGGGTGCATCTGTCTCAAGTTAAGTGCAAGGTAAAACCTTGATTTCTTGGCTCCCCTGGTTTTGGCTTTGGTGGGGGAGGTTGAGCCGTGCTCGGCTCTTGTTGTATCTTTGCCTTCTCTTCTCTTCCGCTCTGCGATTGTTTCCTTTGGTGTTCCTCCGTTAGAGAGCGCTGGGACTCCTGGCGAAAGCGGGTATATACGTGAGGTCACGGAAGGAGTCGAGGATGATTTGTTGCTCAGTTAGGGCCAGTTAGTGACCCGCCGGTGAGCCAGTAAGTCTGTCGGAAGGAGTACTTCCCTCTGTCGCCGTGACGCCGGAAGCCCGGTCGGGCGGCGTGATCCGCGGTTTGACCGGGCGGCCAGGGAGACTGTCAGTCCGTTGGAGGCAGGCAGTCGGGGTTCCACTAGTACTTCACGGAGTGGCAGTGGGGCTGGAGAAGTGAGGAAGCTGTCAGCCAGTGAGTCAGTTGGAGGCACGCGATCGCCATTCCGCTAATGTTTCCCGGAGTGATAGCGTTGCGGGACTTGGGAGGAAGCAGTCAGTGAGGCAGTCAACAGTCGATTGGTTATGTCTGGTATTTCTCGCAGTGGCCGTGACTCATAATCTGCTGTTCCACCAGTCGTAACATCTGTCGCTTGCACGCACTCATACCCCCCCCCCCCCCCAGGGATGTCGTACTGTGTTGCCTCTCGTGGGAGTGTGTTAAATTTGGGTGAGAATAATCTTTTGGTCCACCAGTCGTAACATCTGTCGCTTGCCCGCATTCATACACCCCGCGCAGGAATGTCGTACTGTGTTGCCTCACGTGGGAGTGTGTTAAATTTGGGTGAGAATAATCTTTTGGTCCACCAGTCGTAACATCTGTCGCTTGCCCGCATTCATACACCCCGCGCAGGAATGTCGTACTGTGTTGCCTCTCGTGGGAGTGTGTCGAGATTGGGTGAGAGTAATCTGTTGGTCCACCAGTCGTAACATCTGTCGCTTTGGTGTGACGTCCGATAGGGGGCCTGCGTCCCGCGTTTTCCTGATCAAGCATGACCATATTTGGTCAAGTTGTAGCCCGCCGTCCGCGTTCATATTATCTGGTCGTTTTTTAATTTCCAATGCTTCTCTGACACGCCGGGGCCACCATCTGCTTTCTTGAACCAATACACTTGTGTCATTGAATAAAATTGCGTGCCCACTGTCAGCAGAGTGTTGCGCTACAGCTGATTTGCTGACGTTCAATCTTACAATTCTCACAGATATTTCATCACCTTAGAGCAAGTAGAAACTTTCAGTTTTGATAATAAGAATTACAGCATTATTCAGATATATGATATTATGATTATTCCTCCTCTCATAATAAATGTTAGAAACTTCCACTGTTTCACAAATTTAAATACGTTTCCTTACCGCCTTTCTGATGGCTATGGTTTAATTCCCCTCAACACCCGAATTGGCTCAAAATCTGAATCGTATGCAGAACGTTCATTGATCCTAAAATGGGGAAACATGTAAATAATATAAATTGTATGTAACAACAAAAAACATTGTAATCTTGGTTGTCCGGGTTGAACCGCGTCAATTTGTTGAAACTTGACGTTTCGGCCATCATTTTGTGGCCTTCTTCAGAGTACTGTCATGGCTGGAACTGCTGCCGCCTATATATAGCTCCGGAAGAACGCGCTAGACGTTTGGAGTGACGTCACTAAAACTACCGCCGCCAACGTGGCCGGTCCGATGGGGGCCTGCGTCCCGCTTTTTCCTGGTCAAGCATTACCATATTTGGTCAAGTTGTAGCCCGCCGTCCGCGTTCATATTATCTGGTCGTTTTTTAATTTCCAATGCTTCTCTGACACGCCGGGGCCACCATCTGCTTTCTTGAACCCATACACTTGCATCATTGAATAAAATTGCGTGCCCACTGTCAGCAGAGTGTTGCGCTACAGCTGATTTGCTGACGTTCAATCTTACAATTCTCACAGATATTTCATCACCTTAGAGCAAGTGGAAACTTACAGTTTTGAAAATAAGAATTACAGCATTATTGAGATATGATATTATGATTATTCCTCCTCTCATAATAAATGTTAGAAACTTCCACTGTTTCACAAATTTAAATACGTTTCCTTACCGCCTTTCTGTTGGCTATGGTTTAATCCTCCTCAACACCTGAATTGGCTCAAAATCTGAATTGTATGCAGAAAGTTCATTGATCCTAAAATGGGGAAACATGTAAATAATATAAATTGTATGTAACAACAAAAAACATTGTAATCTTGGTTGTCCTGGTTGAACCGCGTCAATTTGTTGAAACCTAACGTTTCGGCCATCATTTTGTGGCCTTCTTCAGAGTACTGTCACGGCTGGAACTGCTGCCGCCTATACATAGCTCCCGAAGAACGCGCTAGCCGTTTGGAGTGACGTCACTAAAACTACCGCCGCCAGCGTGGCCGGTCCGATGGGGGCCTGCGTCCCGCGTTTTCCTGATTAGCATGACCATATTTGGTCAAGTTGTAGCCCGCCGTCCGCGTTCATATTATCTGGTCGTATTTTAATTTCCAATGCTTCTCTGACACGCCGGGGCCACCATCTGCTTTCTTGAACCAATACACTTGTGAGATTGAATAAAATTGCGTGCCCACTGTCAGCAGAGTGTTGCGCTACAGCTGATTTGCTGACGTTCAATCTTACAATTCTCACAGATATTTCATCACCTTAGAGCAAGTGGAAACTTACAGTTTTAAAAATAAGAATTACAGCATTATTGAGATATGATATTATGATTATTCCTCCTCTCATAATAAATGTTAGAAACTTCCACTGTTTCACAAATTTAAATACGTTTCCTTACCGCCTTTCTGTTGGCTATGGTTTAATCCTCCTCAACACCTGAATTGGCTCAAAATCTGAATTGTATGCAGAAAGTTCATTGATCCTAAAATGGGGAAACATGTAAATAATATAAATTGTATGTAACAACAAAAAACATTGTAATCTTGGTTGTCCGGGTTGAACCGCGTGAATTTGTTGAAACCCAACGTTTCGGCCATCATTTTGTGGCCTTCTTCAGAGTACTGTCACGGCTGGAACAGCTGCCGCCTATATATAGCTCCCGAAGAACGCGCTAGCCGTTTGGAGTGACGTCACTAAAACTACCGCCGCCAGCGTGGCCGGTCCGATGGGGGCCTGCGTCCCGCGTTTTCCTGATCAAGCATTACCATATTTGGTGAAGTTGTAGCCCGCCGTCCGCGTTCATATTATCTGGTCGTTTTTTAATTTCCAATGCTTCTCTGACACGCCGGGGCCACCATCTGCTTTCTTGAACCAATACACTTGTGAGATTGAATAAAATTGCGTGCCCACTGTCAGCAGAGTGTTGCGCTACGGCTGATTTGCTGACGTTCAATCTTACAATTCTCACAGATATTTCATCACCTTAGAGCAAGTGGAAACTTACAGTTTTGAAAATAAGAATTACAGCATTATTGAGATATGATATTATGATTATTCCTCCTCTCATAATAAATGTTAGAAACTTCCACTGTTTCACAAATTTAAATACGTTTCCTTTCCGCCTTTCTGTTGGCTATGGTTTAATCCTCCTCAACACCTGAATTGGCTCAAAATCTGAATTGTATGCAGAAAGTTCATTGATCCTAAAATGGGGAAACATGTAAATAATATAAATTGTATGTAACAACAAAAAACATTGTAATCTTTGTTGTCCGGGTTGAACCGCGTCAATTTGTTGAAACCCAACGTTTCGGCCATCATTTTGTGGCCTTCTTCAGAGTACTGTCACGGCTGGAACTGCTGCCGCCTATATATAGCTCCCGAAGAACGCGCTAGCCGTTTGGAGTGACGTCACTAAAACTACCGCCGCCAGCGTGGCCGGTCCGATGGGGGCCTGCGTCCCGCGTTTTCCTGATCAAGCATTACCATATTTTGTGAAGTTGTAGCCCGCCGTCCGCGTTCATATTATCTGGTCGTTTTTTAATTTCCAATGCTTCTCTGACACGCCGGGGCCACCATCTGCTATCTTGAACCAATACACTTGTGACATTGAATAAAATTGCGTGCCCACTATCAGCAGAGTGTTGCGCTACAGCTGATTTGCTGACGTTCAATCTTACAATTCTCACAGATATTTCATCACCTTAGAGCAAGTGGAAACTTACAGTTTTGAAAATAAGAATTACAGCATTATTGAGATAAGATATTATGATTATTCCTCCTCTCATAATAAATGTTAGAAACTTCCACTGTTTCACAAATTTAAATACGTTTCCTTACCTCCTTTCTGATGGCCATGGTTTAATCCCCCTCAACACCTGAATTGGCTCAAAATCTGAATCGTATGCAGAACGTTCATTGATCCTAAAATGGGGAAACCTGTAAATAATATAAATTGTATGTAACATCAAAAAACATTGTAATGTTGGTTGACCGGGTTGAACCGCGTCAATTTGTTGAAACCTAACGTTTCGCCTATCATTTTGTGGCCTTCTTCAGAGTACTGTCACGGCTGGAACTGCTGCCGCCTATATATATATCTCAATTTTGATCCATTTAATTGCACTGTTAGATCCATCGTGAATGTCTGCTATTGTTCCTTTGTAGTCTCGAAGAGGACAGTCAAAAACAATGTGGTAAATTGGCTGAAAAGTGGATTTATAGTCAATTTGCACAAGTGACCCAGCCTCATTTGAGTAATAAGTAACCGCATCTGCCTCCTGTTTTTTGTAAAACCATTCGCTAGTTAGCTCCTATGATTTCCTGGTTACCTTATATATTTTGTTAGGAAACAAAGGCACTAAAAGCGGATATAACTAACATTAGGATAGGATAAAAAACCACCGCTTACCAAAGAAGTGGATTCCTGCGGCGTTGGTACACGAAAAAAAAACGAACAAACAAAGAATACCTGTAAAAGAAAATCAGTTGTACAAGAACGGAGTGCACTGAACGGGAATAACTAAAACAAGTAGGAATTTAAGGAAACATTGGCCATGAGCTATTTTTAGATTGCATCAAGGACTAGGAAGGGTGATCAAACTCTACATACCATTCACTTGAACATTTCCAACTATTCCTGGCCTTTATGTTCCCACATAACGTTTAACTTTTCCAATACGACAATGTACCATGTTACCTGCACAAAATCTTTCATAATTGGTTTGAGCAACATTCTGTACAAATCCAGTAACTTATTTGGCCACATTGACTGCCAGACATGAGTCCAATCGATCAAAGGAAGTGGAAGTAAAAATGTGCCTGTCTGTTAGTAGTAGTAGTAGTAGTAGTAGTAGTAGTACCGCCTCAAATATAAAAACAAGTTTTTTTATATAAATTGAACGAACAAAGGATTAACTCGAAGGTTAACAACATACCTCTATCATAGACTTCAACTTCTGTTTTTCATGGCAATTGTGAATGTAAAACCTCATACGACGAGGTTTGTCGCTCGTCCAATTTAAAAAAAGGCTCTGGTTTATAAATTCTGCCATGAAGGATGCGTGACAAACACGCGTTCAAATACACAGTTTCCTTATAATCAAAGATATTTAATTAATCCAAGGATTAATAAGTCAATCCTGAAATATGTTCTGTTGGATGTTTTTGTCAATATTCATATATTTAATGTTGCTATTTTGTAGTACATATTTTTTTATGTGCTGTTATTTGCTTGCTTATGTTGTAGGTACAACACACAATAATACTGCTTTGTTACTGGCTTTAGATCGGTTGTTGTGTTAAACATAGAAAAGTGGAAGAATTTTTTATTGAGACAAAATATTATATACCATCCATTAAAACAGTGGGAGTTGTTGAATTTTTGTTTATATTGTCTGAAAGAATATATTTTTTTTGTTAGAGTACAGTGGTTATAAAATATTTGAAAACAAAGCACCTATAGTATTAAATATTATAAGCTTATATTGTCGAAAAACGAGGCGTTCGCAGCTTAAAGATTTTCATAGCCATATTGTGATTCCTAAGACTTCTCATCTGTCTTTTCTCTGTGCCAGCATCAATCATGAACCTGTTTGTGCTCTCATTGACTCGGGGAGTTCTTCCTACCTTGTCGATTGTAACTGATGTTTGGAGTTTAGTGGCATCTGTCGCTTGCCCGGGCTCTGACACCCCACGCAGGGATGTCGTACTGTATTGCCTCTCGTGGTAGTGTGTCGAGTTTGGGTGAGAGTAATCTGTTGGTCCAAAATCCCATTCCAAGAAACTTATGAGGGTGCATCTGTCTCAAGTGCAAGGTAAAACCTTGATTTCTTGGCTCCCTGGTTTTGCCTTTGGTGGGGGAGGTTGAGCAGTGCTCGGCTCTTGTTGTATCTTTGCCTTCTCTTCTCATCAGCTCGCGATTGTTTCCTCTTTGGTGTTCCTCCGTTAGATTTTTTTTTTTTTTTTTTTTTTTTTTAAATGGCATTTGGCAACGGAGGCCATACAGCCAGCTCAATGTGTATTTTTTCCAATGTATGGACGCCACAGGACGGACAGGACATTCACACAGACACACAACACTTAACATCCATGCCCGCGGCCGGATTCGAACCGGCGGCCTTCGGCACGTGGAGCTAGCACTCTAGCCCCTACGCTACCGAGGCCGGCTCCTCCGTTAGAGAGCGCTGGGACCCCTGGCGGGTATATATGCGGGGACACGGAACCGAGCGACCCCGCTATTTACCAAACTGGAGAATTCGACAGGATCTCCATTTTGACCCACTATCAGCTACCATAAAATCAGCTTATGAGAAATTTTACTTTCGCTGCGAAAACTCGAGACACCCTGAGATCGCTGCAATTGGAACTGACCCAATTGAATTACTACCACATAGGCATCCCAAACAAACGATAAATAGACAGTTTCCCCTATAACCATCAAACCCTCCCCACCCCCATTAGTTATAATTAGGCCCACTCGGCATGTAAATAGGCCCCTTTGAAAAGAACAGCATAATTACTCACCCTCCATTAGCTATAAGTAGAAATAGGTAAAAATAGGGTTAGGCATAGTTAGGTCCTAAATTGTTAAAAAAAATCCTCCATTAGTTGTAAGTAGGTAA
Source organism: Vandiemenella viatica (assembly GCA_031002005.1). Classification (NCBI taxonomy): domain Eukaryota; kingdom Metazoa; phylum Arthropoda; class Insecta; order Orthoptera; family Morabidae; genus Vandiemenella; species Vandiemenella viatica. The sequence continues at coordinate 166,044,051 of CM061914.1, read as the reverse complement.
TAAGGTTGTAAATACAAAATATAAATAACCCTCAAGAATTAGATCAGTATAGCTCAAATTAAGATAAATACATGCAGGCCAGCCTCATTAACTAGATTTAGACATTAGCAATAGGACACCCTGGCGCCAAGGACGACGTGCAGCTTATGTCTGTGACACATCATGATGGATGGATGGAGCGGGCAGTTAGTCTTGGTCAGTCTGCTAGTCTGCCAGTCAGTCCGTCGGAAGCGGAGTGCTTACCTGTGTCGCCGTGAGGCTGGAGGTCCGGTGGGGCTGTGGCGATCGACCCGGGAGGTACTTTTCGAGCTGAAGCCTGCCTTCTCGCCCTAGGAGGGTATTGGAGGTAGTAGCCGTCAACTGCAACCACAAGTGTCGCCTTCAGCCTCGTCGTTAGCGGTCTGCTTCAGCCATAAATTGTTTGGTCCTACTGGCAGAGTGTTAGATGCTGGTAGATGAGAACGAGCCGGTCTTGTTATTTCTGTTATTGATCTACGTGGAATTTTCGGTGATTACAGGATTATTCGTACCTTAATCTACAAGATCGAGGCCAGAGTTATTTGACATTTATATTAGTCATTTTCTCTGTCAGTTACTACTACTAGTGTGTCGCTTTCTATCTCGTCGTTAGCGGTCTGGCTCAAATATAAAATTGTATTTGGCTAGTAGATTATTAAGAGCCAGTCTGGTTATTTTCTATAATTTGGTATAAGTAGGATTGTTAGTAATTATAAGGGTTATTCAAGGTATAAGTTGCAAGACTAAGGTTTGGTCCATATTATTATATCATTTTGTGATAACAAGATTATTCATATCTTCGTTTGCAAGACTAGGATTGGTGGTATTTGATATTATAGTTGTAACATTTTCTGTAAGTTTCAGCATTATCATTAATAATTGTAATAAACCAATGTTTAAACAAGGCTTGCCCCGCAGGGGCCTGGTACGCAAGTGCCAGGTACGGGTTTGGCGAACCCGCGGTGCCCGAGCTGGAAACTTGTGAGCGCCGCAAGTTTCCCACACCGTAAACTCCTACCATGCTTCAACGACCACCGTAGGGCGTGGCGGTGGAACGTTGTGTGCCTAGGAGAACGGGGATCTTGGCTTCATCGCCCGGATCGCGAGGACGGTAAAAACCTCTATAAAAAACCCCTCAACCTCAAGGTCAGCCACGTGCCGAGGAGGTGCATGTGTGAGAGGTGGATCACACGCTAACGTGCAACCTCAGGGGCACCTGCGCACCCCTGTTGTATCAGCATTTCTTTTTATCATGTTTTTGCTCGTGGGATCAAAACGAAGACTCACAAACAAAAACAAAACCCCTGCGGCCCGGGTGTGTCGCAGGTAAATAAAAATACACCCAGTTCAAAAAAGCGGGCGAGGGTTGAAAGCCCTCCCCCTGAACAGGATAAAAGTAACGGGAAGGATTGTCAAATCGATAATGCCTTTGTTATTATGTCACGGATGGAGGGATCTTTTGAAAAGATCTCTCCCTTTTACATCCATAAAGGTTTAGAGGGTATTGCAGGTACCCTCAAATCGGTTAAAAAGCTGAGGAACGGGACTCTGCTTTTGGAAACATCCACCCAAAAGCAGGCTGTCCAACTCCTTAAGTGCGAGAAGCTCGGGGAGTTCGCAGTTAAGTGCGAACTCCACAAAACTCTAAATTCTAGTAAGGGTGTCATCACCTGCAGGGACCTTATGGATTTAGAGACCGAGGAACTCCTTAAGGAGTGGTCCAAAGATCATGTGGTCGAGGTTCGCCAGATAAAACGAAGGGTTAACGGCAGTCTTGAGAAGACAGCCACCTTCGTCCTGACGTTCGACACTCCGACGTTGCCAAAAGACATCAAGGCAGGCTATTTAAAGCTTAATATTCGCCCGTATGTACCGGACCCGATGCGCTGTTTTAAGTGCCAGCGGTTCGGTCATACGACGGCGAACTGCAAAGGCAACGCCACTTGTGGGAAATGTGGAAAACCGGCGCATGAACCGGGTGCAACTTGCACCCTCCCACAGGTGTGCATTAACTGCTCCGGATCACATCCAGCCTGGAGCAGGGAGTGTCGAGTGTACCTTGAAGAGAAGAAGGTACAGGAGTTGAAGACTAAGGAAAGAATATCCTTTGGCGAGGCGAAGAAACGGTTTAAGGCGCTGGCGCCACCGGTCTTCGCCACTAGCTTCGCCAAAACGTTGTCAACTCCCGTCAGGAAGGAGAGCGTTGCTACGCAGACGTCCGTTGTAGACACGGGCACGAGCACGACATGCTCGTGCCAGTGCAAATGTGGTGCGCAGCCCATTAAGGTCCTGACACCAAGGACCGCGGCCGTCGGTAGTAGCGCTTCTGCTCACCCGACCACAGAAGCACGTTCAGCAAGTCCACCAGGCAAAGCACAGCCATCCGCTACAGTAGCTGCAGCCGTGGGTGCCTCTGCAACAGCAGAAGCAGCACCCATGGCAAAAGCTGCATCTGCAGCGGCAGTAGCAGCAGCAACGCCATCTGCCAGTAGCGGATGGCAAACTGTGCAGAAAGTTCGGGGTCCGAAGTTTAAACACACGGACCCCACCATTTTCTTGAAGTCCCCCTCCACTTCTCCTCCCAGTTCACCAACTGGCGTGGGGAGGAAGGGGACAAGGCCTCGGCGGAAGAAAGATCCGCATGACGCCGAGGCCTTGTCCCTTCCTCCCCACGCCAGTTGGGAACTGGAGGAGAAGTGGAGGGGGACTTCAAGAAAATGGTGGGGTCCGTGTGTTTAAACTTCGGACCCGAACTTTCTGCACAGTTTGCCATCCGCTACTGGCAGATGGCGTTGCTGCTGCTACTGCCGCTGCAGATGCAGCTTTTGCCATGGGTGCTGCTTCTGCTGTTGCAGAGGCACCCACGGCTGCAGCTACTGTAGCGGATGGCTGTGCTTTGCCTGGTGGACTTGCTGAACGTGCTTCTGTGGTCGGGTGAGCAGAAGCGCTACTACCGACGGCCGCGGTCCTTGGTGTCAGGACCTTAATGGGCTGCGCACCACATTTGCACTGGCACGAGCATGTCGTGCTCGTGCCCGTGTCTACAACGGACGTCTGCGTAGCAACGCTCTCCTTCCTGACGGGAGTTGACAACGTTTTGGCGAAGCTAGTGGCGAAGACCGGTGGCGCCAGCGCCTTAAACCGTTTCTTCGCCTCGCCAAAGGATATTCTTTCCTTAGTCTTCAACTCCTGTACCTTCTTCTCTTCAAGGTACACTCGACACTCCCTGCTCCAGGCTGGATGTGATCCGGAGCAGTTAATGCACACCTGTGGGAGGGTGCAAGTTGCACCCGGTTCATGCGCCGGTTTTCCACATTTCCCACAAGTGGCGTTGCCTTTGCAGTTCGCCGTCGTATGACCGAACCGCTGGCACTTAAAACAGCGCATCGGGTCCGGTACATACGGGCGAATATTAAGCTTTAAATAGCCTGCCTTGATGTCTTTTGGCAACGTCGGAGTGTCGAACGTCAGGACGAAGGTGGCTGTCTTCTCAAGACTGCCGTTAACCCTTCGTTTTATCTGGCGAACCTCGACCACATGATCTTTGGACCACTCCTTAAGGAGTTCCTCGGTCTCTAAATCCATAAGGTCCCTGCAGGTGATGACACCCTTACTAGAATTTAGAGTTTTGTGGAGTTCGCACTTTACTGCGAACTCCCCGAGCTTCTCGCACTTAAGGAGTTGGACAGCCTGCTTTTGGGTGGATGTTTCCAAAAGCAGAGTCCCGTTCCTCAGCTTTTTAACCGATTTGAGGGTACCTGCAATACCCTCTAAACCTTTATGGATGTAAAAGGGAGAGATCTTTTCAAAAGATCCCTCCATCCGTGACATAATAACAAAGGCATTATCGATTTGACAATCCTTCCCGTTACTTTTATCCTGTTCAGGGGGAGGGCTTTCAACCCTCGCCCGCTTTTTTGAACTGGGTGTATTTTTATTTACCTGCGACACACCCGGGCCGCAGGGGTTTGTTTTTTTTGTGAGTCTTCGTTTTGATCCCACGAGCAAAAACATGATAAAAAGAAATGCTGATACAACAGGGGTGCGCAGGTGCCCCTGAGGTTGCACGTTAGCGTGTGATCCACCTCTCACCATGCACCTCCTCGGCACGTCCGACCTTGAGGTTGAGGGGTTTTTTTAGAGGTTTTTACCGTCCTCGCGATCCGGGCGATGAAGCCAAGATCCCCGTTCTCCTAGGCACACAACGTTCCACCGCCACGCCCTACGGTGGTCGTTGAAGCATGGTAGGAGTTTACGGTGTGGGAAACTTGCGGCGCTCACAAGTTTCCAGCTCGGGCACCGCGGGTTCGCCAAACCCGTACCTGGCACTTGCGTACCAGGCCCCTGCGGGGCAGCCTTGTTTAAACATTGGTTTATTACAATTATTAATGATAATGCTGAAACTTACAGAAAATGTTACAACTATAATATCAAATACCACCAATCCTAGTCTTGCAAACGAAGATATGAATAATCTTGTTATCACAAAATGATATAATAATATGGACCAAACCTTAGTCTTGCAACTTATACCTTGAATAACCCTTATAATTACTAACAATCCTACTTATACCAAATTATAGAAAATAACCAGACTGGCTCTTAATAATCTACTAGCCAAATACAATTTTATTTGAGCCAGACCGCTAACGACGAGATAGAAAGCGACACACTAGTAGTAGTAACTGACAGAGAAAATGACTAATATAAATGTCAAATAACTCTGGCCTCGATCTTGTAGATTAAGGTACGAATAATCCTGTAATCACCGAAAATTCCACGTAGATCAATAACAGAAATAACAAGACCGGCTCGTTCTCATCTACCAGCATCTAACACTCTGCCAGTAGGACCAAACAATTTATGGCTGAAGCAGACCGCTAACGACGAGGCTGAAGGCGACACTTGTGGTTGCAGTTGACGGCTACTACCTCCAATACCCTCCTAGGGCGAGAAGGCAGGCTTCAGCTCGAAAAGTACCACCCGGGTCGATCGCCACAGCCCCACCGGACCTCCAGCCTCACGGCGACACAGGTAAGCACTCCGCTTCCGACGGACTGACTGGCTAGCAGACTGACCAAGACTAACTGCCCGCTCCATCCATCCATCATGATGTGTCACAGACATAAGCTGCACGTCGTCCTTGGCGCCAGGGTGTCCTATTGCTAATGTCTAAATCTAGTTAATGAGGCTGGCCTGCATGTATTTATCTTAATTTGAGCTATACTGATCTAATTCTTGAGGGTTATTTATATTTTGTATTTACAACCTTATTACCTACTTACAACTAATGGAGGATTTTTTTTAACAATTTAGGACCTAACTATGCCTAACCCTATTTTTACCTATTTCTACTTATAGCTAATGGAGGGTGAGTAATTATGCTGTTTCTTTTCAAAGGGGCCTATTTACATGCCGAGTGGGCCTAATTATAACTAAGGGGGTGGGGAGGGTTTGATGGTTATAGGGGAAACTGTCTATTTATCGTTTGTTTGGGATGCCTATGTGGTAGTAATTCAATTGGGTCAGTTCCAATTGCAGCGATCTCAGGGTGTCTCGAGTTTTCGCAGCGAAAGTAAATTTCTCATAAGCTGATTTTATGGTAGCTGATAGTGGGTCAAAATGGAGATCCTGTCGAATTCTCCAGTTTGGTAAATAGCGGGGTCGCTCGGTTCCGTGTCCCCGCATATATACCCGCCAGGGGTCCCAGCGCTCTCTAACGGAGGAGCCGGCCTCGGTAGCGTAGGGGCTAGAGTGCTAGCTCCGCGTGCCGAAGGCCGCCGGTTCGAATCCGGCCGCGGGCATGGATGTTAAGTGTTGTGTGTCTGTGTGAATGTCCTGTCCGTCCTGTGGCGTCCATACATTGGAAAAAATACACATTGAGCTGGCTGTATGGCCTCCGTTGCCAAATGCCATTTAAAAAAAAAAAAAAAAAAAAATCTAACGGAGGAACACCAAAGAGGAAACAATCGCGAGCTGATGAGAAGAGAAGGCAAAGATACAACAAGAGCCGAGCACTGCTCAACCTCCCCCACCAAAGGCAAAACCAGGGGAGCCAAGAAATCAAGGTTTTACCTTGCACTTGAGACAGATGCACCCTCATAAGTTTCTTGGAATGGGATTTTGGACCAACAGATTACTCTCACCCAAACTCGACACATACCACGAGAGGCAACAGTACGACATCCCTGCGTGGGGTGTCAGAGCCCGGGCAAGCGACAGATGCCACTAAACTCCAAACATCAGTTACAATCGACAAGGTAGAAGAACTCCCCGAGTCAATGAGAGCACAAACAGGTTCATGATTGATGCTGGCACAGAGAAAAGACAGATGAGAAGTCTTAGGAATCACAATACTATGAAAATTTAAGCTGCGAACGCCTCGTTTTTCGACAATATAAGCATAATATTTAATACTATAGGCTTTGTTTTCAAATATTTTATAACCACTGTACTCTAACAAAAAAAATATTCTAGACAATATAAACAAAAATTCAACAACTCCCACTGTTTTAATGGATGGTATATAATATTTTGTCTCAATAAAAAATTCTTCCACTTTTCTATGTTTAACACAACAACCGATCTAAAGCCAGTAACAAAGCAGTATTATTGTGTGTTGTACCTACAACATAAGCAAGCAAATAACAGCACATAAAAAAATATGTACTACAAAATAGTAACATTAAATATATGAATATTGACAAAAACAAACATCCAACAGAACATATTTCAGGATTGACTTATTAATCCTTGGATTAATTAAATATCTTTGATTATAAGGAAACTGTGTATTTGAAAGCGTGTTTGTCAGGCATCCTTCATGGCAGAATTTATAAACCGGAGCCTTTTTTTAAATTGGACGAGCGACAAACCTCGTCGTATGAGGTTTTACATTCACAATTGCCATGAAAAACAGAAGTTGAAGTCTATGATAGAGGTATGTTGTTAACCTTCCAGTTAATCCTTTGTTCGTTCAATTTATATAAAAAAAAACTTGTTTTTATATTTGAGGCGGTGCGACTACTACTAACAGACAGGCACATTTTTACTTCCCCTTCCTTTGATCGATTGGACTCATGTCTGGCAGTCAATGTGGCCAAATAAGTTACTGGATTTGTACAGAATGTTGCTCAAACCAATTATGAAAGATTTTGTGCAGGTAACATGGTACATTGTCGTATTGGAAAGTTAAACGTTATGTGGGAACATAAAGGCCAGGAATAGTTGGAAATGTTCAAGTGAATGGTATGTAGAGTTTGATCACACTTCCTAGTCCTTGATGCAATCTAAAAATAGCTCATGGCCAATGTTTCCTTAAATTCCTACTTGTTTTAGTTATTCCCGTTTCAGTGCACTCCGTTCTTGTACAACTGATTTTCTTTTACAGGTATTCTTTGTTTGTTCGTTTTTTTTTCGTGTACCAACGCCGCAGGAATCCACTTCTTTGGTAAGCGGTGGTTTTTTATCCTATCCTAATGTTAGTTATATCCGCTTTTAGTGCCTTTGTTTCCTAACAAATATATAAGGTAACCAGGAAATCATAGGAGCTAACTAGCGAATGGTTTTACAAAAAACAGGAGGCAGATGCGGTTACTTATTACTCAAATGAGGCTGGGTCACTTGTGCAAATTGACTATAAATCCACTTTTCAGCCAATTTACCACATTGTTTTTGACTGTCCTCTTCGAGACTACAAAGGAACAATAGCAGACATTCACGATGGATCTAACAGTGCAATTAAAAGGATCAAAATTGAGATATATATATAGGCGGCAGCAGTTCCAGCCGTGACAGTACTCTGAAGATGGCCACAAAATGATAGGCGAAACGTTAGGTTTTCAACAAATTGACGCGGTTCAACCCGGTCAACCAACATTACAATGTTTTTTGATGTTACATACAATTTATATTATTTACAGGTTTCCCCATTTTAGGATCAATGAACGTTCTGCATACGATTCAGATTTTGAGCCAATTCAGGTGTTGAGGGGGATTAAACCATGGCCATCAGAAAGGAGGTAAGGAAACGTATTTAAATTTGTGAAACAGTGGAAGTTTCTAACATTTATTATGAGAGGAGGAATAATCATATATCATATCTCAATAATGCTGTAATTCTTATTTTCAAAACTAAGTTTCCACTTGCTCTAAGGTGATGAAATATCTGTGAGAATTGTAAGATTGAACGTCAGCAAATCAGCTGTAGCGCAACACTCCTGCTGATAGTGGGCACGCAATTTTATTCAATGTCACAAGTGTATTGGTTCAAGATAAGCAGATGGTGGCCCCGGCGTGTCAGAGAAGCATTGGAAATTAAAAAACGACCAGATAATATGAACGCAGACGGCGGGCTACAACTTCACCAAATATGGTAATGCTTGATCAGGAAAACGCGGGACGCAGGCCCCCATCGGACCGGCCACGCTGGCGGCGGTAGTTTTAGTGACGTCACTCCAAAACGTCTAGCGCGTTCTTCGGGAGCTATATATAGGCGGCAGCAGTTCCAAGCCGTGACAGTACTCTGAAGAAGGCCACAAAATGATGGCCGAAACGTTGGGTTTCAACAAATTCACGCGGTTCAACCCGGACAACCAAGATTACAATGTTTTTTGTTGTTACATACAATTTATATTATTTACATGTTTCCCCATTTTAGGATCAATGAACTTTCTGCATACAATTCAGATTTTGAGCCAATTCAGGTGTTGAGGAGGATTAAACCATAGCTAACAGAAAGGCGGTAAGGAAACGTATTTAAATTTGTGAAACAGTGGAAGTTTCTAACATTTATTATGAGAGGAGGAATAATCATAATATCATATCTCAATAATGCTGTAATTCTTATTTTCAAAACTGTAAGTTTCCACTTGCTCTAAGGTGATGAAATATCTGTGAGAATTGTAAGATTGAACGTCAGCAAATCAGCTGTAGCGCAACACTCTGCTGACAGTGGGCACGCAATTTTATTCAATCTCACAAGTGTATTGGTTCAAGAAAGCAGATGGTGGCCCCGGCGTGTCAGAGAAGCATTGGAAATTAAAAACGACCAGATAATATGAACGCGGACGGCGGGCTACAACTTCACCAAATATGGTAATGCTTGATCAGGAAAACGCGGGACGCAGGCCCCCATCGGACCGGCCACGCTGGCGGCGGTAGTTTTAGTGACGTCACTCCAAACGGCTAGCGCGTTCTTCGGGAGCTATATATAGGCGGCAGCAGTTCCAGCCGTGACAGTACTCTGAAGAAGGCCACAAAATGATGGCCGAAACGTTGGGTTTCAACAAATTCACGCGGTTCAACCCGGACAACCAAGATTACAATGTTTTTTGTTGTTACATACAATTTATATTATTTACATGTTTCCCCATTTTAGGATCAATGAACTTTCTGCATACAATTCAGATTTTGAGCCAATTCAGGTGTTGAGGAGGATTAAACCATAGCCAACAGAAAGGCGGAAAGGAAACGTATTTAAATTTGTGAAACAGTGGAAGTTTCTAACATTTATTATGAGAGGAGGAATAATCATATCATATCTCAATAATGCTGTAATTCTTATTTTCAAAACTGTAAGTTTCCACTTGCTCTAAGGTGATGAAATATCTGTGAGAATTGTAAGATTGAACGTCAGCAAATCAGCTGTAGCGCAACACTCTGCTGACAGTGGGCACGCAATTTTATTCAATCTCACAAGTGTATTGGTTCAAGAAAGCAGATGGTGGCCCCGGCGTGTCAGAGAAGCATTGGAAATTAAAATACGACCAGATAATATGAACGCGGACGGCGGGCTACAACTTCACCAAATATGGTCATGCTTGATCAGGAAAACGCGGGACGCAGGCCCCCATCGGACCGGCCATGCTGGCGGCGGTAGTTTTAGTGACGTCACTCCAAACGGCTAGCGCGTTCTTCGGGAGCTATATATAGGCGGCAGCAGTTCCAGCCATGACAGTACTCTGAAGAAGGCCACAAAATGATGGCCGAAACGTTAGGTTTCAACAAATTGACGCGGTTCTAACCCGGACAACCAAGATTACAATGTTTTTTGTTGTTACATACAATTTATATTATTTACATGTTTCCCCATTTTAGGATCAATGAACGTTCTGCATACGATTCAGATTTTGAGCCAATTCAGGTGTTGAGGGGGATTAAACCATAGCCATCAGAGAGGCGGTAAGGAAACGTATTTAAATTTGTGAAACAGTGGAAGTTTCTAACATTTATTATGAGAGGAGGAATAATCATAATATCATATATCTGAATAATGCGTAATTCTTATTATCAAAACTAAGTTTCTACTTGCTCTAAGGTGATGAAATATCTGTGAGAATTGTAAGATTGAACGTCAGCAAATCAGCTGTAGCGCAACACTCTGCTGACAGTGGGCACGCAATTTTATTCAATGACACAAGTGTATTGGTTCAAGAAAGCAGATGGTGGCCCCGGCGTGTCAGAGAAGCATTGGAAATTAAAAAACGACCAGATAATATGAACGCGGACGGCGGGCTACAACTTGACCAAATATGGTCATGCTAATCAGGAAAACGCGGGACGCAGGCCCCCATCGGACCGGCCACGCTGGCGGCGGTAGTTTTAGTGACGTCACTCCAAACGGCTAGCGCGTTCTTCGGGAGCTATATATAGGCGGCAGCAGTTCCAGCCGTGACAGTACTCTGAAGAAGGCCACAAAATGATGGCCGAAACGTTAGGTTTCAACAAATTGACGCGGTTCAACCAGGACAACCAAGATTACAATGTTTTTTGTTGTTACATACAATTTATATTATTTACATGTTTCCCCATTTTAGGATCAATGAACTTTCTGCATACGATTCAGATTTTGAGCCAATTCAGGTGTTGAGGAGGATTAAACCATAGCCAACAGAAAGGCGGTAAGGAAACGTATTTAAATTTGTGAAACAGTGGAAGTTTCTAACATTTATTATGAGAGGAGGAATAATCATAATATCATATCTCAATAATGCTGTAATTCTTATTTTCAAAACTGTAAGTTTCCACTTGCTCTAAGGTGATGAAATATCTGTGAGAATTGTAAGATTGAACGTCAGCAAATCAGCTGTAGCGCAACACTCTGCTGACAGTGGGCACGCAATTTTATTCAATCTCACAAGTGTATTGGTTCAAGAAAGCAGATGGTGGCCCCGGCGTGTCAGAGAAGCATTGGAAATTAAAAAACGACCAGATAATATGAACGCGGACGGCGGGCTACAACTTGACCAAATATGGTAATGCTTGATCAGGAAAACGCGGGACGCAGGCCCCCATCGGACCGGCCACGCTGGCGGCGGTAGTTTTAGTGACGTCACTCCAAACGGCTAGCGCGTTCTTCGGGAGCTATATATAGGCGGCAGCAGTTCCAGCCATGACAGTACTCTGAAGAAGGCCACAAAATGATAGGCCGAAACGTAGGTTTCAACAAATTGACGCGGTTCAACCCGGACAACCAAGATTACAATGTTTTTTGTTGTTACATACAATTTATATTATTTACATGTTTCCCCATTTTAGGATCAATGAACGTTCTGCATACGATTCAGATTTTGAGCCAATTCGGGTGTTGAGGGGGATTAAACCATAGCCATCAGAAAGGCGGTAAGGAAACGTATTTAAATTTGTGAAACAGTGGAAGTTTCTAACATTTATTATGAGAGGAGGAATAATCATAATATCATATATCTGAATAATGCGTAATTCTTATTATCAAAACTGTAAGTTTCCACTTGCTCTAAGGTGATGAAATATCTGTGAGAATTGTAAGATTGAACGTCAGCAAATCAGCTGTAGCGCAACACTCTGCTGACAGTGGGCACGCAATTTTATTCAATGACACAAGTGTATTGGTTCAAGAAAGCAGATGGTGGCCCCGGCGTGTCAGAGAAGCATTGGAAATTAAAAAACGACCAGATAATATGAACGCGGACGGCGGGCTACAACTTGACCAAATATGGTCATGCTTGATCAGGAAAACGCGGGACGCAGGCCCCCATCGGACGGCCACGCTGGCGGCGGGAGTTTTAGTGACGTCACACCAAAGCGACAGATGTTACGACTGGTGGACCAACAGATTACTCTCACCCAAACTCGACACACTCCCACGAGAGGCAACACAGTACGACATTCCTGCGCGGGGTGTATGAATGCGGGCAAGCGACAGATGTTACGACTGGTGGACCAAAAGATTATTCTCACCCAAATTTAACACACTCCCACGTGAGGCAACACAGTACGACATTCCTGCGCGGGGTGTATGAATGCGGGCAAGCGACAGATGTTACGACTGGTGGACCAAAAGATTATTCTCACCCAAATTTAACACACTCCCACGAGAGGCAACACAGTACGACATCCCTGCGGGGGGGGGGGGGTATGAGTGCGTGCAAGCGACAGATGTTACGACTGGTGGAACAGCAGATACTGAGTCACGGCCACTGCGAGAAATACCAGACATAACCAATCGACTGTTGACTGCCTCACTGACTGCTTCCTCCCAAGTCCCGCAACGCTATCACTCCGGGAAACATTAGCGGAATGGCGATCGCGTGCCTCCAACTGACTCACTGGCTGACAGCTTCCTCACTTCTCCAGCCCCACTGCCACTCCGTGAAGTACTAGTGGAACCCCGACTGCCTGCCGTCCAACGGACTGACAGCCTCCCTGGCCGCCCGGTCAAACCGCGGACACGCCAGCCCGACCGGGCTTCCGGCGTCACGGCGACAGAGGGAAGTACTCCTTCCCGACAGACTTACTGGCTCACCGGCCGGTCACTAACTGGCCCTAACTGAGCAACAAATCATCCTCGACTCCTTCCGTGACCTCACGTATATACCCGCTTTCGCCAGGAGTCCCAGCGCTCTCTAACGGAGGAACACCAAAGGAAACAATCGCAGAGCGGAAGAGAAGAGAAGGCAAAGATACAACAAGAGCCGAGCACGGCTCAACCTCCCCCACCAAAGCCAAAACCAGGGGAGCCAAGAAATCAAGGTTTTACCTTGCACTTAACTTGAGACAGATGCACCCTCATAACTTTTTGGAATTGGATTTTGGACCAACAGATTACTCTCACCCAAACTCGACACACTCCCACGAGAGGCAACACAGAACGACATCCCTGCGCGGGGGGTATGAGTGCGGGCAAGCGACTGATGTTACGACTGCTGGACCAACAGATTACTCTCACCCAAACTCGACACACTCCCACGAGAGGCAACACAGAACGATTGCTGCGCGGGGGGTATGAGTGGGGGCAAGCGACCGATGTTACGACTGCTGGACCAACAGATTACTCTCACACAAACTCGACACACTCCCACGAGAGGCAACACAGAACGATTCTGCGCGGGGGGTATGAGTGGGGCAAGCGACAGATGTTACGACTGCTTGACCAACAGATTACTCTCACCCAAACTCGACACCACTCCCACGAGAGGCAACACAGAACGACATCCCTGCGCGGGGGGTATGAGTGCGGGCAAGCGACTGATGTTACGACTGCTGGACCAACAGATTACTCTCACACCAAACTCGACACACTCCCACGAGAGGCAACACAGAACGATTGCTGCGCGGGGGGTATGAGTGCGGGCAAGCGACAGATGTTACGACTGCTGGACCAACAGATTACTCTCACACAAACTCGACACACTCCCACGAGAGGCAACACAGAACGATTGCTGCGCGGGGGGTATGAGTGCGGGCAAGCGACTGATGTTACGACTGCTGGACCAACAGATTACTCTCACACAAACTCGACACACTCCCACGAGAGGCAACACAGAACGATTGCTGCGCGGGGGGTAATGAGTGGGGGCAAGCGACAGATGTTACGACTGCTTGACCAACAGATTACTCTCACCCAAACTCGACACACTCCCACGAGAGGCAACACAGAACGACATCCCTGCGCGGGGGGTATGAGTGCGGGCAAGCGACTGATGTTACGACTGCTGGACCAACAGATTACTCTCACCCAAACTCGACACACTCCCACGAGAGGCAACACAGAACGACATCCCTGCGCGGGGGTATGAGTGCGGGCAAGCGACTGATGTTACGACTGCTGGACCAACAGATTACTCTCACCCAAACTCGACACACTCCCACGAGAGGCAACACAGAACGATTGCTGCGCGGGGGGTATGAGTGGGGGCAAGCGACAGATGTTACGGACTGCTGGACCAACAGATTACTCTCACACAAACTCGACACACTGGCACGAGAGGCAACACAGAACGATTGCTGCGCGGGGGGTATGAGTGCGGGCAAGCGGACTGATGTTACGACTGCTGGACCAACAGATTACTCTCACCCAAACTCGACACACTCCCACGAGAGGCAACACAGAACGATTGCTGCGCGGGGGTATGAGTGGGGCAAGCGACAGATGTTACGACTGCTGGACCAACAGATTACTCTCACAAACTCGACACACTCCCACGAGAGGCAACACAGAACGATTGCTGCGCGGGGGGTATGAGTGGGGCAAGCGAGATGTTACGACTGCTGGACCAACAGATTACTCTCACACAAACTCGACACACTCCCACGAGAGGCAACACAGAACGATTGCTGCGCGGGGGGTATGAGTGCGGGCAAGCGACTGATGTTACGA
>CM061914.1:165997890-166028395 GCA_031002005.1 Vandiemenella viatica | reverse complement strand
TGTTACGACTGGTGGACCAACAGATTACTCTCACCCAAACTCGACACACTCCCACGAGAGGCAACACAGTACGACATTCCTGCGCGGGTGTATGAATGCGGCAAGCGACAGATGTTACGACTGGTGGACCAAAAGATTATTCTCACCCAAATTTAACACACTCCCACGTGAGGCAACACAGTACGACATTCCTGCGCGGGGTGTATGAATGCGGGCAAGCGACAGATGTTACGACTGGTGGACCAAAAGATTATTCTCACCCAAATTAACACACTCCCACGAGAGGCAACATTGTACGACATCCCTGCGGGGGGTGGGTATGAGTGCGTGCAAGCGACAGATGTTACGACTGCTGGACCAACAGATTACTCTCACCCAAACTCGACACACTCCCACGAGAGGCAACACAGAACGACATCCCTGCGCGGGGGGTATGAGTGCGGGCAAGCGACTGATGTTACGACTGCTGGACCAACAGATTACTCTCACCCAAACTCGACACACTCCCACGAGAGGCAACACAGAACGACATTGCCTGCGCGGGGGGTATGAGTGCGGGCAAGCGACTGATGTTACGACTGCTGGACCAACAGATTACTCTCACCCAAACTCGACACACTCCCACGAGAGGCAACACAGAACGATTGCTGCGCGGGGGGTATGAGTGCGGGCAAGCGACTGATGTTACGACTGCTGGACCAACAGATTACTCTCACACAAACTCGACACACTCCCACGAGAGGCAACACAGAACGACATTGCCTGCGCGGGGGGTATGAGTGCGGGCAAGCGACTGATGTTACGACTGCTGGACCAACAGATTACTCTCACACAAACTCGACACACTCCCACGAGAGGCAACACAGAACGACATCCCTGCGCGGGGGGTATGAGTGCGGGCAAGCGACTGATGTTACGACTGCTGGACCAACAGATTACTCTCACCCAAACTCGACACACTCCCACGAGAGGCAACACAGAACGATTGCTGCGCGGGGGGTATGAGTGCGGGCAAGCGACTGATGTTACGACTGCTGGACCAACAGATTACTCTCACCCAAACTCGACACACTCCCACGAGAGGCAACACAGAACGACATCCCTGCGCGGGGGGTATGAGTGCGGGCAAGCGACTGATGTTACGACTGCTGGACCAACAGATTACTCTCACCCAAACTCGACACACTCCCACGAGAGGCAACACAGAACGACATCCCTGCGCGGGGGGTATGAGTGCGGGCAAGCGACTGATGTTACGACTGCTGGACCAACAGATTACTCTCACCCAAACTCGACACACTCCCACGAGAGGCAACACAGAACGACTTGCCTGCGCGGGGGGTATGAGTGCGGGCAAGCGACTGATGTTACGACTGCTGGACCAACAGATTACTCTCACACAAACTCGACACACTCCCACGAGAGGCAACACAGAACGATTGCCTGCGCGGGGGGTATGAGTGCGGGCAAGCGACTGATGTTACGACTGCTGGACCAACAGATTACTCTCACACAAACTCGACACACTCCCACGAGAGGCAACACAGAACGACATCCCTGCGCGGGGGGTATGAGTGCGGGCAAGCGACTGATGTTACGACTGCTGGACCAACAGATTACTCTCACCCAAACTCGACACACTCCCACGAGAGGCAACACAGAACGACATCCCTGCGCGGGGGGTATGAGTGCGGGCAAGCGACTGATGTTACGACTGCTGGACCAACAGATTACTCTCACCCAAACTCGACACACTCCCACGAGAGGCAACACAGAACGACATCCCTGCGCGGGGGGTATGAGTGCGGGCAAGCGACTGATGTTACGACTGCTGGACCAACAGATTACTCTCACCCAAACTCGACACACTCCCACGAGAGGCAACACAGAACGAATTGCCTGCGCGGGGGGTATGAGTGCGGGCAAGCGACTGATGTTACGACTGCTGGACCAACAGATTACTCTCACCCAAACTCGACACACTCCCACGAGAGGCAACACAGAACGAATTGCCTGCGCGGGGGGTATGAGTGCGGGCAAGCGACTGATGTTACGACTGCTGGACCAACAGATTACTCTCACCCAAACTCGACACACTCCCACGAGAGGCAACACAGAACGACATCCCTGCGCGGGGGGTATGAGTGCGGGCAAGCGACTGATGTTACGACTGCTGGACCAACAGATTACTCTCACACAAACTCGACACACTCCCACGAGAGGCAACACAGAACGACATCCCTGCGCGGGGGGTATGAGTGCGGGCAAGCGACTGATGTTACGACTGCTGGACCAACAGATTACTCTCACCCAAACTCGACACACTCCCACGAGAGGCAACACAGAACGAATTGCCTGCGCGGGGGGTATGAGTGCGGGCAAGCGACTGATGTTACGACTGCTGGACCAACAGATTACTCTCACACAAACTCGACACACTCCCACGAGAGGCAACACAGAACGACATGCCTGCGCGGGGGGTATGAGTGCGGGCAAGCGACTGATGTTACGACTGCTGGACCAACAGATTACTCTCACCCAAACTCGACACACTCCCACGAGAGGCAACACAGAACGACATCCCTGCGCGGGGGGTATGAGTGCGGGCAAGCGACTGATGTTACGACTGCTGGACCAACAGATTACTCTCACCCAAACTCGACACACTCCCACGAGAGGCAACACAGAACGACATCCCTGCGCGGGGGGTATGAGTGCGGGCAAGCGACTGATGTTACGACTGCTGGACCAACAGATTACTCTCACCCAAACTCGACACACTCCCACGAGAGGCAACACAGAACGACATCCCTGCGCGGGGGGTATGAGTGCGGGCAAGCGACTGATGTTACGACTGCTGGACCAACAGATTACTCTCACACAAACTCGACACACTCCCACGAGAGGCAACACAGAACGATTGCCTGCGCGGGGGGTATGAGTGCGGGCAAGCGACTGATGTTACGACTGCTGGACCAACAGATTACTCTCACCCAAACTCGACACACTCCCACGAGAGGCAACACAGAACGATTGCCTGCGCGGGGGGTATGAGTGCGGGCAAGCGACATGATGTTACGACTGCTGGACCAACAGATTACTCTCACACAAACTCGACACACTCCCACGAGAGGCAACACAGAACGACATTGCCTGCGCGGGGGGTATGAGTGCGGGCAAGCGACTGATGTTACGACTGCTGGACCAACAGATTACTCTCACACAAACTCGACACACTCCCACGAGAGGCAACACAGAACGATTGCTGCGCGGGGGGTATGAGTGGGGGCAAGCGACTGATGTTACGACTGCTGGACCAACAGATTACTCTCACACAAACTCGACACACTCCCACGAGAGGCAACACAGAACGACATCCCTGCGCGGGGGGTATGAGTGCGGGCAAGCGACAGATGTTACGACTGCTGGACCAACAGATTACTCTCACACAAACTCGACACACTCCCACGAGAGGCAACACAGAACGACATCCCTGCGCGGGGGGTATGAGTGCGGGCAAGCGACTGATGTTACGACTGCTGGACCAACAGATTACTCTCACACAAACTCGACACACTCCCACGAGAGGCAACACAGAACGATTGCTGCGCGGGGGGTATGAGTGGGGGCAAGCGACTGATGTTACGACTGCTGGACCAACAGATTACTCTCACACAAACTCGACACACTCCCACGAGAGGCAACACAGAACGACATCCCTGCGCGGGGGGTATGAGTGGGGGCAAGCGACTGATGTTACGACTGCTGGACCAACAGATTACTCTCACACAAACTCGACACACTCCCACGAGAGGCAACACAGAACGATTGCTGCGCGGGGGGTATGAGTGGGGGCAAGCGACAGATGTTACGACTGGTGGACCAACAGATTACTCTCAACCAAACTCGACACACTCCCATGAGAGGAAACACAGTACGACATCCCTGCGCGGGGGGTATGAGTGCGGGCAAGCGACAGATGCCACGTAACTCCAAACAGCAGTTACAATCGACAAGGTAGGAAGAACTCCCCAAGTCGATGAGAGCACAACCAGGTTCATGATTGATGCTGGCACAGAGAAAAGACGGATGAGAAGTCTTAGGAAACACAATACTGTCAAAAACCTTTAAGCTGCGAACGCCTCGTTTTTGGAGAAGATAAGCTGATAATATGTAATATTATAGTACCTTTGTTTTCAAATATTTTATAACCACTGTACCCTAACAAAAAAAATATTATCTTTCAGACAATACAAACAAAAATTCAACAATTCCCACTGTTTTAATGGATGGTATAAAATATTTTGTGTCAATAAAAAATTCTTCCTCTTTTCTATGTTTAACACAACAACCGATCTAAAGCCAGTAGCAAAGCTGTATTATAGTGACATCATTTCGTTTGGTAACGATATATTAAGTGAAAACTAGGAAAAACCGTCTTCTCCTCTTTTGAATAAAACCGTGGAAGGTCCTAGGGAGAAAATACATATGATGTATTCTCATCCAGCAGGTCCTGTTAACTTGAAACCAAATGCCAAAGATAACACAGATAGTCTCACAGCTGAAACACGCAATCAGTTGGTATTGGGAAATACGGATATACCCTCTTCACCCCCCAAAAAGAAAATAGAAAATGTTAAAAATGATGCAAAATCTTCTGCTAGAACGGTGGATTTTGTGAAAGCGAATAGTTTTACAAATTTGGATTTAGGACTTGGGAGTCCAGACCGGCTAAATACAATTTGTATTGACTCTGTAGCTCAACAGAGAAAAAGAACAGCGGGAGAAAATCTGATGTTTGAAGTATCTTTTTCAAATGTTGAACGGGCTTCACCTCATTCTAAAAGATCAAGTATGAATGAAGATAGATCGTTTATTTATGAAACGTCCTCCCCAATAACAAACGGTATGACGAAAGAATCACGTGGGGTAGAGTTTTGTGCTGGCATGGAGATACATTTAGCCGAAATAAGTAATGCAAGATCTGATTCTAGGAATTCTAAAAACGTTCGTGAAAATAATGTTGGCACGATTTATCAGTCACGATTCCACAAAAAGATTGTGTAAGGTCACCAATTCAAACGAAAATGGTACAGCATCTGAAGAAGACCCCGATCATAGTGATTTCGCAGTCCAGTGTCTTCCACAGCCATGTAAGTGTAGTCAGAGTAATTCAGAAACTGAGGGTAGTTCAAATTGTGTAAGTAATAGAAATTTAAAGGACCATTTGGTCAGAGTGAATCATGAAAATGAAAATGGTTGCTCGAATCATTCAGGAGTCAGCAGAGGTGGAAGATGCAGCTCTTCATTTGAGTATCAGCTTGTAAGCCAGTGAAAGTACTGTAAGTTATACATTGTCTGAACGGAGAGAATTGGATGTACAAAATAAAAGTAATATAGCGTGTAAAATAAAGGACTGTGAAAGGGAAATACATAAGACAGAAAACTGCAGCAACGAAATTGCCCGATTTTGTGGTATTAACGTTCTTTGCAGTAAAGGAGAAAAGGAAGTGATTGATTTGACCAACAGTACATCTACATGTCAGATTCTGAGGTGCAGAGAAGGGAAGTGACCAATTTTGTTTCTGAAAACTTTATTAAAATTGAAATATCTTTCTCTGAATCGAGAGCAAATGAAGTTTCTTCCAATGTGGGATCTACTGAATATGAATCCTGCTATTTTAAAGTAAATAAAGATTTCAGAGATCACAGTTATGAAGAAAAATCAGTTTTTAATCCAACTGAAAGAAATCTAATTCCACTAGCAACATGCAGCTCTGTTGCTCCGTTCACCTCCGAGGATGGTGGATTGCAGAATTTCCTTAAGGAAGATAAAAATTGGGTATTTGAAAAGTACTTTGACAGTATGAAACCTTACGCTCCTCTGTTGGAACTTCCACAACATAGTACGACATCCCTGCGCGGGGTGTCCGAGCCCGGTCGAGCGACAGACGCCACGAAACTCCAAACACCAGTTACAATCGACAAGGGAGGGAGAACTCCCCGAGCCAATGAGGGCACAACCAGGTTCATAGTTGATGCCGGCACAAAGACAGGCAGACGAAAAGTCCCAGGAAGCACAACATGGCGATGAAAACCTTCCAGCGGCAAACGACCCGCCACTCAAGACAAACGGCCACCCGGCCGACGCCCGACCAACGGACATGACCCGAGCAAATGCAGACCAGAACCACAACAGAACACTACTACACCAATAAATATTACCAGCGGAACTTGCCCGCTGAACTCGCTTCGTCCGCTATCAAATGTTTGCGCACGAGGCACTCGGCACAGTTTAACGAAATGTTCGGCATTGCCACAACTAGAACACTTGCCTGTAACATGGTAATTATTAGCACGTGAATAATCAGACTTCCCCTAATTTTAAGCTCATACTGTAGCTGCTCTTTCTTAAGATAACTCTACCCTACAAAGCGTATGCCTTCCATTTATGGCAGAATTTATAAACCGGAGCCTTTTTTTAAATTGGACGAGCGACAAACCTCGTCGTATGACGTTTTATATTCACAATTGCCATGAAAAACAGAAGTTGAAGTCTATGATAGAGGTATGTTGTTAACCTTCGAGTTAATCCTTTGTTCGTTCAATTTATATATAAAAAAAAACATAGTTCATTTAAGCACAGATTTAATCACAATGGGTTATATGGAACACAGTTGCTAGATGGAGACTCTACACCGTACCCCTGGTAACGGGACCCTTACAGGGTGCTATCATCCGGGCCAGATGAACCCTGGTTTTTTAACGAGGTTGTTACTCCTCACCCTCACCTTTTTTCAACCTGGCTTGGGACAGGCTTTGGCAGGTGATACAGCACCTGTGATCCATTGTTTACTATTAAGTAGATATTTTTTAAAAAATTAAAATGTTATTAGGTAAGATACAATACAAAACAGAATTAATTGTGAATATGATCATTCGCATTAAGAAACACTAGCTGCTGTACCTTGGATGGTTTAAGCCTAGACCTCCTATCACTTAATATAAAACCAGTTTTTGAAAAAGTTCTTTCACAAGGTACTGAAGTTGCAACAACATTGAATCTCTCTTTTACAATCTGTGATATTGTTGGGAACAGAGAAGCATGATTCAGCCACCATTTCAGCTCATACTGTAGCTGCTCTTTCTTAAGATAACTCTACCCTACAAAGCGTGTGCCTTCGATAGCGAATCAGAAAGGAATGCAGGAGTACGACAAACAACAACAACAAGGCTTGAAACTACCCAATGTAACCACGCTCTGCTACCATTTGAGGCGGTGCAGCTACTACTACTGCTAACAGACAGTAACTATCCACAAGGATACAGTGGGAAGTGTGTGGGAACATTGTTAGCAGTTCAAGCCTTGTTTAAACATTGGTTTATTACAATTATTAATGATAACGCTGAAACTTACAGAAAATGTTACAACTATAATATCAAATACCACCAATCCTGGTCTTGCAAACGAAGATATGAATAATCTTGTTATCACAAAATGATATAATAATATGGACCAAACCTTGGTCTTGCAAGTTATACCTTGAATAACCCTTATAATTACAAACAATCCTACTTATACCAAATTATAGAAAATAACCAGACTGGCTCTTAATAATCTACTAGCCAAATACAATTTTATATTTGAGCCAGACCGCTAACGACGAGATAGAAAGCAACACACTAGTAGTAGTAACTGACAGAGAAAATGACTAATATAATGTCAAATAACTCTGGCCTCGATCTTGTAGATTAACGTACGAATAATCCTGTAATCACCGACAATTCCACGTAGATCAATAACTGAAATAACAAGACCGGCTCGTTCTCATCTACCAGCATCTAACACTCTGCCAGTAGGACCAAACACAATTTATGGCTGAGGCAGACCGCTAACGACGAGGCGGAAGGCGACACTTGTGGTTGCAGTTGACGGCTACTACCTCCAATACCCTCCTAGGGCGAGAAGGCAGGTTTCAGTTCGAAAAGTATCACCCGGGTCGATCGCCACAGCCCCACCGGACCTCCAGCCTCACGGCGACACAGGGAAGCACTCCGCTTCCGACGGACTGACTGGCTGGCAGACTGAGCAAGACTAACTGTTGTTGTTGTTGTTGTTGTTGTTGTTTTAGGGCGCGTCGACGTCTAGGTCATTAGCGCCCTAGCTAAAACACGGAATGACAATGTGGGATAAAAATTGGCGCCGTCTGCATGGCCGAATGTAAAGGGGTCGGCCACACAGACAGCATAATAAAATACGAAAACACTGAATAAAATACTGCCCACATGGCCGACTGTAAAGAGGTCGGCCATGCAGACAGCAGATTTAGGTAAAACATTAAAACAGTAACTATAAAAAGGACATAAATTTACAAACTTATATCACTGGCTGGTTGGCTGTAAACGGGCCAATCAGCTTACACAAACAATAAACGGACGATCTGGATGGCTGTAAAGGGGCCACCCAGAAGTAAAATTTCGATTTTAATAACAAAAATTAATTAACACCGAACAAGGCAGTACAGGGATTGGTGGTTGTAAACAGACCACCAAACCATTCTAAAAACTAGGCCGATCTCCCCAAAATTTTTGGGTAAAGACCGGCCAGATTACAAAATTGTAAAACTTTCACCACATTGTCATTATTTAAAATAAGAGACAGATCATTGTCTAAGCCAACGTCTGCCCTTAAATCTAAAAACAACACACAATCAATTAAAATGTGGCGTACCGTCAAAGGTACGCCACAAGCATCACATTCCGGTGGGTCCTCCCGGCGGAGAAGAAAGCTGTGCGTCAGGGGACAGTGTCCTATACGGAGGCGAGTAAGGAGAACCTCATCCCTCCTCGCCCGCTGGAAGGAGCTGCTCCACGGCTGAACGGTCGGTTTGACCAGCCGGAGCTTGTTATGCTCAACTTCCAGCCACTGCCCCTGCCAATCATCAAAAACAATTCTCTTCGCCGCCGAGGCAAGGTCTGACTTTGGGACCGGTTCAAAGTCGGTTCTGACCTTGTCGCAGGCTAACTTGGCAGCTTCATCAGCTGCCTCGTTCCCCCTGATTCCCACATGGCCCGGTACCCAGCAGAATAATACCTCCTTTCCACGAGATTGGAGGGAAAGGAGGGTGTCCTGGATGTCCTGGACAAGACGATCTGCTGGATACATATTTCCTATGGCCTGAATACAGCTGAGGGAATCACAGCATATGATGAAACACTTATCGCGATTTACTTTCATATGCTGGAGCGACTTTAGCACGGCGTAGCACTCGGCAGTAAAAACGCTGCATCTGCCGTCAAGTTTATATGTGTAAGTCGCTCGAGGGAACACGACGGAGCAGCCAACTCCGTTAGCCTGCTTAGACCCATCCGTAAATACCGGGGTAAAATTATGATGCTCGTTTAAGACATCTGTAAAAATTCTGATAAAAACATTATCTGCGGTACACAGCTTGTTGTGCCGCGATAATTCTAAAATCGTTCTGGGCCTCTTTAAAAGCCAGGGAGGAGATTTACTCCAACCCTGGTGATAAAAGGAAGGAAGCTCGAATCCGTATTGTTCTAAAATTGCCTTTGTACGGTAGCTGAACGGTTTAGTGGCTCTATGCCGATTGGTATAGAGCCGTTCGTAGTTGGGGTGCAGAACTATGTCGTACACGGGACTGCCAGGTGTTATGGCAACGTGTAGGAAGTGTCGCACCATGAGGAGTCGCCGACGGATGGTAAGCGGCGGCTCGCCAGAGTCAGCACAAATGCTGACAATGGGGCTGGTGCGATATGCACCCGTGGCGAGCCGAATTCCTGCATGGTGGACACTATCCAGTATACGAAGATAACTGTCCCGTGCCGAACCATAGACAATACAACCATACTCCAACCGCGACCGTACAAAGGCTCTGTAAAATTGTAGCAGGCAGGAGCGGTCAGCGCCCCATGACCTGCCACACAGGCATTTTAAAACATTTAGAGCTTTTGAGGCTCTGGCTTTCACATCTTTAAGATGTGGCAGCCAGGTTAGCCTACTGTCTAAAATGAGGCCCAGAAACCTAACAGTATCGGTAAAACGTAAAACAGTGTACCTCAGGGTGAGATGGGGCTCTGGTAACAGAGTCCTACTACGACTAAAAAGTACACACCGGGTTTTCTCGGCAGAGAAACGAAAACCGGTGTGCACTGACCATTCATCCAGCCTGTTCAGCGCGAGTTGCAGCTGCCGCTCTGCGCTTCTCAGGCTGGAAGATGCAATAAAAATTAAAAAATCGTCCACATACAAGGAGGACCGTATGGGACTCCTTATAACACTTAAAATGCTATTTATCGCAATAGCGAAGAGAGTCACGCTTAAAACTGAACCCTGAGGAACACCGTTTTCCTGAATAAAAAGATCAGACACTTCACTACCGACTCGGTACCGGAAGCAACGACCAGATAAAAATGATTTTAAAAAACGGGGTAGGTTGCCCCTAAAACCCCATTCATGTAACTGTTTTAAAATCAAATGCCGCCAGGTAGTATCGTAGGCCTTTTCAAGGTCGAAAAAAACACCCACAAGGTGTTGGCTGCGGACGAACGCATCCTGTATCGCCGCTTCCAGCAGGATCAGGTTGTCCAAGGTGGAACGGAACTTCCTGAATCCACACTGAAAGCGGCTCAGCAGATTACGGGATTCAAGACACCAGACGAGGCGGCGGATTAACCATCCTCTCCAGTGTCTTACCCACGCAGCTAGTCAAGGCGAATACTACGATAAGCTACCTGGCAACAATTTGTCTTTGCCAGGTTTTAAAATTGGAATTAGTGTTGCTTCTTTCCACGAGTCGGGGAAGTGTCCTCCGGTCCATATGTCATTAAAAGTATCCAGAAGGTACTCTTTAGCATCTTTACTAAGATGCCTCAGCATCTGGTACTGGATCAGATCAGGCCCTGGAGCAGTGTCGTTAGCGCTATTCAACGCTGACTCCAGTTCCCAAAATGTAAATGGGCGGTTGTATGCCTCTGTATTCGACGAATCGAAGCACAGCGCGCGCCTCTCGGCAGCAACTCTTTGTCGCTGGAACCGAGGTTCAAAGTTGGCCGATGAAGTGACGGCGGCGAAGTTCTCCGCCATCAGCTGCGCTATGCTTCGTTCGTCGGTAATAATACGTCCATGATCCAGTAATCCAGATACTGGTGGGCGGGAGTACCTTCCAGATATACGGCGAATGGACTCCCATACTTTCGATGAAGGTGTGGAACGATTTATTGTGCTCACAAAGTTCTGCCATGACCTCTTCTTGCTCTCCTTAATAACTCGACGCGCCTTAGCTCTGGCAATACGGAACGCTGCTAGGTTGTCAGCTGTTGGGCACAGCTTAAAACGACGTAGCGCCCGTCTACGACCCTGGATGGCGGAACGACAATCGTCGTTCCACCAGGGGACGGGCGTCCTTCGCAGCGTTCCGGAGCTTTTCGGCATGGAGACGTCAGCTGCACGGTGAATCACTTCTGTGAAGTGATTCACCTTCTCCTGTATACTACCACAGGGTTGTAGCAGTACAGAACGGCAGAAGAGCTGCCAATCTGCACCACTGACGTTCCATTTACGCCGGTTATTACCTCCTCCCCGCTCACACTCAACGTGCATCCAAACAGGGAAGTGGTCACTTCCATGTAGGTCGCGATCCACCTCCCAATGCACGGAGTCCGCGATGGAGGGGGAGCACAAGGAAAGGTCAATGGCAGAAGACGTACCGGTAGCAGTGGTGAAATGAGTCATTTGCCCTGTATTCAGGATACAAATTTCCTCCTGCTCTATCAATCTACCAACCACTCGGCCCCTGGGGCAATCGGTGGTGGAACCCCACAACGCACTGTGGGCGTTGAAATCTCCCAAAAGGAGAAAGGGCCGAGTGAGTTGTCGTATAATGCCAACCAGGTCGTCGTAGCCGACTGACACACTGGGTGGCAGATAGACAGAGCATACGGTCAGTTGGATTGGACCGTGTATTTTCACCGCTACTGCTTGTAGATGAGAGGTGAGAGCAATGGGTTCGGAGTGGACAGTGTTCCGAACAAACACGGCCACTCCGCCCTTCGCTCGATCACCCTCGGTATCGTCCTTTCGGAATATGTCATAACCTCTTAGCACTGGCTGATGTTGTGGTCTAAAATGTGTCTCCTGTAGACAGAGACACAATGGATTAGACCGTGCTAAGAGTTGGACTTCCTCTTTGTGAGCCTGAAATCCGTTTACGTTCCACTGAAGTATGGGAGCCATTCTACCTATTTAAAACCACCCGCCCCGGGTCGGGTGGGTCAGGGTCTGGTGTCTGCTGAGGAACGGGACCAGGGTCTACGTCCACCAGCATAACGTCATCTTCGGGGTCCGAAGACGACTTTTGTTCTAAGGCCTCGGCGTCTTGCGGATCTTTCTTCCGCCGAGGCCCTGTCCCCCTTCCTCCCCTCCCTAGTTGGAGAACTGGGAGGAGAAGTAGAAGGGGACTTCAAGAACATTGTGGGGTCCGTGTGTTTAAACTTCGGACCCCGAACTTTCCTGCACTACCTGCCATCCGCTTCCAGCAGATGGCGTTGCTGCTGCTACTAGTTGCCGCTGCCGATGCAGCTTTTGCCATGGGTGCTGCTTCTGCTATTGCAGAGGCACCCACGGCTGCAGCTACTGGAGCGGATGGCCGTGCTTTGGCTGGTGGACTTAATGACCCTGCTGCTGTAGTGGTCGGGTTAGCAGAAGCGCTACTACCGACGACCGCGGTCCTTGGTGTTAGGACCTTAGTGGGCTGCGCACCACACTTGCACTGGCACGAGCATGTCATGCTCGTGCCCGTGTCTACAACGGTCGTCTGCGTAGCAACGCTCTCCTTCCTGACGGGAGTTGACAACGTTTTGGCGAAGCTAGTGGCGAAGACCGGTGGCGCCAGCGCCTTAAACCGTTTCTTCGCCTCGCCAAAAGATATTCTTTCCTTAGTCTTCAACTCCTGTACCTTCTTTTCTTCAAGGTACACTCGACACTCCCTGCTCCAGGCTGGATGTGACCCGGAGCAGTTAATGCACACCTTGTGGGAGGGTGCAACTTGCACCCGGTTCATGAGCCGATTTTCCACATTTCCCACAAGTGGCGTTGCCTTTACAGTTCGCCGTCGTATGCCCGAACCGCTGGCACTTAAAGCAGCGCATCGGGTCCGGGACATACGGGCGAACATTCAGATTTAGATATCCAGCTTTAATGGATTTCGGCAACGTCGGAGTGTCGAACGTCAGGACGAAGGTGGCAGTCTTCTCAAGATTGCCGTTAACCCTTCGTTTGATCTGCCTAACCTCGACCACATTTTCTGATGCCCCACTCCTTAAGGAGTTCCTCGGACTCTATATCGATCAGATCCCGACAAGTGATCACTCCTTTACTGGAGTTTAGAGTTTTATGGAGTTCGCATTTCACTGCGAACTCCCCGAGCTTCTCACACTTAAGGAGTGAAACAGCCTGCTTGCGGTTAGATGTTTCAAGGAGCAGGGTCCCATTCCTCAGCTTTTTCACACTTTTTAGGGTACCAGATATTCCCTCTATGCCTTTCTGTATGTAGAACGGAGAGACCTTTTCAAAGGACCCCTCCGTTCTTGCCATGATAACAAAGGCGTTGTCTATAAGACAACCCTGTCTGTTACAACTGTCTTGTTCCGGGGGAGGGCTGTCAACCCTCACCCGCTTGTTGGAACTGGGTGTATTTTTTTTAACCTGCGGCACACCCGGACCGCAGGGGTTTTGTTTTTGTTTGTGAGGTATTTTTGATCCCACGAGCAAAAACATTTTAAACAGGAATGCTTATTACAACAGGGGTGCGCAGGTGCCCCTGAGGTTGCACGTTAGCGTGTGATCTACCTCTCACACATGCACCTCCTCGGCACGTGGCTGACCTTGAGGTTGAGGGGTTTTTTATAGAGGTTTGTTACCGTCCTCGCGATCCGGGCGATGAAGCCAAGATCCCCGTTCTCCTAGGCACACAACGTTCCACCGCCACGCCCTACGGTGGTCGTTGAAGCATGGTAGGAGTTTACGGTTTGGGAAACTTGCGGCGCTCACAAGTTTCCAGCTCGGGCACCGCGGGTTCGCCAAACCCGTACCTGGCACTTGCGTACCAGGCCCCTGCGGGGAGCAAGACTAACTGCCCGCTCCATCCATCCATCATGATGTGTCACAGACATAAGCTGCATGTCGTCCTTAGCGCCAGGGTGTCCTATTGCTAATGTCTAAATCTAGTTAATGAGGCTGGCCTGCATGTATTTATCTTACTTTGTGCTAAACTGATCTAATTCTTGTGGGTTATTTATATTTTGTATTTTCAACCTTATTACCTACTTACAACTAATGGAGGATTTTTTTTTAACAATTTAGGACCTAACTATGCCTAACCCTATTTTTACCTATTTTTACTTATAGCTAATGGAGGGTGAGTAATTATGCTGTTTGTTTTCAAAGGGGCCTATTTACATGCCGAGTAGGCCTAATTATAACTAATGGGGGTGGGGAGGGTTTGGTGGTTATAGGGGAAATTTTCTATTTATCGTTTGTTTGGGATGCCTATGTGGTAGTAATTCAGTTGGGTCAGTTCCAATTGCAGCGATCTCAGGGTGTCTCGAGTTTTCGCAGCGAAAGTAAAATTTCTCATAAGCTGATTTTATGGTAGCTGATAGTGGGTCAAAATGGAGATCCTGTCGAATTCTCCAGTTTGGTAAATAGCGGGGTCGCTCGGTTCCGTGTCCCCGCATATATACCCGCCAGGGGTCCCAGCGCTCTCTAACGGAGGAACACCAAAGAGGAAACAATCGCGAGCTGATGAGAAGAGAAGGCAAAGATACAACAAGAGCCGAGCACGGCTCAACCTCCCCCACCAAAGCCAAAACCAGGGGAGCCAAGAAATCAAGGTTTTACCTTGCACTTGAGACAGATGCACCCTCATAAGTTTTTTGGAATGGGATTTTGGACCAACAGATTACTCTCACCCAAACTCGACACATTACCACGAGAGGCAACACAGTACGACATCCCTGCGTGGGGTGTCAGAGCCCGGGCAAGCGACAGATGCCACGAAACTCCAAACACCAGTTACAATCGACAAGGTAGAAAGAACTCCCCGAGTCAATGAGAGCACAAACAGGTTCATGATTGATGCTGGCACAGAGAAAAGACAGATGAGAAGTCTTAGGAATCACAATACGGTTATGAAAACCTTTAAGCTGCGAACGCCTCGTTTTTCGACAATATAAGCTGATAATATTTAATATTATAGTAGCTTTGTTTTCAAATATTTTATAACCACTGTACTCTAACAAAAAAAAAATATCTTCTAGACAATACAAACAAAAATTCAACAACTCCCACTGTTTTAATGGATGGTATATAATATTTTGTCTCAATAAAATATTCTTCCACTTTTCTATGTTTAACACAACAACCGATCTAAAGCCAGTAACAAAGCAGTATTATTGTGTGTTGTACCTACAACATAAGCAAGCAAATAACAGCACATAAAAAATATGTACTACAAAATAGCATTAAATAGTAACATTAAATATATGAATATTGACAAAAACAAACATCCAACAGAACATATTTCAGGATTGACTTATTAATCCTTGGATTAATTAAATATCTTTGATTATAAGGAAACTGTGTATTTGAACGCGTGTTTGTCACGCATCCTTCATGGCAGAATTTATAAACCGGAGCCTTTTTTTAAATTGGACGAGCGACAAACCTCGTCGTATGAGGTTTTACATTCACAATTGCCATGAAAAACAGAAGTTGAAGTCTATGATAGAGGTATGTTGTTAACCTTCGAGTTAATCCTTTGTTCGTTCAATTTATATAAAAAAAAACTTGTTTTTATATTTGAGGCGGTGCTACTACTACTAACAGACAGGCACATTTTTACTTCCACTTCCTTTGATCGATTGGACTCATGTCTGGCAGTCAATGTGGCCAAATAAGTTACTGGATTTGTACAGAATGTTGCTCAAACCAATTATGAAAGATTTTGTGCAGGTAACATGGTACATTGTCGTATTGGAAAAGTTAAACGTTATGTGGGAACATAAAGGCCAGGAATAGTTGGAAATGTTCAAGTGAATGGTATGTAGAGTTTGATCACACTTCCTAGTCCTTGATGCAATCTAAAAATAGCTCATGGCCAATGTTTCCTTAAATTCCTACTTGTTTTAGTTATTCCCGTTTCAGTGCACTCCGTTCTTGTACAACTGATTTTCTTTTACAGGTATTCTTTGTTTGTTCGTTTTTTTTCGTGTACCAACGCCGCAGGAATCCACTTCTTTGGTAAGCGGTGGTTTTTTATCCTATCCTAATGTTAGTTATATCCGCTTTTAGTGCCTTTGTTTCCTAACAAAATATATAAGGTAACCAGGAAATCATAGGAGCTAACTAGCGAATGGTTTTACAAAAAACAGGAGGCAGATGCGGTTACTTATTACTCAAATGAGGCTGGGTCACTTGTGCAAATTGACTATAAATCCACTTTTCAGCCAATTTACCACATTGTTTTTGACTGTCCTCTTCGAGACTACAAAGGAACAATAGCAGACATTCACGATGGATCTAACAGTGCAATTAAATGGATCAAAATTGAGATATAATATTGTACAAGCTTTTGATTTGCATATTTGTCCCCACCTATTGTTTATCTTGTTAACGGTCATAAGTTAAATAACGCCATTAATTTATTGCAGATGCCATCACAAATATTTCTTGGTTCCAGTTATCATTTCGTTTCTAGTAATTGTAAAAAGTTATTTCAACATTTTTCGGATGTGGTTGTAGTACAGTAAACTTTTCCGAGAAACAAACTGTACATTTGGCTCATCGCCTCCTATTTGATTAGACAAGGAGATGTAAGATAGTACAATTGTATTAAATTCAAACCGAGGGAGAAAACTTATTTCTTGCAGTACTTTTCAAGACAGCAGTATAGTATCGTAGTAACTGTGTGTGGAAAGTAATAATAGTATTTCCAGTACATTCAGCAGAACAGTTGGTATCCAACATCATTTGTTTCACCCTTTTTTTGTTTTGTAACACTTTATTCTTTATGTGAAAATATCTCAAGTTTTCTGATGTAATTGATTTCAGGTACAAAAACAGCTACACGGAAACACTCATTGAATGTGTCTCGAGAGACGCAGGCTTCATTGGCAGAAGACAGCAGCGATACTGAAGTTGGTGCTACGAAACGTTCTTGTTGTTGTGAACTTCTATAGAAGATAAGAACTGACATGAAAAACTATCAAATACTAATAAAACGTGTGAATGTTGCTGTTGCCGTAGAATAAGGATTGTTCAGGAGAAAATAATGAGAAACATTTACAGAATCAAACGAAGTCTTGCAAATGAAGACACCTCTTTAGAAATATTGAAAAGCTTGAACATCATAGGAGCTACTGCCAGTGATACTAACGATAGTGACATTTCGTTTGGTAACGATATATTAAGGGAAAACTTGGAAAACCCGTCTTCACCTGTTTTGAATAAAACCGTGGAGGGTCCTAGGGAGAAAATACATAAGCTGTATTCTCATCCAGCAGGTCCTGTTAACTTGAAACCAAATGCCAAAGATAACACAGACAGTCTCACAGCTGAAACACGCAATCAGTTGGTATTGGGAAATACGGATTTACCCTCTTCACCCCCCAAAAAGAAAATGTTAAAAATGATGCAAAATCTTCTGCTAGAACAGTGGATTTTGTGGAAGCGAATAGTTTTACAAATTTGGATTTAGGACTTGGGAGTCCAGACAGGTTAAATACAATTTGTATTGACTCTGTAGCTCAACAGAGAAAAAGAACAGCGGGAGGAAATCTGAAGTATCTTTTTCAAATGTTGAACGGGCTTCACTCCATTCTAAAAGATCAAGTATGAATGAAGATAGATCGTTTATTTTTGAAACGTCCTCCCCAATAACAAACGGTATGACGAAAGAATCACGTGGGGTAGAGTTTTGTGCTGGCATGGAGATACATTTAGCCGAAATAAGTAATGCAAGATCTGATTCTAGGAATTCTAAAAACGTTCGTGAAAATAATGTTGGCACGAGTTTATCAGTCACGATTCCACAAAAAGATTGTTTAAGGTCACCTATTCAAACTGACGAAAATGGTACAGCATCTGAAGAAGACCCCGATCATAGTGATTTCGCAGTCCAGCCATGTAAGTGTAGTCAGAGTAATTCAGAAACTGAGGGTAGTTCAAATTGTGTAAGTAATAGAAATTTAAAGGACCATTTGGTCAGAGTGAATCATGAAAATGAAAATGGTTGCTCGAATCATTCAGAGGAGCCAGCAGAGGTGGAAGATGCAGCTCTTCATTTGAGCATCAGCTTGTAAGCCAGTGAAAGTACTGTAAGTTATACATTGTCTGAACGGAGAGAATTGGATGCACAAAATAAAAGTAACATAGCGAGTAAAATAAATGACTGTGAAAGGGAATACGTAAGACAGAAAACTGCAGCAACGAAATTGCCCGATTTAGTGGTATTAACGTTCTTTGCAGTGAAGGAGAAAAGGAAGTGATTGATTAGACCAGCAGTACATCTACATGTTAAGATTCTGAGGTGCAGAGAAGGGAAGTGCCTAATTTTGTTTCTGAAAACTTTATTAAAATTGAAATATCTTTCTCTGAATCGAGAAAGAATGAATTTTCTTCCAATGTGGGATCTACTGAATATGAATCCTGCTATTTGAAAGTAAATAACGATTTCAGAGATCACAGTAATGAAGAAAAATCAGTTTTTAATCCAACTGAAAGTAATCTAATTCCACTAACAACATGCAGCTCTGTCGCTCCGTTCACCTCCGAGGATGGTGGATTGCAGAATTCCCTTAAGGAAGATAAAAATTGGGTATTTGAAAAGTACTTTGACAGTATGAAACCTTACGCTCCTCTGTTGGAACTTCCACAACATAGTACGACATCCCTGCGCGGGGTGTCCGAGCCCGGTCGAGCGACAGACGCCACGAAACTCCAAACACCAGTTACAATCGACAAGGGAGGGAGAACTCCCCGAGCCAATGAGGGCACAACCAGGTTCATAGTTGATGCCGGCACAAAGACAGGCAGATGAAAAGTCCCAGGAAGCACAACACGGCGATGAAAACCTTCCAGCGGCAAACGACCCGCCACTCAACAAGACAAACGGCCGACGCCCGACCAACGGACATTACCCGAGCAAATGCAGACCAGAACCACAACAGAACACTACTACACCTATAAATATTACCAGCGGAACTTGCCCGCTGAACTCGCTTCGTCCGCTATCAGATGTTTGCGCACGAGGCACTCGGCACAGTTTAACGAAATGTTCGGGATTGCCACAACTAGAACACTTGCCTGTAACATGGTAATTATTAGCACGTAAATAATCAGACTTCCCTAATTTTAAGCTCATACTGTAGCTGCTCTTTCTTAAGATAACTCTACCCTACAAAGCGTATGCCTTCCATTTATGGCAGAATTTATAAACCGGAGCCTTTTTTTAAATTGGACGAGCGACAAACCTCGTCGTATGAGGTTTGATATTCACAATTGCCATGAAAAACAGAAGTTGAAGTCTATGATAGAGGTATGTTGTTAACCTTCGAGTTAATCCTTTGTTCGTTCAATATATATAAAAAAACATAGTTTATTTAAGCACAGATTTAATCACATTGGGTTATATGGAACACAGTTGCTAGATGTAGACTCTTCACCGTACCCCTGGTAACGGGACCCTTACAGGGTGCTATCATCCGGGCCAGATGAACCCTGGTTTTTTAACGAGGTTGTTACTCCTCACCCTCACCTTTTTTCAACCTGGCTTGGGACAGGCTTTGGCAGGTGATGCAGCACCTGTGTTCCATTGTTTACTATTAAGTAGATATTTTAAAAAAAAATTAAAATGTTATTAGGTAAGATACAATACAAAACAGAATTAATTGTGAATATGATCATTCGCATTAAGAAACACTAGCTGCTGTACCTTGGATGGTTTAAGCCTAGACCTCCTATCACTTAATATAAAACCAGTTTTTGAAAAAGTTCTTTCACAAGGTACTGAAGTTGCAACAATATTGAATCTCTTTTACAATCTGTGATATTGTTGGGAACAGAGAAGCATGATTCAGCCACCATTTCAGCTCATACTGTAGCTGCTCTTTAAGATAACTCTACCCTACGAAGCTTGTGCCTTCGATAGCGAATCAGAAAGGAATGCATGAATACGACAACAACAACAACAAGGCTTGAAACTACCCAATGTAACCACGCTCTGCTACCATTTGAGGCGGTGCAGCTACTACTACTGCTAACAGACAGTAACTATCCACAAGGATACAGTGGGAAGTGTGTGGGAACATTGTTAGCAGTTCAAGCCTTGTTTAAACATTGGTTTATTACAATTATTAATGATAACGCTGAAACTTACAGAAAATGTTACAACTATAATATCAAATACCACCAATCCTGGTCTTGCAAACGAAGATATGAATAATCTTGTTATCACAAAATGATATAATAATATGGACCAAACCTTGGTCTTGCAAGTTATACCTTGAATAACCCTTATAATTACAAACAATCCTACTTATACCAAATTATAGAAAATAACCAGACTGGCTCTTAATAATCTACTAGCCAAATACAATTTTATATTTGAGCCAGACCGCTAACGACGAGATAGAAAGCGACACACTAGTAGTAGTAACTGACAGAGAAAATGACTAATATAATGTCAAATAACTCTGGCCTCGATCTTGTAGATTAACGTACGAATAATCCTGTAATCACCGACAATTCCACGTAGATCAATAACAGAAATAACAAGACCGGCTCGTTCTCATCTACCAGCATCTAACACTCTGCCAGTAGGACCAAACACAATTTATGGCTGAGGCAGATCGCTAACGACGAGGCGGAAGGCGACACTTGTGGTTGCAGTTGACGGCTACTACCTCCAATACCCTCCTAGGGCGAGAAGGCAGGCTTCAGCTCGAAAAGTACCACCCGGGTCGATCGCCACAGCCCCACCGGACCTCCAGCCTCACGGCGACACAGGGAAGCACTCCGCTTCCGACGGACTGACTGGCTGGCAGACTGAGCAAGACTAACTGCCCGCTCCATCCATCCATCA
This sequence comes from Vandiemenella viatica, assembly GCA_031002005.1. Taxonomy (NCBI): domain Eukaryota; kingdom Metazoa; phylum Arthropoda; class Insecta; order Orthoptera; family Morabidae; genus Vandiemenella; species Vandiemenella viatica. The sequence continues at coordinate 166,007,234 of CM061914.1, read as the reverse complement.
TGATGTGTCACAGACATAAGCTGCATGTCGTCCTTGGCGCCAGGGTGTCCTATTGCTAATGTCTAAATCTAGTTAATGAGGCTGGCCTGCATGTATTATCTTAATTTGAGCTAAACTGATCTAATTCTTGTGGGTTATTTATATTTTGTATTTACAACCTTATTACCTACTTACAACTAATGGAGGATTTTTTTTAACAATTTAGGACCTAACTATGCCTAACCCTATTTTTACCTATTTCTACTTATAGCTAATGGAGGGTGAGTAATTATACTGTTTGTTTTCAAAGGGGCCTATTTACATGCCGAGTGGGCCTAATTATAACTAAGGGGGGTGGGGAGGGTTTGATGGTTATAGGGGAAATTGTCTATTTATCGTTTGTTTGGGATGCCTATGTGGTAGTAATTCAATTGGGTCAGTTCCAATTGCAGCGATCTCAGGGTGTCTCGAGTTTTCGCAGCGAAAGTAAAATTTCTCATAAGCTGATTTTATGGTAGCTGATAGTGGGTCAAAATGGAGATCCTGTCGAATTCTCCAGTTTGGTAAATAGCGGGGTCGCTCGGTTCCGTGTCCCCGCATATATACCCGCCAGGGGTCCCAGCGCTCTCTAACGGAGGAGCCGGCCTCGGTAGCGTAGGGGCTAGAGTGCTAGCTCCGCGTGCCGAAGGCCGCCGGTTCGAATCCGGCCGCGGGCATGGATGTTAAGTGTTGTGTGTCTGTGTGAATGTCCTGTCCGTCCTGTGGCGTCCATACATTGGAAAAAATACACATTGAGCTGGCTGTATGGCCTCCGTTGCCAAATGCCATTTAAAAAAAAAAAAAAAAAAAAAAAAAATCTAACGGAGGAACACCAAAGAGGAAACAATCGCGAGCTGATGAGAAGAGAAGGCAAAGATACAACAAGAGCTGAGCACTGCTCAAGCTCCCAGACTGTACACCAACATAGTTGCTGTGATCGCCGCTAGGTAGTATAACCATCGACCGAATGTTTACAAAATACGAAGTTTATATGGGTACGAAATGAGGTTGAGTATTGTATGATTGGAACATTAAAACGTCAATTCATACTGCAACTGTATAGAATTAGATACTCACAGATATTTTAACTTGTTCTCAGTAGTTTCGCTGAACATAGTTCTTCTGTATAATGACGTCTAGTGGTTGCGAATTTTGTCCGTTTTTAATTTTGGCTCTGAAAAGAACCGTTGTTATTTTTGACTCTGAAAAGAGCCGTTTTTGTAGATGTTTGCTGAATGGTGCAAAAGGTTGGTGGGGGGTGGGGGAATACTAAACTGGGAACAGATATTTGGTGAAGAACGATTTGGTCGGCTGACGCAAATGATTACACGAAAGAGTATTGCTCCCAAAGACACGATATAAAATTTGTGTACGCATGCCTTGATGCAAAAGTGGTTTCGCCACATAAACTCCTCCATACATGTACGAAACAGTTCTTCAGAAGTGCCATACTGAAATTTTAACTTCTGTTTCATTTTTGACCAGAGACTTTCAACTCCTTGCGTGTGAACTTCGTGACTGTCTGGATCCACAAAGGTTTCTTTGTGTATCACGAAATCATGGGCATATATCCCGCCATCAAGATTCTCCAGGTTTTTGTATGACGGAAAAACATTATGTACGGTCACTTCATTTTGTAGCCTACCCATATAAACTTCGTAAAATTGCAGTCTACTCTGCCTGGGCTCTATCTCCTATGATTACATTTTACCTTGATATTTAACATTCTTCTTTTAAAACTTTATAATCACATTATATTTAACCAGTGCTGCCGGCCACTTGGCTTTGTATATCCGTATACAGCCGCTAAAATTTCCGTACATTTGGTACAAAAATCCGGAGACTCGCTAACTGAAAGACTGAAACAATAATTATTTAAGGGAGAGTCAAAATTAAAATACTTTTTATTACCAGGTATTTAAAATTACAAAAAAAAATTCTACCTTGAAAGTAAGAAATATCACCTAATGTACATATTTTATACATCGTCACTTTCATCGCTGCTTCTGCTATGCCTAGTAGTTTGTTTTTTTTTTTCCCCTGGGGACCATAAATTTTCTTTGTTGACATTAAATTTAGCATATCTTCTGTAACAGGAAGTGATAAAAACTGCGAGCCCTTTGATTCTCGGGTATCGGTAGAGCCTTCTCGGAAACCACTGTTTTGTAAGTTGTGCCAACGAATGTATCAACGTGCATAAAGAGTGCGCCGATAGTTTTAAGTGTAGATATTTGAACAAAATCAGAAAATCCTAACTTTTAATAAAAATCCGTAGATCTACGGATAAATCCGTAGAAATGGCAGCACTGTATTTAACGCAAATAATGTATATCTCAAGCAAATAATGTACTTCTCACGGCTTGCTGGATTCAGTCGATGGTTCTAGCGAAACGCAAATAATGTCTCCCTCACGGCTTGCTTGATTCCATCGAAGGTCGCGCAACATAGCCACCTTTAGTTTAGCTGTTAAACTTTCTCTTATTGTTATTGTCATTTTAATACTAGTCCAAAAAATGTAGGGTCTACTGGAGATCGCGATTCCGCTACAACAACATATAGTAATATCGTTGGAATACTCATGTAATCAGTCGCAAGACGTACTATTATCAACCAGTAATTCCGTTGTATTACAGCCTGGACCATTATTTTCAAGCGCAAATTAGGTTCTAATACAGTCTGGACCAGTATGAAACCGTTAAATGTACTTAGGGAAGAATTTATAGTGGAGTCTTGCGTTGACCACTGCAGTATTATGATGACAACTCCTGGCGGAATCGCGATCTCCAGTAATCCCTAATGTATCTATATATCTGCATATTTTTACATACTATTAATATTATTACCTTGTTACTTTACCAGGCTGACTGTATGGTCTATTCAAAACCTAAGGTCAAATAAATAAATTTTAAAAAAATGCCATGGCGACGGTCAAAGACAAAAGCCAATTTGGGCGATGACGTCATCTGATCATTACTGATGTGTTGCTGCTTCAACATACTCATCACCTGGTTCCAGGCCACACTAAGATGGTATCTAGTATCCATGTTGACTAGAAAAATCATCTTTTCTGATTTAAACAGCTTCTGTGATCATGCTGTCCCAAAAATCTCTGACATAGGCTAAAATCCTTGTTTCTTCAAATTTAAATGTATGCTCCTCTTGAACACTGTGTTTGATCAACACTGATTTTTCTTCTCGAACCAGACGAGCAGTTCTCACGTGCATTACAATATACAAGATCTTTGACAAAGGTCTTTTATAAGATATTTTTTCACACTTATTTTATAAAAGATATAGTACGATATTTTATCAGGCCCATTGCATTATATAAAATTTTCCGTAATACTTCTCTGAACTGAAGAAGGAATACAAAGCAAACTGAAAATGTGGAATAATAAGTTTGAAGAATATGGAATGAAACTGAATCCAAAAAAAAAACCGTTGCACTAAAAATAATCCGAAAGAATACAGACTGTCATATTATAAAATTACAAGACCACCAAGTTGAAGTTGTCGACCAATTCAGCTACCTGGGTAACATAATTGCTAGTAACGGTAGAAGTGAGTTAGAAATAATGAATAAAGTAACCAAAGGAGCCAACTTCTACAGTACCGTGCGGGGCTTACTATGGGACATGAAGGTTCCCAGAAGAACAAAAATTGTCTTGTACAAATCATATGTCATTCCTATTCTCACATATGCTTTGGAAACATGCACACTAACATCAGAGGACCTTAGCAAGATCCAAGCATGTGAAATGAAGTTTCTTAGAACGGCCCTCCAGAAAACTAGACCACATAAAGAATGACGTGATTAGATCAAACATAGAGCTAAGGGAATCCATGGAAGAGAGACTTAGGTAATAAAGACTTCAGTGGTTTGGGCATGTCAAAGACTACCAAGAATTTACTTGGAGAAAAGGATAGTGGGCAAAAGACCAGTGGGAAGACCAAGAAGAAGATGGACAGACCAACTGAAGGAGGACATAGAGAGAAGGGACTGGAACTGGCAATATATCATGGACCAAGAAACTTTTCTGGATAAGAGACAGTGGAAAACGATACTATACAACAACCAAGACTCTTAAACCACACCCCGGAAACTGAAGATGGTCCACAACGATAATGATGATGACTTCTCTGAAATGAATGAAGTGAATTTGTATGTTTGTACAGCCATAGTGAACGCAGCTCTCACAATAAGTATTTGATTGAAGTAAAAGAAAGAAAAATAAACATGCTTGGGTTAGGCCGTGGATTGCTAGACGCGATGTGAAAGAAATTCATCAAAATTTAGTAAATAGCTGCAATGTGACCATATTGCATATTGTGAAAATTGTTTAAGAATGTACATGACTAAGTTTCATTTTGTATTTTCAAAAGTGTTAAGTTTAATTTCCAAATAGAACTTTCTTTTAAGAAACTCTATAAGTCCTGAACATCGTCTTATGGTTATGCTGAGATTTATAGCAACAGGTGAAAGCTGCACCAGTCTGCAGTACAACACCTCCATACTCCAGTTTACTCTCTCTGCTATTATTCCAGAAACTATTGAGGCTTCATACAAAACACTGAACTACAACTTATTGAAGGTGAATAAATTTTTAATGTACATTTTTATAATTTTTACATTACATTTTAATGCAATAACAAATAATACATTTTTATGATAACATATCAGTAAAGCATTACATTATAACACATAATATTTTTTATGATAACCTATCAGTAAAACATTAAATTAAAACATATTAATAAAATTTCATAAATTTAATTTAATTGCGATGGAGTGCGCGCTCCGGTGGCAATTTCCCTGCAAACCCATTAATCCTCCTTTCCTGTACCCATCTACTTAGGCCCTCCACAATTTTCAACTTTAAATTCTTTTAGCGTTTTTGGTACATTATTCATCATTTCTCTTGTTAACTTATTCGAACACCTGACTCCCTTACCTATGAAAGAAAATCTTCCCACATCCTTGTGCCTAAAATTGAGTGCCAGTTTGTGGTCATCTTTTTCACTATATGCACCACCTCTAAATCTAAAAATAACCTATAAATAAAATATTACATTATAATACATCTCAAGCATGACCACTATATCTTTACAATTAATGTCTGTAATACCTATATTTATTAAAGCCTTATTTAGAATGTCAAATTGGGGCACTGATCTAAAATTGTAGATTGAGTGATTCGATTGACTATCGGATCTAGAGGACGATTGACTTGCATGTGTACCATGGACTTTCATTTGGGTGCTATGGCTTCAAATCAATACTGTCGCAGGTATCCATCAGGATCTCTTGATTTTTTTTTTCTTTTCGGCCGGCTGATTAAATTTTGTGTCTTTAATGGCTTCGTGGATACCTCTTAGCTCATTGACTATAAACCTGCCAAAGATATCTTACCAAAGGTTCCTTTACCTCAGACGATTAGTTTCCGTTTGCCAGAGCCGAAATTTCAAACATTCTTTTGGCAGCCTGCATCAGCAATGACTCGTGCAGTCCAATTCTACATTTTTTATTTCATTATTATTATTAGTAGTAGTAGTAGTAGTAGTAGGGAATATTTAAAACAACTAAACAAGGACTTAATAACAACAAAGAAAATGGCTAAAGATGGGTTTATGAAGAGTATTGTCAGTGCATGAGGACCATTGACTGATGCATCTAGAAATTTCTATGGCTATATTAGGAAACTGAGGGGAAGGGTGTGAGGGAGGATGTAGAGACACTTATAGATAAGGTTCCATTAGTTTTTATTGAAAGCACTTGCCCTACAAAAATATTTTCCTTCCGTTTCTTGGTACCTTCATCATACATGAGTTTAATCATAACAAAATCGTGAACAATTGGCTGGATGTTTCCAGAGGGTTCTTCAAAATTTTTATCATTATTTGCAATGGATTCCCAAAACTCGTTCTCCGAATTAGACCCTCCTGTTTCTGATTCATTATCCCTAATGCTCTCACTGAACCAGTTACTTAAAATCTCTGCCTTTTTCAAATCATCAGTAACTTCTTCTGTCAACCTAAGCAACTAAAACTTTTTTAAGTTATAAATTGTAATTTTGGGGTTACTTGGGACAGTGTCCCAAGTTATACTTGCTTCAATAATCATCCACAAAATTAAATACTATTGATTGTTTTAATTATAATTCAGGCCAAATAACATGCCAGGGCAGTACAATAGGAGGTTAGGAGCCCGAAAATACCATGACTTCTCAGATGATAACCTGAAACTCGCTTTAGATGCTGTGAAGAAGAAAGAAATGTCGATCAGGAAAGCTGCTGAGATGAATGGTGTGCCTAAGGGTACTATTGCTCGTAGAATAGCTGGCAAAACCACCAAAAAATATGGGCGTCCATGTGTTCTATCAACAGATGATGAAAAAATAGTGACAGATTCTTTACTCCTGATTGCAGACTGGGGTTTCCCTTTGACTGAGTTTGATGTACGATTAATTGTGAAAAGATATCTTGACAAAATTGGTGTGCATGAGCAAAGATTCAAAAACAACATGCCTGGTGTTGACTGGGTGAAATCATTTCTGAAGAGACAATCTGATCAACTGAAAGTGAGATTAAGTGAGAACATCAAGCGAGCCAGAGCTGCTGTTGACCCAGAATCAATAACAAACTACTTTAAAACATTACAGGTTACATTAAATGATGTACCCAATGAGGCTATTATATACTATGATGAAACCAATTTGTGTGATGATCCAGGAAGGAAGAAAGTTATTGTTCGGCGTACCTGCAAACATCCAGAACGATTAATAGACTCTTCCAAGTCAAGCACATCGGTAATGTTTGCTGGAACAGCTAGCGGACATTCACTGCCCTCTTATTTATTGTTTATAAGGCAGATCACCTATATCAAACATGGGTGGAAGGAGGACCTCATGGAGCAAGATACAACAGATCAAAATCTGGGTGGTTTGAAGGTCCAATTTTTTGAAGACTGGTTCTTTACCTTAGCTTTACCATATTTGAAATCCATAGGAGATGTACCAAAGGCACAAGCTCCCAAGTCATATTTCTATAAGAGTGATACAGGAATGTGAGAAAAACAATACCAAATTTGTTCTGTTGCCACCCAATGCAACACATCTGTGTCAGCCATTAGACCTAGCATTCTTCAGACCCTTAAAAGTTCAGTGGAGAAAGGTATTAGAAGAATGGAAAAACAAACATCACGGAACAGTTCCTAAGGACACCTTCCCACGTCTGCTGAAAAAGTGTTTAGATGGTCTTGCTGAGAAAGCAGGTGAGAATTTAATAAGTGGATTCCGGGCAAGTGGCATCAGGCCTCTTGATGCACAACAAGTGTTGGGAAGGCTACCAAAAAGAATTGTTGAGGAGAGTCACTGGAAAGCATCACTGCAAGATTTTTTGCACGAAACTCGGACTTCTGAAACTGGAATACCGAAAAAGCGACAGAAGCTTCAGCTCACTGCAGGTCAAAGCATTTCATCACAAATGATTGCAGATCTGAAGAACAACAGGCGTAAAGGGGTCCATACTAAGGAACATAGAACTGCTGACTCCAGTGAAATGAAACATGAGGGCAGCTGCAATTTAGTTCTACCAGAGACCCAAAAACAGAAGCAGTGTAACAATGATGACTCAGAGTCTGAATCTAATAATGAATCATTCTCAGTTCATGACACAAGTGATGAATTGGGCTTTGATAATTTTGGTGTATCAGATGAAGAACATGACGCAGAGTTTTGGGAATCCATTGCAAATGATGATAAAAATTTTGAAGAACCCTCTGGAAACATCCAGCCAATTGTTCACGATTTTGTTATGATTAAACTCATGTATGATGAAGGTACCAAGAAACGGAAGGAAAATATTTTTGTAGGGCAAGTGCTTTCAATAAAAACTAATGGAACCTATCAGTGCAAATTTCTTCGTAGCTACCAAGGAAAGAAAACCAATATCTTTGTATTTCCTACAGTTGATGACATAGACAATGTTAAGACACATCAAATAATGAAGGTTATTCTGCCAGTTAAAGTAATGAGTAGGGGTAGATATGTATTCAATATACGTAGTCACATTTGAATTAAGTGTTATTCTGTATTTAGATGTATCGTGTAATAAAGATGAGATAAATGCATTAGTTTGGAAATTAATCCAAGCTTTCCCTTACTGGTTATTTCTGCAATGTCTCAAGTAACCTAAATATAGTTTAACTTGGAACACAGACATAAAAACATAGGTATACTTTTGAGATTAAGTTACTGTCCCAAGTTACCCTTTCTCAAGGGTAACTTGGGACAGCAGGAAAAATGTAATTTTCAGGCATAAGCAAAAAATAAACATTCATTTTATGATGAAAAATAATTAGAACATACAGCCACTGGAGTTTACACACAATCATTGTGTTTCTGACACTTAATTTCTAAGCTGTACAGTAATTTGAAAAATGAAACTGTCCCAAGTAAACCCGTTTGACGGTACCTTATACGGTTCACAGACAGGTAACAGAACTAATTGCCTTTCCTCATGCTATAGAATTCTAGGACGTTCTCCAATCTCCGCTTCATATACTGCGCATTTCACTAACAAAAATATACATATCACAGAAAATATGAGTTATACGAATCGCAGACAGATTTCAACGCTTAGACTCCCCCCCCCCCTTTTTTTTTTTTTTTTTTTTTGTCCAGGAACTGACAATCCCTGGTTCTAAATACGCAGCAGAAACATTCGATAGATTCTTAATTATAAGTCACTATGACCATCAAGGCTTTGGCAAATAGTAATAATGATTTCACGGCCTGTCGACTTCAGAATAGAAGATTGTACATTATGTGGGAATTAGGCCACGGCATTTCGAAGGAACTGCGAGGAGTGATTTTTGGAAATCTGTATCATCGTACTGGGAATCGAACCCTCGTCCTCCCAAATACAAGACGCCAAAGATGGTTGATTTAGCAGAATTTCCCTTAAGTCCAACTTAATTCCGTATTGCCGATCGAACCAATAATATAAGGGCTTTCCTTTTAAGAGCGATTAATTAGCAGACTTAATGTCAGCCTACAGTGATTCACAGATGAGAATTATATTTAGACATTTCCACTCAAAAGGAAAAAGCATCGTCTTATGGATGAAAAGGCTCAATTCATCTCGAATACATTTTAATTCATTTAAATTCTTAAATATAACAAAGTTATCTAACGCATCAGCCAATAATGAAAAGAGATATTACTACTCAAAAATTTATAAGCACGGTTCCGAAACATTCGATATATTCTGTAAAACTGCGTCAATTACCAAAAACTATTACTTCACCATACGTAACATAACTCTGA
>CM061914.1:165966423-165996890 GCA_031002005.1 Vandiemenella viatica | reverse complement strand
TCGACACACTCCCACGAGAGGCAACACAGAACGATTGCCTGCGCGGGGGGTATGAGTGCGGGCAAGCGACTGATGTTACGACTGCTGGACCAACAGATTACTCTCACACAAACTCGACACACTCCCACGAGAGGCAACACAGAACGACATTCCCTGCGCGGGGGGTATGAGTGGGGGCAAGCGACTGATGTTACGACTGCTGGACCAACAGATTACTCTCACACAAACTCGACACACTCCCACGAGAGGCAACACAGAACGACATCCCTGCGCGGGGGGTATGAGTGCGGGCAAGCGACTGATGTTACGACTGCTGGACCAACAGATTACTCTCACCCAAACTCGACACACTCCCACGAGAGGCAACACAGAACGACATTGCCTGCGCGGGGGGTATGAGTGCGGGCAAGCGACTGATGTTACGACTGCTGGACCAACAGATTACTCTCACACAAACTCGACACACTCCCACGAGAGGCAACACAGAACGACATCCCTGCGCGGGGGGTATGAGTGCGGGCAAGCGACTGATGTTACGACTGCTGGACCAACAGATTACTCTCACACAAACTCGACACACTCCCACGAGAGGCAACACAGAACGACATGCCTGCGCGGGGGGTATGAGTGGGGGCAAGCGACTGATGTTACGACTGCTGGACCAACAGATTACTCTCACACAAACTCGACACACTCCCACGAGAGGCAACACAGAACGACATCCCTGCGCGGGGGGTATGAGTGCGGGCAAGCGACAGATGCCACGTAACTCAAACAGCAGTTACAATCGACAAGGTAGGAAGAACTCCCCAAGTCGATGAGAGCACAACCAGGTTCATGATTGATGCTGGCACAGAGAAAAGACGGATGAGAAGTCTTAGGAAACACAATACTGTCAAAAACCTTTAAGCTGCGAACGCCTCGTTTTTGGAGAAGATAAGCTGATAATATGTAATATTATAGTACCTTTGTTTTCAAATATTTTATAACCACTGTACCCTAACAAAAAAAATATTATCTTTCAGACAATACAAACAAAAATTCAACAATTCCCACTGTTTTAATGGATGGTATAAAATATTTTGTGTCAATAAAAATATTCTTCCTCTTTTCTATGTTTAACACAACAACCGATCTAAAGCCAGTAGCAAAGCTGTATTATAGTGACATCATTTCGTTTGGTAACGATATATTAAGTGAAAACTAGGAAAAATCCGTCTTCTCCTCTTTTGAATAAAACCGTGGAAGGTCCTAGGGAGAAAATACATATGATGTATTCTCATCCAGCAGGTCCTGTTAACTTGAAACCAAATGCCTAAGATAACACAGATAGTCTCACAGCTGAAACACGCAATCAGTTGGTATTGGGAAATACGGATATACCCTCTTCACCCCCCAAAAAGAAAATAGAAAATGTTAAAAATGATGCAAAATCTTCTGCTAGAACGGTGGATTTTGTGAAAGCGAATAGTTTTACAAATTTGGATTTAGGACTTGGGAGTCCAGACCGGCTAAATACAATTTGTATTGACTCTGTAGCTCAACAGAGAAAAAGAACAGCGGGAGAAAATCTGATGTTTGAAGTATCTTTTTCAAATGTTGAACGGGCTTCACCTCATTCTAAAAGATCAAGTATGAATGAAGATAGATCGTTTATTTATGAAACGTCCTCCCCAATAACAAACGGTATGACGAAAGAATCACGTGGGGTAGAGTTTTGTGCTGGCATGGAGATACATTTAGCCGAAATAAGTAATGCAAGATCTGATTCTAGGAATTCTAAAACGTTCGTGAAAATAATGTTGGCACGAGTTTATCAGTCACGATTCCACAAAAGATTGTGTAAGGTCACCAATTCAAACTGACGAAAATGGTACAGCATCTGAAGAAGACCCCGATCATAGTGATTTCGCAGTCCAGTGTCTTCCACAGCCATGTAAGTGTAGTCAGAGTAATTCAGAAACTGAGGGTAGTTCAAATTGTGTAAGTAATAGAAATTTAAAGGACCATTTGGTCAGAGTGAATCATGAAAATGAAAATGGTTGCTCGAATCATTCAGGAGTCAGCAGAGGTGGAAGATGCAGCTCTTCATTTGAGTATCAGCTTGTAAGCCAGTGAAAGTACTGTAAGTTATACATTGTCTGAACGGAGAGAATTGGATGTACAAAATAAAAGTAATATAGCGTGTAAAATAAAGGACTGTGAAAGGGAAATACATAAGACAGAAAACTGCAGCAACGAAATTGCCCGATTTTGTGGTATTAACGTTCTTTGCAGTAAAGGAGAAAAGGAAGTGATTGATTTGACCAACAGTACATCTACATGTTCAGATTCTGAGGTGCAGAGAAGGGAAGTGACCAATTTTGTTTCTGAAAACTTTATTAAAATTGAAATATCTTTCTCTGAATCGAGAGCAAATGAAGTTTCTTCCAATGTGGGATCTACTGAATATGAATCCTGCTATTTTAAAGTAAATAAAGATTTCAGAGATCACAGTTATGAAGAAAAATCAGTTTTTAATCCAACTGAAAGAAATCTAATTCCACTAGCAACATGCAGCTCTGTTGCTCCGTTCACCTCCGAGGATGGTGGATTGCAGAATTTCCTTAAGGAAGATAAAAATTGGGTATTTGAAAAGTACTTTGACAGTATGAAACCTTACGCTCCTCTGTTGGAACTTCCACAACATAGTACGACATCCCTGCGCGGGGTGTCCGAGCCCGGTCGAGCGACAGACGCCACGAAACTCCAAACACCAGTTACAATCGACAAGGGAGGGAGAACTCCCCGAGCCAATGAGGGCACAACCAGGTTCATAGTTGATGCCGGCACAAAGACAGGCAGACGAAAAGTCCCAGGAAGCACAACATGGCGATGAAAACCTTCCAGCGGCAAACGACCCGCCACTCAAGACAAACGGCCACCCGGCCGACGCCCGACCAACGGACATGACCCGAGCAAATGCAGACCAGAACCACAACAGAACACTACTACACCAATAAATATTACCAGCGGAACTTGCCCGCTGAACTCGCTTCGTCCGCTATCAAATGTTTGCGCACGAGGCACTCGGCACAGTTTAACGAAATGTTCGGCATTGCCACAACTAGAACACTTGCCTGTAACATGGTAATTATTAGCACGTGAATAATCAGACTTCCCCTAATTTTAAGCTCATACTGTAGCTGCTCTTTCTTAAGATAACTCTACCCTACAAAGCGTATGCCTTCCATTTATGGCAGAATTTATAAACCGGAGCCTTTTTTTAAATTGGACGAGCGACAAACCTCGTCGTATGACGTTTTATATTCACAATTGCCATGAAAAACAGAAGTTGAAGTCTATGATAGAGGTATGTTGTTAACCTTCGAGTTAATCCTTTGTTCGTTCAATTTATATAAAAAAAACATAGTTCATTTAAGCACAGATTTAATCACAATGGGTTATATGGAACACAGTTGCTAGATGGAGACTCTACACCGTACCCCTGGTAACGGGACCCTTACAGGGTGCTATCATCCGGGCCAGATGAACCCTGGTTTTTTAACGAGGTTGTTACTCCTCACCCTCACCTTTTTTCAACCTGGCTTGGGACAGGCTTTGGCAGGTGATACAGCACCTGTGATCCATTGTTTACTATTAAGTAGATATTTTTTTAAAAAAGTTAAAATGTTATTAGGTAAGATACAATACAAAACAGAATTAATTGTGAATATGATCATTCGCATTAAGAAACACTAGCTGCTGTACCTTGGATGGTTTAAGCCTAGACCTCCTATCACTTAATATAAAACCAGTTTTTGAAAAAGTTCTTTCACAAGGTACTGAAGTTGCAACAACATTGAATCTCTCTTTTACAATCTGTGATATTGTTGGGAACAGAGAAGCATGATTCAGCCACCATTTCAGCTCATACTGTAGCTGCTCTTTCTTAAGATAACTCTACCCTACAAAGCGTGTGCCTTCGATAGTGAATCAGAAAGGAATGCAGGAGTACGACAAACAACAACAACAAGGCTTGAAACTACCCAATGTAACCACGCTCTGCTACCATTTGAGGCGGTGCAGCTACTACTACTGCTAACAGACAGTAACTATCCACAAGGATACAGTGGGAAGTGTGTGGGAACATTGTTAGCAGTTCAAGCCTTGTTTAAACATTGGTTTATTACAATTATTAATGATAACGCTGAAACTTACAGAAAATGTTACAACCTATAATATCAAATACCACCAATCCTGGTCTTGCAAACGAAGATATGAATAATCTTGTTATCACAAAATGATATAATAATATGGACCAAACCTTGGTCTTGCAAGTTATACCTTGAATAACCCTTATAATTACAAACAATCCTACTTATACCAAATTATAGAAAATAACCAGACTGGCTCTTAATAATCTACTAGCCAAATACAATTTTATATTTGAGCCAGACCGCTAACGACGAGATAGAAAGCAACACACTAGTAGTAGTAACTGACAGAGAAAATGACTAATATAATGTCAAATAACTCTGGCCTCGATCTTGTAGATTAACGTACGAATAATCCTGTAATCACCGACAATTCCACGTAGATCAATAACTGAAATAACAAGACCGGCTCGTTCTCATCTACCAGCATCTAACACTCTGCCAGTAGGACCAAACACAATTTATGGCTGAGGCAGACCGCTAACGACGAGGCGGAAGGCGACACTTGTGGTTGCAGTTGACGGCTACTACCTCCAATACCCTCCTAGGGCGAGAAGGCAGGTTTCAGTTCGAAAAGTATCACCCGGGTCGATCGCCACAGCCCCACCGGACCTCCAGCCTCACGGCGACACAGGGAAGCACTCCGCTCCGACGGACTGACTGGCTGGCAGACTGAGCAAGACTAACTGCCCGCTCCATCCATCCATCATGATGTGTCACAGACATAAGCTGCATGTCGTCCTTAGCGCCAGGGTGTCCTATTGCTAATGTCTAAATCTAGTTAATGAGGCTGGCCTGCATGTATTTATCTTACTTTGTGCTAAACTGATCTAATTCTTGTGGGTTATTTATATTTTGTATTTTCAACCTTATTACCTACTTACAACTAATGGAGGATTTTTTTTTAACAATTTAGGACCTAACTATGCCTAACCCTATTTTTACCTATTTTTACTTATAGCTAATGGAGGGTGAGTAATTATGCTGTTTGTTTTCAAAGGGGCCTATTTACATGCCGAGTAGGCCTAATTATAACTAATGGGGGTGGGGAGGGTTTGGTGGTTATAGGGGAAATTTTCTGTTTATCGTTTGTTTGGGATGCCTATGTGGTAGTAATTCAATTGGGTCAGTTCCAATTGCAGCGATCTCAGGGTGTCTCGAGTTTTCGCAGCGAAAGTAAAATTTCTCAGAAGCTGATTTTATGGTAGCTGATAGTGGGTCAAAATGGAGATCCTGTCGAATTCTCCAGTTTGGTAAATAGCGGGGTCGCTCGGTTCCGTGTCCCCGCATATATACCCGCCAGGGGTCCCAGCGCTCTCTAACGGAGGAACACCAAAGAGGAAACAATAGCGAGCTGATGAGAAGAGAAGGCAAAGATACAACAAGAGCCGAGCACTGCTCAACCTCCCCCACCAAAGCCAAAACCAGGGGAGCCAAGAAATCAAGGTTTTACCTTGCACTTGAGACAGATGCACCCTCATAAATTTTTTGGAATGGGATTTTGGACCAACAGATTACTCTCACCCAAACTGGACACACTACCACGAGAGGCAACACAGTACGACATCCCTGCGTGGGGTGTCAGAGCCCGGGCAAGCGACAGATGCCACGAAACTCCAAACACCAGTTACAATCGACAAGGTAGGAAGAACTCCCCGAGTCAATGAGAGCACAAACAGGTTCATGATTGATGCTGGCACAGAGAAAAGACAGATGAGAAGTCTTAGGAATCACAATACGGTTATGAAAACCTTTAAGCTGCGAACGCCTCGTTTTTCGACAATATAAGCTTATAATATTTAATATTATTGTAGCTTTGTTTTCAAATATTTTATAACCACTGTACTCTAACAAAAAAAAAAATATCTTCTAGACAATACAAACAAAAATTCAACAACTCCCACTGTTTTAATGGATGGTATATAATATTTTGTCTCAATAAAATATTCTTCCACTTTTCTATGTTTAACACAACAACCGATCTAAAGCCAGTAACAAAGCAGTATTATTGTGTGTTGTACCTACAACATAAGCAAGCAAATAACAGCACATAAAAATATATGTACTACAAAATAGCAACATTAAATATATGAATATTGACAAAAACAAACATCCAACAGAACATATTTCAGGATTGACTTATTAATCCTTGGATTAATTAAATATCTTTGATAAGGAAACTGTATTTGAACGCGTGTTTGTCACGCATCCTTCATGGCAGAATTTATAAACCGGAGCCTTTTTTTAAATTGGACGAGCGACAAACCTCGTCGTATGAGGTTTTACATTCACAATTGCCATGAAAAACAGTAGTTGAAGTCTATGATAGAGGTATGTTGTTAACCTTCGAGTTAATCCTTTGTTCGTTCAATTTATATAAAAAAAACTTGTTTTTATATTTGAGGCGGTGCTACTACTACTACTACTACTAACAGACAGGCACATTTTTACTTCCACTTCCTTTGATCGATTGGACTCATATCTGGCAGTCAATGTGGCCAAATAAGTTACTGGATTTGTACAGAATGTTGCTCAAACCAATTATGAAAGATTTTGTGCAGGTAACATGGTACATTGTCGTATTGGAAAAGTTAAACGTTATGTGGGAACATAAAGGCCAGGAATAGTTGGAAATGTTCAAGTGAATGGTCTGTAGAGTTTGATCACACTTCCTAGTCCTTGATGCTATGTAAAAATAGCTCATGGCCAATGTTTCCTTAAATTCCTACTTGTTTTAGTTATTCCCGTTTCAGTGCACTCCGTTCTTTTACAACTGATTTTCTTTCACAGGTATTCTTTGTGTGTTCGTTGTTTTTCGTGTACCAGCGCCACAGGAATCCACTTCTTTGGTAAGCGGTGGTTTTTTATCCTATCCTAATGTTGGTTATATCCGCTTTTAGTGCCTTTGTTTCCTAACAATATATATATGGTAACCAGGAAATCATAGGAGGTAAGTAGCGAATGGTTTTACAAAAAACAGGAGGCAGATGCGGT
The DNA here is from genome assembly GCA_031002005.1 of Vandiemenella viatica. NCBI lineage: Eukaryota > Metazoa > Arthropoda > Insecta > Orthoptera > Morabidae > Vandiemenella > Vandiemenella viatica. Next base: position 165,989,700 of record CM061914.1, on the reverse strand, counting down.
TACTTATTACTCAAATGAGGCTGGGTCACTTGTGCAAATTGACTATAAATCCACTTTTCAGCCAATTTACCACATTGTTTTTGACTGTCCTCTTCGAGACTACAAAGGAACAATAGCAGACATTCACGATGGATCTAACAGTGCAATTAAATGGATCAAAATTGAGATATAATATTGTACAAGTTTTTGATTTGCATATTTGTCCCCACCTATTGTATATCTTACTAACGGTCATAAGTTAAATAACACCATTAATTTGTTGCAGATGCCATCACAAATATTTCTTGGTTCCAGTTATCATTTCGTTTCTAGTAATTGTAAAAAGTTATTTCAACATTTTTCGGATGTGGTTGTAGTACAGTAAACTTTTCCGAGAAACAAACTGTACATTTGGCTCATCGCCTCCTATTTGATTAGACAAGGAGATGTAAGATAGTACAATTGTATTAAATTCAAACCGAGGGAGAAAACTTACTTCTTGCAGTACTTTTTAAGACAGCAGTATAGTATCGTAGTAACTGTGTGTGGAAAGTAATAATAGTATTTCCAGTACATTCAGCAGAACAGTTGGTATCCAACATCATTTGTTTCCCCTTTTTTAGTTTTGTAACACTTTATTCTTTATGTGAAAATATCTCAAGTTTTCTGATGTAATTGATTTCAGGTACAAAAACAGCTACACGGAAACACTCATTGAAAGTGTCTCGAGAGACGCAGACTTCATTGGCAGAAGACAGCAGCGATACTGAAGTTGGTGCTACGAAACGTTCTTGTTGTTGTGAACTTCTATAGAAGATAAGAACTGTCATGAAAAACTATTCAAATCCTAATAAAACGTGTGAATGTTGCTGTTGCCGTAGAATAAGGATTGTTCAGGAGAAAATAATGAGAAACATTTACAGAATCTAACGAAGTCTTGCAAATGAAGACAGCTCTTTAGAAATATTGAAAAGCTTCAATATCATAGGAGCTACTACCAGTGATACTGACGATAGTGACATCATTCCGTTTGGTAACGATATATTAAGGGAAAACTTGGAAAACCCGTCTTCACCTGTTTTGAATAAAACCGTGGAGGGTCCTAGGGAGAAAATACATAAGCAGGTCCTGTTAACTTCAAACCAAATGCCAAAGATAACACAGAAAGTCTCACAGATGAAACAAGCAATCAGTTGGTATTGGGAAATACGGATTTACCCTCTTCACCCCCCAAAAAGAAAATGTTAAAAATGATGCAAAATCTTCTGCTAGCAATAAAGAAAGTTCTCCCATTTATAGACCAGTGGATTTTGTGGAAGCGAATAGTTTTACAAATTTGGATTTAGGACTTGGGAGTCCAGACAGGTTAAATACAATTTGTATTGACTCTGTAGCTCAACAGAGAAAAAGAACGGGAGAAAATCTGAAGTATCTTTTTCAAATGTTGAACGGGCTTCACCCCATTCTAAAAGATCAAGTATGAATGAAGATAGATCGTTTATTTTTGAAACGTCCTCCCCAATAACAAACGGTATGACGAAAGAATCACGAGGTGTGGAGTTTTGTGCTGGCATGGAGATACATTTAGCCGAAATAAGTAATGCAAGATCTGATTCTAGGAATTCTAAAAAGGTTATTATTTTCACGAGTTTATCAGTCACGATACCAGAAAAAGATTGTGTAAGGTCACCTATTCAAACTGACGAAAATGGTACAGCTGCTGAAGAAGACCTTGATCATAGTGATTTCGCTGTCCAGTGTCTTCCACAGCCATGTATGTGTAGTCAGAGTAATTCAGAAACTGAGGGTAGTTTAAATTGTATAAATAATAGAAATTTAAAGGACCATTTGGTCAGACTTAATCATGAAAATGAAAATGGTTGCTCGAATCATTCTGAGGAGCCAGCAGAGGTGGAAGACGCAGCTCTTCATTTGAGCATCAGCTTGTAAGCCAGTGAAAGTACTGTAAGTTATACATTGTCTGAACGGAGAGAATCGGATGCACAAAATAAAAGTAACATAGCGAGTAAAATAAATGACTGTGAAAGGGAAATACGTAAGACAGAATACTGCAGCAACGAAATTGCCCGATTTAGTGGTATTAACGTTCTTTGCAGTGAAGGAGAAAAGGAAGTGATTGATTAGACCAGCAGTACATCTACATGTTCAGATTCTGAGGTGCAGAGAAGGGAAGTGCCTAATTTTGTTTCTGAAAACTTTATTAAAATTGAAATATCTTTCTCTGAATCGAGAAAGAATGAATTTTCTTCCAATGTGGGATCTACTGAATAGGAATCCTGCTATTTGAAAGTAAATAAAGATTTCAGAGCTCACAGTTATGAAGAAAAATCAGTTTTTAATCCAACTGAAAGAAATCTAATTCCACTAGCAACATGCAGCTCTGTCGCTCCGTTCACCTCCGAGGATGGTGGTTTGCAGAATTTCCTTAAGGAAGATAAAAATTGGGTATTTGAAAAGTACTTTGACAGTATGAAACCTTACGCTCCTCTGTTGGAACTTCCACAACATAGTACGACATCCCTGCGCGGGGTGTCCGAGCTCGGTCAAGCGACAGACGCCACGAAACTCCAAACACCAGTTACAATCGACAAGGGAGGGAGAACTCCCCGAGCCAATGAGGGCACAACCAGGTTCATAGTTGATGCCGGCACAAAGACAGGCAGATGAAAAGTCCCAGGAAGCACAACACGGCGATGAAAACCTTCCAGCGGCAAACGACCCGCCACTCAACAAGACAAACGGCCGACGCCCGACCAACGGACATTACCCGAGCAAATGCAGACCAGAAACAACACTACTACACCAATAAACTCGCTTCGTCCGCTATCAGATGTTTGCGCACGAGGCACTCGGCATAGTTTAACGAAATGTTCGGCATTGCCACAACTAGAACACTTGCCTGTAACATGGTAATTATTAGCACGTGAATAATCAGACTTCCCCTAATTTTAAGCTCATACTGTAGCTGCTCTTTCTTAAGATAACTCTACCCTACAATGCGTGTGCCTTCGATAGCGAATCAGAAAGGAATGCACGAGTACGACAAACAACAACAACAAGGCTTGAAACTACCCAATGTAACCACGCTCTGCTACCATTTGAGGCGGTGCTGCTACTACTACTACTACTAACAGACAGTAACTATCCACAAGGATACAGTGGGAAGTGTGTGGGAACATGGTTAGCAGTTCAAGCCTTATTTAAACATTGGTTTATTACAATTATTAATGATAATGCTGAAACTTACAGAAAATGTTACAACTATAATATCAAATACCACCAATTCTGGTCTTGCAAACGATGATATGAATAATCTTGTTATCACAAAATGATATAATATTATGGACAAAACCTTGGTCTTGCAACTTATACCTTGAATAACCCTTATAATTACAAACAATCCTACTTATACCAAATTATAGAAAATATCCTGACTGGCTCTTAATAATCTACTAGCCAAATACAATTTTATATTTGAGCCAGACCGGTAACGACGAGATAGAAAGCGACACACTGGTAGTAGTAATTGACAGAGAAATTGACTAATATAATGTCAAATAACTTTGGCCTCCATCTTTTAGATTAACGTACGAATAATCATGTACTCACCGACAATTCCACATAGATCAATAACAGAAATAACAAGACCGGCTCGTTCTCATCTACCAGCATCTAACACTCTGCCAGTAGGACCAAACACAATTTATGGCTGAGGCAGATCGCTAACGACGAGGCGGAAGGCGACACTTGTGGTTGCAGTTGACGGCTACTACCTCCAATACCCTCCTAGGGCGAGAAGGCAGGTTTCAGCTCGAAAAGTACCACCCGGGTCGATCGCCAAAGCCCCACCTGACCTCCAGCCTCACGGCGACACAGGGAAGCACTCCGCTTTCGACGGACTGGCTGGCTGGCAGACTGACCAAGACTAACGGCCCGCTCGCAGCAGCAGCACCACACGAAATTACTGTCAACTACACTCAGCGCTCTCTAACGGAGGAACATCAAAGAGGAAACAATCGCGAGCGGAAGAGAAGAGAAGGCAAATATACAACAAGAGCTGAGCACGGCTCAAGCGCCTTGAATAACCCTTATAATTACAAACAATCCTACTTATACCAAATTATAGAAAATAACCTGACTGGCTCTTAATAATCTACTAGCCAAATACAATTTTATATTTGAGCCAGACCGGTAACGACGAGATAGAAAGCGACACACTGGTAGTAGTAATTGACAGAGAAATTGACTAATATAATGTCAAATAACTTTGGCCTCGATCTTTTAGATTAACGTACGAATAATCCTGTAATCACCGACAATTCCACATAGATCAATAACAGAAATAACAAGACCGGCTCGTTCTCATCTACCAGCATCTAACACTCTGCCAGTAGGACCAAACACAATTTATGGCTGAGGCAGATCGCTAACGACGAGGCGGAAGGTGACACTTGTGGTTGCAGTTGACGGCTACTACCTCCAATACCCTCCTAGGGCGAGAAGGCAGGTTTCAGCTCGAAAAGTACCACCCGGGTCGATCGCCAAAGCCCCACCTGACCTCCAGCCTCACGGCGACACAGGGAAGCACTCCGCTTTCGACGGACTGGCTGGCTGGCAGACTGACCAAGACTAACGGCCCGCTCGCAGCAGCAGCACCACACGAAATTACTGTCAACTACACTCAGCGCTCTCTAACGGAGGAACATCAAAGAGGAAACAATCGCGAGCGGAAGAGAAGAGAAGGCAAATATACAACAAGAGCTGAGCACGGCTCAAGCGCCTTGAATAACCCTTATAATTACAAACAATCCTACTTATACCAAATTATAGAAAATAACCTGACTGGCTCTTAATAATCTACTAGCCAAATACAATTTTATATTTGAGCCAGACCGGTAACGACGAGATAGAAAGCGACACACTGGTAGTAGTAATTGACAGAGAAATTGACTAATATAATGTCAAATAACTTTGGCCTCGATCTTTTAGATTAACGTACGAATAATCCTGTAATCACCGACAATTCCACATAGATCAATAACAGAAATAACAAGACCGGCTCGTTCTCATCTACCAGCATCTAACACTCTGCCAGTAGGACCAAACACAATTTATGGCTGAGGCAGATCGCTAACGACGAGGCGGAAGGCGACACTTGTGGTTGCAGTTGACGGCTACTACCTCCAATAACCTCCTAGGGCGAGAAGGCATGTTTCACCTCGAAAAGTACCACCCGGGTCGATCGCCACAGCCCCACCGGACCTCCAGCCTCACGGCGACACAGGGAAGCACTCCGCTTCCGACGGACTGACTGGCTAGCAGACTGACCAAGACTAACTGCCCGCTCGCAGCAGCAGCACACGAAATTACTGTCAACTCCACTCAGCGCTCTCTAACGGAGAAACATCAAAGAGGAAACAATCGCGAGCGGAAGAGAAGAGAAGGCAAATATACAACAAGAGCTGAGCACGGCTCAAGCGCCCAGACTGTACATCAACATAGTTGCTGTGATCGCCGCTATGTAGTATAACCATCGACTGAATGTTTACAAAATACGAAGTTTATATGGGTACGAAATGAGGTTGAGTATTGTATGATTGGAACATTAAAACGTCAATTCATACTGCAACTGTATAGAATTAGATACTCACAGATATTTTAACTTGTTCTCAGTAGTTTCGCTGAACATAGTTCTTCTGTATAATGACGTCTAGTGGTTGCGAATTTTGTCTGTTTTTAATTTTGGCTCTGAAAAGAGCCGTTGTTATTTTTGACTCTGAAAAGAGCCCGTTTTTGTAGATGTTTGCTGAATGGTGCAAAAGGTTGGGGGGGGGGGGAATACTAAACTGGGAACAGATATTTGGTGAAGAATGATTTGGTCGGCTGACGCAAATGATTACACGAAAGAGTATTGCTCCCAAAGACACGATATAAAATTTGTGTACGCATGCCTTGATCCAAAAGTGGTTTCGCCACATAAACTGCTCCATACGTGTACGAAACAGTTCTTCAGAAGTTCCATACTGAAATTTTAACTTCTGTTTCATTTTTGACCAGAGACTTTCAACTCCTTGCGTGTGAACTTCGTGACTGTCTGGATCCACAAAGTTTTCTTTGTGTATCATGAAATCATGGGCATATATCCCGCCATCAAGATTCGCCAGGTTTTTGTATGACGGAAAAACATTATGTACGGTCACTTCATTTTGTACCCATATAAACTTCGTAAAATTGCAGTCTACTCTGCCTGGGCTCTATTCCTATGATTACATTTTACCTTGATATTTAACATTCTTCTTTTAAAACTTTATAATCACATTATATTTAACCAGTGCTGCCGGCCACTTGGCTTTGTATATCCGTATACAGCCGCTAAAATTTCCGTACATTTGGTACAAAAATCCGGAGACTCGCTAACTGAAAGACTGAACAATAATTATTTAAGGGAGAGTCAAAATTAATAATACTTTTTATTACCAGGTATTTAAAATTACAAAAACAAAATTCTACCTTGAAAGTAAGAAATATCACCTAATATACATATTTTATACATCATCACTTTCATCGCTGCTTCTGCTATGCCTAGTAGTTTGTTTTTTTTCCCCCTGGGGACCATAAATTTTCTTTGTTGACATTAAATTTAGCATATCTTCTGTAACAGGAAGTGATAAAAACTGCGAGCCCTTTGATTCTCGGGTATCGGTAGAGCCTTCTCGGAAACCACTGTTTTGTAAGGTGTGCCAACGAATGTGTCAACGTGCATAAAGAGTGCGCCGATAGTTTTAAGTGTTAAAAATCCGTAGATATTTGAACAAAATCAGAAAATTATAACTTTTAATAAAAATCCGTAGATCTACGGATAAATCCGTAGAAATGGCAGCACTGTATTTAACGCAAATAATGTGTATCTCAAGCAAATAATGTACTTGCTGGATTCAGTCGATGGTTCTAGCGATACGCAAATAATGTCTCCCTCACGGCTTGCTTGATTCGGTCGAAGTTCGCGCAACATATCCACCTTTAGTTTAGCTGTTAAACTTTCTCTTATTGTTATTGTCATTTTAATAATAGTCCAAAAAAATGTAGGGTCTACTGGAGATCGCGATTCCGCTACAACAACATATAGTAATATCGTTGGAATACTCATGTAATCAGTCGCAAGACGTACTATTATCAACCAGTAATTCCGTTGTAATACAGCCTGGACCATTATTTTCAAGCACAAATTAGGTTGTAATACAGTCTGGACCAGTACGAAACCGTTAAATGTACTTAGGGAAGAATTTATAGTGGAGTCTTGCGATTGACCACTGCAGTATTATGATGACAACTCCTGGCGGAATCGCGATCTCCAGTAATCCCTAATGTATCTATATATCTGCATATTTTTACATACTATTAATATTATTACCTTGTTACTTTACCAGGCTGACTGTATGGTCTATTCAAAACCTAAGGTCAAATAAATAAATTAAAAAAAAAAAATGACATGGCAACGGTCAAAGACAAAAGCCAATTTGGGCGATGACGTCATCTGCTCATTACTGATGTGTTGCTGCTTCAACATACTGATCACCTGGTTCCAGGCCACACTAAGATGGTATCTATTATCCATGTTGACTAGAAAAATCATCTTTTCTGATTTAAACAGCTTCTGTGATCATGCTGTCCCAAAAATCTCTGACATAGGCTAAAATCCATGTTTCTTCAAATTTAAATGTATGCTCCTCTTGAACACTGTGTTTGATCAACACTGATTTTTCTTCTCGAACCAGACGAGCAGTTCTCGCGTGCATTACAATATACAAGATCTTTGACAAAGGTCTTTTATAAGATATTTTTTCACACTTATTTTATAAAAGATATAGTACGATATTTTATCAGGCCCATTGCATTATATAAAATTTTCCGTAATACTTCTCTGAACTGAAGAAGGAATACAAACCAAACTGAAAATGTGGGATAATAAGTTTGAAGAATATGGAATGAAACTGAATCAAAAAAAAAACCGTTGCACTAAAAATAATCCGAAAGAATACAGACTGTCATATTATAAAATTACAAGACCACCAAGTTGAAGTTGTCGACCAATTCAGCTACCTGGGGAACATAATTGCTAGTAACGGTAGAAGTGAGTTAGAAATAATGAATAAAGTAACCAAAGGAGCCAACTTCTGCAGTACCGTGTGGGGCTTACTATGGGACATGAAGGTTCCCAGAAGAACAAAAATTGTCTTGAACAAATCATATGTCATTGCCATTCTCACATATGCTTTGGAAACATGCACACTAACATCAAAGGACCTTAGCAAGATCCAAGCATGTGAAATGAAGTTTCTTAGAACGGCCCTCCAGAAAACTATACCACATAAAGAATGACGTGATTAGATCAAACATAGAGCTAAGGGAATCCATGGAAGAGAGACTTAGGTCATAAAGACTTCAGTGGTTTGGGCATGTCAAAGACTACCAAGAATTTACTTGGAGAAAAGGATAGTGGGCAAAAGACCAGTGGGAAGACCAAGAAGAAGATGGACAGACCAACTGAAGGAGGACATAGAGAGAAGGGACTGGAACTGGCAATATATCATGGACCAAGAAACTTTTCTGGATAAGAGACAGTGGAAAACGATACTATACAACAACCAAGACTCTTAAACCACACCCCGGAAACTGAAGATGGTCCACAACGATAATGATGATGACTTCTCTGAAATGAATGAAGTGAATTTGTATGTTTGTACAGCCATAGTGAACGCAGCTCTCACAATAAGTATTTGATTGAAGTAAAAGAAAGAAAAATAAACATGCTTGGGTTAGGCCGTGGATTGCTAGACGCGATGTGAAAGAAATTCATCAAAATTTAGTAAATAGCTGCAATGTGACCATATTGCATATTGTGAAAATTGTTTAAGAATGTACATGACTAAGTTTCATTTTGTATTTTCAAAAGTGTTAAGTTTAATTTCCAAACAGAACTTTCTTTTAAGAAACTCTATAAGTCCTGAACATCGTCTTATGGTTATCCTGAGATTTATAGCAACAGGTGAAAGCTGCACCAGTCTGCAGTACAACACCTCCATACTCCAGTTTACTCTCTCTGCTATTATTCCAGAAACTATTGAGGCTTCATACAAAACACTGAACTACAACTTATTGAAGGTGAATAAATTTTTAATGTACATTTTTATAATTTTTACATTACATTTTAATGCAATAACAAATAATACATTTTTATGATAACATATCAGTAAAGCATTACATTATAACACATAATATTTTTTATGATAACCTATCAGTAAAACATTAAATTAAAACATATTAATAAAATTTCATAAATTTAATTTAATTGCGATGGAGTGCGCGCTCCGGTGGCAATTTCCCTGCAAACCCATTAATCCTCCTTTCCTGTACCCATCTACTTAGGCCCTCCACAATTTTCAACTTTAAATTCTTTTAGCGTTTTTGGTACATTATTCATCATTTCTCTTGTTAACTTATTCGAACACCTGACTCCCTTACCTATGAAAGAAAATCTTCCCACATCCTTGTGCCTAAAATTGAGTGCCAGTTTGTGGTCATCTTTTTCACTATATGCACCACCTCTAAATCTAAAAATAACCTATAAATAAAATATTACATTATAATACATCTCAAGCATGACCACTATATCTTTACAATTAATGTCTGTAATACCTATATTTATTAAAGCCTTATTTAGAATGTCAAATTGGGGCACTGATCTAAAATTGTAGATTGAGTGATTCGATTGACTATCGGATCTAGAGGACGATTGACTTGCATGTGTACCATGGACTTTCATTTGGGTGCTATGGCTTCAAATCAATACTGTCGCAGGTATCCATCAGGATCTCTTGATTTTTTTTTCTTTTCGGCCGGCTGATTAAATTTTGTGTCTTTAATGGCTTCGTGGATACCTCTTAGCTCATTGACTATAAACCTGCCAAAGATATCTTACCAAAGGTTCCTTTACCTCAGACGATTAGTTTCCGTTTGCCAGAGCCGAAATTTCAAACATTCTTTTGGCAGCCTGCATCAGCAATGACTCGTGCAGTCCAATTCTACATTTTTTATTTCATTATTATTATTATTAGTAGTAGTAGTAGTAGTAGTAGGGAATATTTAAAACAACTAAACAAGGACTTAATAACAACAAAGAAAATGGCTAAAGATGGGTTTATGAAGAGTATTGTCAGTGCATGAGGACCATTGACTGATGCATCTAGAAATTTCTATGGCTATATTAGGAAACTGAGGGGAAGGGTGTGAGGGAGGATGTAGAGACACTTATAGATAAGGTTCCATTAGTTTTTATTGAAAGCACTTGCCCTACAAAAATATTTTCCTTCCGTTTCTTGGTACCTTCATCATACATGAGTTTAATCATAACAAAATCGTGAACAATTGGCTGGATGTTTCCAGAGGGTTCTTCAAAATTTTTATCATTATTTGCAATGGATTCCCAAAACTCGTTCTCCGAATTAGACCCTCCTGTTTCTGATTCATTATCCCTAATGCTCTCACTGAACCAGTTACTTAAAATCTCTGCCTTTTTCAAATCATCAGTAACTTCTTCTGTCAACCTAAGCAAGTAAAACTTTTTTAAGTTATAAATTGTAATTTTGGGGTTACTTGGGACAGTGTCCCAAGTTATACTTGCTTCAATAATCATCCACAAAATTAAATACTATTGATTGTTTTAATTATAATTCAGGCTAAATAACATGCCAGGGCAGTACAATAGGAGGTTAGGAGCCCGAAAATACCATGACTTCTTAGATTATAACCTGAAACTCGCTTTAGATGCTATGAAGAAGAAAGAAATGTCGATCAGGAAAGCTGCTGAGATGTATGGTGTGCCTAAGGGTACTATTGCTCGTAGAATAGCTGGCAAAAACACCAAAAAATATGGGCGTCCATGTGTTCTATCAACAGATGATGAAAAAATAGTGACAGATTCTTTACTCCTGATTGCAGACTGGGGTTTCCCTTTGACTGAGTTTGATGTACGATTAATTGTGAAAAGATATCTTGACAAAATTGGTGTGCATGAGCAAAGATTCAAAAACAACATGCCTGGTGTTGACTGGGTGAAATCATTTCTGAAGAGACAATCTGATCAACTGAAAGTGAGATTAAGTGAGAACATCAAGCGAGCCAGAGCTGCTGTTGACCCAGAATCAATAACAAACTACTTTAAAACATTACAGGTTACATTAAATGATGTACCCAATGAGGCTATTATATACTATGATGAAACCAATTTGTGTGATGATCCAGGAAGGAAGAAAGTTATTGTTCGGTGTACCTGCAAACATCCAGAACGATTAATAGACTCTTCCAAGTCAAGCACATCGGTAATGTTTGCTGGAACAGCTAGCGGACATTCACTGCCCTCTTATATTGTTTATAAGGCAGATCACCTATATCAAACATGGGTGGAAGGAGGACCTCAGATACAACAGATCAAAATCTGGGTGGTTTGAAGGTCCAATTTTTGAAGACTGGTTCTTTACCTTAGCTTTACCATATTTGAAATCCATAGGAGATGTACCAAGTCATATTTCTATAAGAGTGATACAGGAATGTGAGAAAAACAATACCAAATTTGTTCTGTTGCCACCCAATGCAACACATCTGTGTCAGCCATTAGACCTAGCATTCTTCAGACCCTTAAAAGTTCAGTGGAGAAAGATATTAGAAGAATGGAAAAACAAACATCACGGAACAGTTCCTAAGGACACCTTCCCACGTCTGCTGAAAAAGTGTTTAGATGGTCTTGCTGAGAAAGCAGGTGAGAATTTAATAAGTGGATTCCGGGCAAGTGGCATCAGGCCTCTTGATGCACAACAAGTGTTGGGAAGGCTACCAAAAAGAATTGTTGAGGAGAGTCACTGGAAAGCATCACTGCAAGATTTTTTGCACGAAACTCGGACTTCTGAAACTGGAATCAGAAGCTTCAGCTCACTGCAGGTCAAAGCATTTCATCACAAATGATTGCTGATCTGAAGAACAACAGGCGTGAAGGGGTCCATACTAAGGAACATAGAACTGCTGACTCCAGCGAAATGAAACATGAGGGCGGCTGCAATTTAGTTCTACCAGAGACCCAAAAACAGAAGCAGTGTAACAATGATGACTCAGAGTCTGAATCTAATAACGAATCATTCTCAGTTCATGACACAAGTGATGAATTGGGCTTTGATAATTTTGGTGTATCAGATGAAGAACATGACGCAGAGTTTTGGGAATCCATTGCAAATGATGATAAAAATTTTGAAGAACCCTCTGGAAACATCCAGCCAATTGTTCACGATTTTGTTATGATTAAACTCATGTATGATGAAGGTACCAAGAAACGGAAGGAAAATATTTTTGTAGGGCAAGTGCTTTCAATAAAAACTAATGGAACCTATCAGTGCAAATTTCTTCGTAGCTACCAAGGAAAGAAAACCAATATCTTTGTATTTCCTACAGTTGATGACATAGACAATGTTACGACACATCAAATAATGAAGGTTATTCTGCCAGTTAAAGTAATGAGTAGGGGTAGATATGTATTCAATATACGTAGTCACATTTGAATTAAGTGTTATTCTGTATTTAGATGTATCGTGTAATAAAGATGAGATAAATGCATTAGTTTGGAAATTAATCCAAGCTTTCCCTTACTGGTTATTTCTGCAATGTCTCAAGTAACCTAAATATAGTTTAACTTGGAACACAGACATAAAAACATAGGTATACTTTTGAGATTAAGTTACTGTCCCAAGTTACCCTTTCTCAAGGGTAACTTGGGACAGCAGGAAAAATGTAATTTTCAGGCATAAGCAAAAAATAAACATTCATTTTATGATGAAAAATAATTAGAACATACAGCCACTGGAGTTTACACACAATCATTGTGTTTCTGACACTTAATTTCTAAGTTGTACAGTAATTTGAAAAATGAAACTGTCCCAAGTAAACCCGTTTGACGGTACCTTATACGGTTCACAGACAGGTAACAGAACTAATTGCCTTTCCTCATGCTATAGAATTCTAGGACGTTCTCCAATCTCCGCTTCATATACTGCGCATTTCACTAACAAAAATATACATATCACAGAAAATATGAGTTATACGAATCGCAGACAGATTTCAACGCTTAGACTCCCCCCCCCTTTTTTTTGTCCAGGAACTGACAATCCCTGGTTCTAAATACGCAGCAGAAACATTCGATAGATTCTTAATTATAAGTCACTATGACCATCAAGGCTTTGGCAAATAGTAATAATGATTTCACGGCCTGTCGACTTCAGAATAGAAGATTGTACATTATGTGGGAATTAGGCCACGGCATTTCGAAGGAACTGCGAGGAGTGATTTTTGGAAATCTGTATCATCGTACTGGGAATCGAACCCTCGTCCTCCCAAATACAAGACGCCAAAGATGGCTGATTTAGCAGAATTTCCCTTAAGTCCAACTTAATTCCGTATTGCCGATCGAACCAATAATATAAGGGCTTTCCTTTTAAGAGCGATTAATTAGCAGACTTAATGTCAGCCTACAGTGATTCACAGATGAGAATTATATTTAAACATTTCCACTCAAAAGGAAAAAGCATCGTCTTATGGATGAAAAGGCTCAATTCATCTCGAATACATTTTAATTCATTTAAATTCTTAAATATAACAAAGTTATCTAACGCATCAGCCAATAATGAAAAGAGATATTACTACTCAAAAATTTATAAGCACGGTTCCGAAACATTCGATATATTCTGTAAAACTGCGTCAATTACCAAAAACTATTTCACCATACGTAACATAACTCTGACGAAATTACTGGTTCACATTGCAATATTACTGATATTGCCACAATACAGAACCTCAGCCCCACACATGCGTGTTGTTTTTTTTTTTTTTTTTTTACAATCAGCGCGACTCCTCTGCTTCGCTCAGTAACCACAGATCTTCATATTAGTAACCACTACTAATCCGCAAACACTACACACTCTACTGTCTGTGGAATACTACGAAACAATTACCCACATCAATGCATTAGTTTAGAAATGTACATAATTAATTAAATAAATTAATACAATTGGTGGGGTGCGATATAGTCACAAGTTTCGCTGTCGATCGGATGGCAGAATGAGTATTCGAGCGGTAACGAGTAAATGGGGTGGAGCCATCTAGCAGCGAAGGCCGGAACTGCGGTGTTAACTCGACGGGCGAAGCTCGTTAACCCAGAAGCCACATGCCAAGGCCCGCGGCGTGCCGACGTAAATCTACATTAAGGGAATAAAAGTGGGAGAACGCTATCTGGCGGGAGAAGTTGGACTGTAAAACGGAAGCACGCCTTCCGCCGTCGAGCCATAAACGATATCTCTTCTTCGTTCGGAGGTATAATCCGACGCTCCGAACCTCTTCCATGTGCCAGACATTTACATAATCGTTGGCTGTCGAGGAGGGACGGCCTCGCTTCAAGGGTCCCTGCCGAATAGAGACCGATTTTTTTTAGCTTCTTCGCTCTCAGACAAGTGCAAGACTTGACGAGTGCAATGTTTACGGTAGCTAGAAAGCGTCGGCCACAGAGGATTCAAATCCTGTCGGCCATGCTAAAGTTTGCGTACCCCAATCTGGCTCCAAGATATGAAAGAATTTTAACGTTCGTATTTCCTCGGTTTATAGCTGTCTGTATTTTGCTTCACGCCTTCTCTTACGATCGTTGCTTCAGAGACAATCGACTCATTTTACACGTTTACTTATTAATAGCTTTTTCCCAAAACTTCAACCGTATGATTAGAGAAGAAGTTAGCAGTTTTGTCGTAATTTATCATAGTTAATTCATTAGCATTCACTAATTCGGTGGCTTTTTTATATTACAATCATTTTTTTTAATTGTTTTACGCCTCGTTCCCATTGCGGTGATTAGATGCGTGAAAGGACTGGGGGAAAGGAACGGTAAGGAATTCGCCCATGGCCTTTTTGAAGTAACCATACTGTCATTAGCATGGAATGATTCCTGGAAACAATGGAAAAACAGAAATTTGAATGGCCAGACGGAGATTCGAAACCGAGACCGCCTTACCGCGCGATTCGTCTGGAATCTAATGAAAACCGTTTAATTTTTCTGAAATAGGCCTATTTGTTTTCAAGTTTCTGTTGTCATTAATTTTCCACGTTTTCCTTTTTTTTCGTGTGTGACCATCTTTGGACCACGTCAGTTAACTTAATAATTGGAATTTTTGTTTTGCCACGATTGGAGCATTCTTCGCCTGGCATCAATTTTCATCTGAAAATCCTTAAATCTGATTGAATCCCTTATATGTCCAATTAGTGCATCTTGTCTTATGATTGGCCTACTTTGTCTATTCATTTGTTTTAAACCTCCAACCAAATAAGTCACAGATTTATTTAATTATTTTATTCTATTGTATTCCATTCCTTTTATATGCTAGTATTTTGATATTTGGGTGTTAATGTATTTTCGGCTCTCAGTCTATACTCTGCTTCAATTTGCTTAGGCCCATAGATCTTTTACACTATTTCCTTTCCTCCTGCCTCGTTCAGTTCTCTAATTCTGACCATGTTCAAGCATTCTGTTACCCAGAGGCAATCTGGTATGATAACGCGCTGTAGTAACGTTATTTTTTTTTTAAGATCTTTTTGAACACGCTGCATTGCTGTTTCGAGTTTCTCAATCTCGTCTGGCTTGGACTAGTTCTTCAAACTACGTGAATCTCTTGACCTTATTTACCTTTCCGCAGTCAGTCCTCAACTGTTTGAGTTTTTCTTTGATGTTTTGCGTTGTTCTCAGTAATCTCGGAGGGTGTCTGTAATTCTGTTTTTCGAATATCTCCTTGAATAAGCTGACTTACGTTGTTGCTTATTCTATATATTTAATTGAAATGTCTAGTCTAGATCGTCATCGAAGAGTGCGCTGCATCGATCAGCTCCTCTCAATTATATTTATAACTGTCTCTCTGTCTTGCTAGCAACTATATTTTTTTTGTATTCAAGAGACGTTCAGTGACGGTTTTCGTGTCATTAACAAGTACATATTCGAAGCCGTTTGATATGTCCTACACTCGATTATATGCAACGCCCTCGACCCTTCACATCTATTGTAAACAAACTGCCACTGAAGATGTCTTGAATAAAAGTACGAAACTACTATGGCGCAAAAAAAACGTAAATTTTTAAGACGGAAAAAAACCTGTTTATACAGTAACGGGGAAGAAATGCCCAAACCATCATGTCAATCCTTTCAGTTTGCAAGTTCCCCGCAAATTTCAACACTTTTTATCTAATTTTTAGTAAGCTGTATTAACTTATTCCTGTGACAGTTTGACATTGTTCCCACGATTAGTGAAGTGAAGACAGTTATAACCCAAAGCTTACAACTTACATAGAATTTAGTGTGATTGACTGTGGGAGTTGAGTTGTTTCTCTTGCTGCATCCAACACAAGTAGGTTATCGCCGGAATGTGTCAATAAAGATGACACTTTTTATTTAAGTAGAAAACTTATTGCACAAATACTGTTCTTATCATTCCATTTATTTGAACAGCGATAGCGTATGAGGTTGATTTGAGCCACAGAAAGAACAAATTACAGGTTTAATATCGAAAGACAGGTCAACGAACTTCGATAAATCATCTAGATCACAGCCAAAAACGGCTGACTTCCTCAACACAGTATATTGCAACAGACTACGGTCGAGACTTTTCTTTATCAAAGAGGCATAAGTCTACAAAACTACAAACATTTTAAACTGGAAGTGCCGAACGTGGTGGGTGAGCGGTAACTCTGACCTCGCATTCGGGAGGATGCGGGTTCTAATCCCCACCGGACCCCTCTGCATTTCGGTTTCTCGGAAACCCTCCAGGCAAATGCAGGCAAGGTTCCTTCGAAAAGGCCATGGCTGAATTCCTTCCTATTCCTTGAACCCTGTCCTTTTCCGCCTCTAATGACATCGACGTCGATAAGGCTTGCAGCCAACATAAACAAAGACTCAAAATTCAATTTCTAAAGGTGCTGTGAAACCTGTAATTACGGCACTGCCGTCTTCCATATTTGCTCTATTTTTAAGTCTGAAATGGATGTGAAGATCTAGACGGAGAACCTTAGTTCATGCTAAAACTGTTTTGCCGCAGCTATTGATTGTTTTATTAAGCTACTCTGTACATAATTGTTTGAATCCTTTCAAGATCTAATATTTATTATTAGAGTTAAGTATTTCAGCTCAGGAAGATAATTATTAAATTTTTCGGTTGTTTATTTCCGACGAGTTGCTGACATGGGTCATAAAAAGTTATTTCATTCGAGTGGTTAAACATTGGCTCAGAAGGACAACGTGTCATGATGTAAGAGAACTGTTATCTGTACCTCTTTTTATTTGTTAGTGCTGTTCCTACCTGCTTCGGTTTCCAAATCACAATGTTGCTTCTGCATTAAATACAATTGTTTAATTTAATTGCAACGGAGCGCATGCTCCGGTGGCAATTTCCCTACACACCCATCTTTTCCCCTCCCTGTAACCGACTTTTTTGTCCTTTAAAAATTTCATCATTAAATTCTTTCAGCGTTTTTGGTAAATTATTCATCATTTCTCTTCATAAATTATTTCAATCCCTGACCCACTTACCTACGACAAAAATTCCTACTCGTCGCGGGAATTGAACCCGCGACCCGAAAAAGAGTACTTTCTGAAGTCAGCACCTTAACCTCTGAGCTACCAGACCTCTTTGAAGCATATGGTATGTGTGCTAACTACTATCAAAATCGGATATGTACAACGGTGACAGAAATTAAGATGATGGGTGAAAGGAGGAAATGGTTTAGGCTTCTGTAAATCAAACGTGAACAGTGTTTTTCTATTTGTTTTAAGCTATAGGCACACAAATTCCATCATAATCTGCTAAAAACTGCGTGTTTGAATACAGATTTGGCTAAAAGCATTCAATGCATATATCATACGCGCAACAGGTGGCTCTCACAGATTTACCCCCGCCCAAACATTGCGTAGGGTGATTATAGAAGTTTTCACTTCAAAAAATCTTCTCACACCCTCGGGTCTGAATTCGAGTGCCAGCTTGTGGTCATGGTCATCTTTCCCCTTCCATGCACTATTCCAAAATCTTTAATCCAATATCTTTCCATGCCACAGCACCAATATTTCGCTTGGTCACACCCATGACTCTCTTTCACCCTCCTCCTGTATTCCAGTGAATCTTCTCATTCCAGCTCCTTTAACATGTTGGTTACTGGTAGTATTCTGCGGTAATTTCGGGAGACAAATCTAGCAGCCCTCCATTGCACGCCCTCTAACTACTGTATTTGATACCCAAAATGTGTGTATCCCATAATATACCATCATATTCAAGCAATGGACAGGTACTTGTTTGTGTAGACAGTTATACCAGAAATAACTTTGTTAAATAACAGCATATATACACAAGCAAACATACAGTAGTTCAGTCACTGTTGGAGCAACCCCTCCCCCCGCCTTTCCTCCATACCCTGCCACCAATAACCGAAGCCTAGCTCCTAATGTCTTCCATGAGTTTGATCACGTCAAAGAATTTCTAAAAAAGCGAGTGGAGTTCTGGTAATGTTAGTTTGACTTGTAGAGCAATTGAAAAAAAAAACACAAAAATACATCAGGCAGTATTTCAATACGAAGAATTTTTTCACATCAACCTTGCGTCTAGTAAACCACATATGCAATCTTCCGAGAAATCCCAGCATTCCATGAAATCACAGAACATCTGCGAAGGAGGTTCAAGATATCTTCTTTTTCTTTTTGACACTTCCAAGTAGCATCACGGTAAAGTACCAATAAGGTAGCGACTAGTATTCTGGATTCACATTTTTCTTAAGGTAGCCAGTTAGTGTCTGTCTTTTGTTGTCCATAATGTGCAGTAACTGTAATTGTGGCAATATAACGACAGATACACATTTTTTGAACAAATTCCAGATGGCTGTACGGTTGTTTACGTTGGTGTAAAAAAAAAAAAAAAAGTTTTTTTAGAATATGAACAAATGCAAACAGAATAAAATAAAAAACAATGTTTCTCAGCCTGTGGTCCTCGAAGATGGTGAAGGTAGTCCGCAGGCAGAATATTTAAAACTTAAATAACGCAGACGTAGTGTATAAGGCTACAAGCGAGTATAATCTGTAAGACATACCATTTTTTCAATTACCAGGCGAAAATCTGGCATTTCCAGGATATGAGCAAAGAACAACAACATTCCTACGATAACCTATTCACTACATAAGTTTACAGTGGGAATCTATGAAAACTCCGTTATTATTATGTTTTCTGAGGGTCTTGTTATTGGTGTGATGTACTGCGTGGTACGTGGTAGGGTCGGCAACATAGGAACGGTAAATTAAATAACTATATAAGCTGTCTGGTCTAGTTTCTTTTATTTTGAGCATGTAGATCAGTGGTACAGTGTAGCATCCAGCCTACAGTAATATTATCATTCACTTAATTACTTAATGTTAAAAGTCTGATCAATGTGTAATTAATTCACTTTAATAGTTCACTTCCAGGTTCATAACTGTGTTTACGTAGGAATTCCATACATGATTTTAGATTTAATGTGTTATAATGGTACAATGCAATAGGTCCCAGATGTTAATAATAAGCGCACAGGTAAGAAATTAGGCCCATATAAGTTAGTGGTCAGCAGTATTATTTTTGTCAATTTACTGGTCCGCGGGTTGAAAAAAGTTGAGAAACGTTACTCTAGAACATTTACGACTACGTAAACAGACTTCACTACTAGAGTATGCATCTATTGTTTAATGAAAGGACTTTTCTTTCAGGTTTTTTTTTTTAATTTACTTCATTCAAAGAAAAATAAAACGGAAACTCGTACCCATCAGAGAGTTCAAAAAAGGCAATTAACAAAAATAAATTATCCTAATGTTTTTCCTTGTATGAATAAAAACACACTTAAACTGCTTCATCTGATTAACGACATAAACTGAATCGATTAATGATGTAAAAATCCAAACGTAAGCATGTTTTCAAAATTCCCTCTCATACTGAAAGTAGAATAATAACCTGGTCAGAAAATATTTATTTTTGGCAGCACTATCATAACCGTGGCGCCGCAATTTGATGATAAATTCTTATATAACTACCCGAGACAAATCGAAATACTTTTTTCTTCTGGTCCAGGCTGTATTTCAACTACCGCTAGAAAGAAAACAAAACACTTATTGTGCATTATAAGCGTGTAGTTCCTTGTGGCTTTGGAGATTTTTTTCTGTTCCAGGTTGCATCTCAACCTAACCACTTCAGTTTTGAAATATGATATCTCGAGAGCAAGATATCAAGACATTTTAGAGTTGTCTCATCGAGTTACATAAAGAATCCGTCATCAAATTGTGACGCCGCGGTTATCGTAGAATCCTCATATATTTTTTCCTTGTTTACAATTAGAGACGAATACTAACAGGTAAGGATGTGAAATTGAACATAACTTTCTTGCTAGTTTACTATATGTTCAGGGAAGCCAGTATATTTCAGTTACCTTATTCTTGCCACTGTCAGCTTATATTAATCGGTTCCAACGAATCACCAATACTTAAAACATTCATACATATAAAATCAGGTTCGGTTTAGCTTCTTCGTGCGTTGTTCAACGACCTCTCTGTTAACGAAGTCACTAAAGACGATCTTTACAAATGCAGGAAATACGATTCTACTTACAATAATTAGTGCGTTTATTAATCGTCTACCGCACTTTTAAATTTCAATATGGGATACTATCCCAACGCTGACACATATGATTGTAAAAAACCGTATTCAAAATGGCTAAAGCGTGGGTTGTGGTGAGGTCTGAACTTGCGGCTATAATTTTTCTTAAAATCTAGGACGGCGACGCCTTTAAGCACATAACAAAACTGATTCGTCTCGTTTACTCTCAAATAGCTCTAAAAAAAGTGGATTATAACACTTGCTTCTATCTAAAACCCTTCTTTATTTTCTATTATTCTGCATCACGCGTTGAAATATTTTCAATCAGAGAAATAAACTAAGAGGGAAGTGCGTTCCTCCACGTAAAATAAAAACCTTATTACTTAGCTATTTCATTAGAATATAAGGCTTTTCATTATTAAAAGACTATGTATGAATTTTTTCAGATTACATGCCAATTGAGTGGGTTAGCATACCGACTTTGCATCAAAGATTTTAGAATTTACTCTGAACAATTTCAGATTTAGGTTGAATCAGAGGAAGTATTATTTTTTTAAAAGGATATAAGTATTATTTTGTTTAAAGATATAAATCACTTAAATTATGTCTTACAGATTCAAAGAGTGGTTTATAGTATGGGAAGAGCATCATATCATAATAGAACATTTGAACTTCAAAGGCAAACATCGAAAAAAAGTAGAGCTCCTTTGATTGCATTATTACAAAGAACAGGAAGACGACGATACTCCACATTGAGAAAGTTCACGAAATCCCATAACCCGCAAATCTTAAAACATATTGAAGAGTTCTTGCAGATGTAGAGAAAAAAAGTACAATGATTAAACAGGATCATTCTGATGGTCGTAGGATTGGCTCATGGAGACCTATGAGTAATTCCACTTGTGGCTGAAGATGTAGAAATCCATATCACTTACGTTGGTTTCAGTGAGATGTACAAAATAAGCTGCTAGTGTTAGTCAGACCAACGAAAGTCACAACATAAACTTTTACTCTCCGTGCAATCTTCAGTGGCATTAAGTACAGACACCTTTCCGTTTTCAAAAGATTACTAAATACAAAATCGTTCCGTACTCTGACAGTATTATTAGTCTGTTATAAGAATTATTTAAAATTATATATTTAACAACAACCTAGATGCGCTGTTGGCACAGTGGTCACGTTAAGGCGCAGTTTTCTCAATCGACAATATATTTCAAAAAATTCAGTAACGTTTAAATTTATTCAGACACCTAATATTTCCCTGATGCTGATCTATGAAATATTAGGATAAATGTTTACTTTTCTGTTGAAAAAGCACGCGACTATATGAAACAAATAAATTTTATTTAAAAATTAATATAGAGTGAACTTCTGTATTTTTAGTCATCAAAATTCTTCGTATTCCTATAACTGTTGTGGCATCTATATAATTCAGTTCTACTTCAAGAGTTAAAATTATCATTAGTCTACCTATTACTAACGTTTGAATTTAGCGGTACAAAATACTGTACATTCATTCACTGACCCTCTACAATTTACTCCTACAACTAAATAGAGTTTATTAATCTTTTTTAAGTCATTAAGAAAAAAGAAACTATAAATTATATTTTCGACCAGTTGTAGATTTTACTAGTAGTTATATACCGACGTTACTTGTTCAAAGTTACGAAAAATTCAGGCACCTGAGTCAGAGCAGTTGGTGTGAAGCAGTGATCTTTGATTAAATAGGTTAACGTCAGTGACCCTCTGGCTTGTTTGTATCGTCGGACGGTACATCTTTGGATAGGACGCCCGGCTGTGTTTGTTTGGTTTGGGCCACGTATGATTGCTGATAAGAGGGTTAGCGGAAGAAGCCGCTTTATTAATGCGCCTAAGCTGTCAAACGTGAGTACGTATGTCGTTCTCAGTCACAGAATAGGGTCTTCCAAGTTCTGCTGTCGTCGAAGTGAAGGTTATGATTGATAGTGTGCATTCGTGGCATGACAGTTGTAAGTGTAAATGCTGACATTCAGCGGAACCGTGGCTTTTTGCAGTTGCGACGCTTGAGAAGAAGATAAACTTGGGAATGGACATTTTTACGTGCTATCGTTCTGACGGTTATACCACGCAGGAACAACAGCGGAGGCATCTCTTGAAGCTTGTATGATACAAGATTTGTTCATCATGCGGGATCTGCATCTCATCAGAGAAGAACTAACGAAATATGGGCAGCAACACGTTTTACAATTCTGGGATGAATTGTCTGAGGCAGAAAGGAAAGAACTGCTATCTGAACTGCAGGAAATTGACGTACCTACTGCTATTCAGTGTTTCAAAAAAACAGTGGAAGACCTAGCTGAAGAACATGGAAAACTAGATGACAGAATGAAAACAGTTCCGACCGAATCGTGTGGGGGTGTGCCTAAATCAAGTGCTAATGAGTTAGAATTATATGAAACTGAAGGATTTCGTCAAATTTCTGCAGGAAGAGTGGGTGTTTTGCTCTTAGCAGGAGACATGGTACACGTCTAGGTGTATCTTATCCAAAAGGTATGTATGATGTATGCCTGCC
>CM061914.1:165933262-165965423 GCA_031002005.1 Vandiemenella viatica | reverse complement strand
TAATGTTTTTATCAGAATTTTACAGATGTATTAAACGAGCATCATAATTTTACCCCGGTATTTACGGATGGGTCTAAGCAGGCTAACGGAGTTGGCTGCTCCGTCGTGTTCCCTCGAGCGACTTACACATATAAACTTGACGGCAGATGCAGCGTTTTTACTGCCGAGTGCTACGCCGTGCTAAAGTCGCTCCAGCATATGAAAGTAAATCGCGATAAGTGTTTCATCATATGCTGTGATTCCCTCAGCTGTATTCAGGCCATAGGAAATATGTATCCAGCAGATCGTCCTTGTCCAGGACATCCAGGACACCCTCCTTTCCCTCCAATCTCGTGGAAAGGAGGTATTATTCTGCTGGGTACCGGGGCATGTGGGAATCAGGGGGAACGAGGCAGCAGATGAAGCTGCCAAGTTAGCCTGTGACAAGGTCCGAATCGACTTTGCACCGGTCCCAAAGTCAGACCTTGCCTCGGCGGTGAAGAGATTTATCTTCGATATTTGGCAGAGGCAGTGGCTGGAAGTCGAGCATAATAAGCTCCGGCAGGTCAAACCGACCGTTCAGCCGTGGAGCAGCTCCTTCCAGCGGGCGAGGAGGGATGAGGTTCTCCTTACTCGCCTCCGTATAGGGCACTGTCCTCTTACTCATAGTTTCCTTCTCCGCCGAGAGGACCCTCCGGAATGTGATGCTTGTGGCGTACCTTTGACGGTACGCCACATTTTAACCGAATGTGAATTGTTTTTTGATTTAAGGGCAGACGTTGGCTTAGGCAACGATCTGCTCCTTATTTTAAGCGATAACCGTGACAACGTGGCTAAGGTTTTAAAGTTTTGTTGCTTGGCGGTCTTGTCCCAAAAATTTTGGGCAGATCGGCCTAGGTTCTAGTTTGGATTGGTGGCCGTGTACAACCACCAATCCAAGTACTGTTTTTATTTGTGACACTGATTATATGGCTGGCCCTTTTACAGCCAGCCAGCTAATTTGTTTTTTTAACCTGGTTGGCCCATTTACAGCCAACCAGTTAATGTATTGTATTTTAGTCACAGTTTTATATTTTATGTTGCCGTCTGTGTGGCCGACCTCTATACAGTCGGCCAGGCAGACGGTATTTTAGTTAGTATGTTAGTATTTTATTGTGCTGTCTCTGTGGCCGACCCCTTTACAGTCGGCCACACAGACGGCAATTTCGCCACGTTGTCACTCCTGGTTTTTGTTAGGGCGCTAATGACCCCGCTGTCGACGCGCCCTAAAACAACAACAACAACATAAACAAGGCTTGAACTGCTAACCATGTTCCCACACACTTCCCACTGTATCCTTGTGGATAGTTACTGTCTGTTAGTAGTAGTAGTAGTAGCTGCACCGCCTCAAATGGTAGCAGAGCGTGGTTACATTGGGTAGTTTCAAGCCTTGTTGTTGTTGTTTGTCGTACTCGTGCATTCCTTTCTGATCACTTCGCTGTTCACCTACCAGACTACGGAAAACCTACTAAAACTTTTCGGGATTGCCGATGAGCATCCTTGTGTCAGTATGGCAACTCAAACACGTTTGGTCAAATTTCCCTCAATGCTGGAGTAAGCAGGCCTACAAAAAGATACAAATATCTAATCGCATTAAAGTGTCACGGCTTAAAAGTTTGTCATAAATAAGATTATTATAATCACAAAAATACTGACAAAGGTAGCTAACTCACAGAAAATATGCAATCAGCTACAATTCCGTCCAGACTTAGAAAACTTTTTGAAATCAAAATTTTACAAGGATACAATAAGGACCTTGTATCACTGCATAAAAGAGTAGAAAAGTGTTCGGTTCAGCTCAACAGGTTTCCTTTCCTGCGCGCAGCATTAGATGCGAATGAGTTTTACACGCGAATTATCTCGTCTGACTCACCTGTTGAAATGCTAAACACCCGCCTTGCTCGGCAGACGGTAAGCGACTGAAGCTGGTCTGCTAGTATCTTCCTGCTTCATAAAGCGCGCTCCACGTCAGAGCAAGAATTGTACGAAACACTATACTAGAGATGGGTCACAAATAACTAAACGGCTACAAATAACCGTTATTTTAAAAACGCCGTTTAGCAAGTAACAGCCAAAACGATAACTGGAGTTATTCAAATAACTGTCAGCACCTCCCTCTGACAGCGCTGTAATTGTTTGTCGACAGTCCGCTACGAGTGCATCAGTCACCGCTTATTGCTTCTCACCGTTATGAATAGTAATAGATACCACTAGATGACACTACCATCGCAAAATAATAGTTATTAACTACGATAGGGACCACTAGAGGACACCACCTATGTAAACCGCTTTTTAAATAGTTTGACCGTTATTAATCACGATAACTACCAACAAATGTTGCTACTACTGACGACGTCAAATACTACTTTGCAGATATTATTTGCGATGGGGTTCAAAATTTATCATATTTCTACAACTTATTGACGATTAAATCGATTTTTAGCATCCATCCTTCCATTGTAAATGGCGTGATTATGCTTTTTGTTACAACTGTTTACCCGTGTTATAGCGTCTTTGCTAGGTGAAGGCGTTATTAACTTCGATAGCGATCACTAGAGGACACTAACATTGCAAAATAATAGTTACTATTAATAACCTATGTAAGCCGGTTTTTTCACAGTTAACTGCAATCGCGGCCAGCAGATGGAGAAACCATCGAAAAGCGCTAGTTTGAAAATAGGATATCCTAGTCATAGAATTCATCCACGTTGTTTCTTCTTGCTCCAGCTTTCACCGTAGTCGGACGTTGCAGAACGAGAGCATCACTTATTCACTTGTGTTTGAGCCTGAAGCTTTCTTCTGCCATACGATTAACGAATTTGCTCGCAAGAAATAATTCAGGAATCAGGAGCTTGTGCATTGCACTTGTTTCGTTAACACCTGTTTGCTTTTTACAATTTATTTTTTATCATTTGTATTATACTAATTTCTTGTCTGAGCTTTTAGTTTCAGGATTGCTGGTCGGCCGCTGCATTGTTAAGAGATCAGTTTCAGTAGTTCATCGCCATCTGTCTTGGAGAAGATTCTGCATTTCGCATCTGTATCGCATAAATTTGTTTTCGTTTGCAATTGTGAGTATATTGTTTCAGTTGTATTTCATTTTTTACAACTTGCCATGTTGATGTAGCCTCTTATTATCGTAGCATTTTATCTAGCAAGTTGGTGTATTTTGACCGGTTTATTTTCTTTGTATTTATTTCACCATGTATTTTGTTCTACAATAGGCTATTTGACAATATTAAAAAAATATTATAAATTGAACTCATTCTCATAGATTAATGCTTCAGGAAGCTAATTTTTTTAAATTTTGAAAAGAAAAGTGGATTATTTTTAATAAAAAGCGAAATAAAAATTATACTTTTCTTACCTCTGGTCACGTGACAGAAAACGCTCTAGGATTGGTGGTCGCTTGAGTGACGTCACACGTCTGTAAACGCTGCGGCTAGGAATGGAGCGTTTCCTAATATCCAAGTTTTCAACTATTTTTATTGTTTGTTGCTGGTCATTTCTTGTTATTAATGAAATTTCATTTTGAATACAAAATCGAGAACATTATGTAAAAGCCTACAGCGGAAAAATAACGAAAATAGACGCCTTATTTGTGGGGCTGGCTATAGAAAAAAAAACCCTGAATTTTATTCTACTGAGCTTAAAAATGTAACAGCTTCAATTTGAGACTCATTTATATTTAAATTGAAAGTTAGAGATTGATTGTTTTGCGTTAGCAAACCATACGTCGAAAAATTCTGTACACGAAATTTGTGCAGTCATGCTGAAAATAAAGAAAAGTTGTAAGGTGTCGCAAATATGCGCAAACAAATTAAGGTATTTCTTGTAGCTCTTTCAAATAAATATAGTAAGAGATCGGTATAATGTGGTATAATGAACTAAAACTCAACATGAAATTGGCTCAGTAGTTTTTTGTTTTTTTTTTAATTAAAAATAATATCGTTCTGTTTAATGATGCTATTGTATCACGGAAAAATCATGCGTAAACTTACCTTGAAGCTCGCCAAAAGCAATAGCAACATACAAGTCACTATTAACACGCAGAAATACAGCGTAATCATCGACCAAACTCAATGGATTATCGCGGCCGACTGAAGTGCTTGTTCGGTGGATCACAGGAAACCCATTGTTCAAACTATTTTTTTCTATTGTCAGGCGTGAATTCGTTGAAAATAAACCTTTGTTCCGAGTAGTATGGTTCATCTAATTTGAATATAAATAACTATTTTGCCTGCGTAGACAATTATCAAAACTGACTTTTAGTCCCTCTAGATTTAGAAAATATCACACTGTGCGGCATCCTCCCGGATGCGAGGCCAGTGCGTTAACCGCTCACTCACCACGCTCGGAACAACTGGATGTTGTGGGCCATTTTTCTTAATTACAGATTAAAGATTATGGATAAATATTTTTTGTCAATAAAATTGAATTTGTTTATTTATTCATTTACCTACCTCGTTTCACTTCGTCTCACATGAAGAAACTGTGAAGTGTTTACTATTAACATAAAGAGAAGCAATTAAGAAGTAGTGTCAGGATAGCTGCGTGATTGAAGAGTGGTAATGGAATTCAGAACGTCCTACGTTCGAAGAACCTTGGTTGGGATAATATTTTTTGTGTGAATTTTTTTCGGTATTTCTTTGCTATTTTTGCACTACTATGTTTTTATTCGAAGAATTCATAATAGTTGCTAAGCGTCATGCAAGTGTTTGAAACAAATTGCTACCATACATGAAAAGTTTTAATTTTTAAACTTACCAGAGAGAGAATATCATGCAAAAAATACAGGTGCACGGCCGTGAACAGTGGAATTTATCGCTGGAATTTTTACGTGACGATACAACGGTAGGTTACCTTCCTGACATAACTGCGTCTATTAGGCGATATTTACTTTTAATGTGCAAGTCATTTTCATTAAAAAAAAAAAAAAAAAATTCGGTGTGCAAGTAACGTCCAATTTCCTTTTTGAAATCTTCTTTGGTTGTTTCAAATGGTTGTAATTCGCTTGTTATCCAAAAATTTGTGAAGCCTTCAGAAAAAAGAAAAGAAAAATTAAATTGATTTTCTGGTGGATTTTTGGGAAAAAATTATTATGCAATGCAACCAACAGCTACTAGTATCCAGAGAAAATGAGAAAAGAAAACCAACTGAAAATATTCCGAAGCGAGGATCGAACCTCAGGACCAACCCTAATAATTCTCGCCTTAAACAACGTATTACATTTACTCTACGAAATTGCGGTGTAAATGAGATTCACAGAAAATCGTAAGTGACTTTTTTGCAATATCAAATTGAAGTTGTTACATTTTTAAGCTCCACAGAAGAAAACTCGGTGGTTGTTTCTATAGCTAGGCCCACAAATAAGGCGTCTACTTTCAATATTTTTCCGCTGTAGTCTTTTCCAAATTGTTTTCGATTTTATATTCAAAACGAACCTTCATTAATAACAAGAAATAACCAGCAACAAACAATAAAAAATAGTTGAAAACTTGGGTAATAGGAAACGCTCCATTCCCAGCGGCAGCGTTTACAGACGGGTGACGTCACGACTGCCGTTACACGCGCCAGGCAGCAAATGAGTGTTTTGGCGGGCTTTTAAATTCTTTAAATTTTAACTTTGAATATTTCGTAAAATAATGCACTTTTGTCAAAAAATCTCTTCACTCGGTGAATAAGGTGTACCAATAAACAATTTAAAACCATTTTCAAGAAGTAGTCAAATACCCTATCGTCGTACCTTGTTGTACTACAGTGTATATGTACATTCTTTCTGCTTTAACGTGGAATAACTTCATGCTACCATTGTTTTTATCGTTCCCCAGGGTTAAGTTACTTTTCACCAATTTTTTATTTCTCTTGGAAACCGGTTGGCTTCTAAACGTGTTAAGATCAAGATATTTTTATTACCTTAAGATTCCGGTGTGTCAAAAGTAACTCTGAAGTTGTTTCCATCAAAATAATCATTTTTGAGTCATTTACTAATTAGCAAACCTTTGTCTTTTAGTATTCTTAAAATTTTCGGCAACCTTATTCAATTCTTTGACTTTTTCCCAATCATTTAATTTTATTTGCACCGCAAGTTTTGCTCTATTGAGGTTTACGATACAGGAGATTCTATTTTTTAAACTGCGCATATAAATAACGTGTTTGAAAGATAGTATGTTTGATGAGCATGACAAAAATGTAGTTTTAGCTGTATCTTAAAACTCTCTATTGCTGAATTATTATTATTATTATTATTTTTTTCTAATTGTTAAATTTTTCGTTGAGTGAGGCTATTATTCTAATGTGCATAGAAATGTTTAGTTGTATAAAAGTGTTATCAAGTTTCTTGTTTATTTTGTTGAAAAAATTTATTTTATGGTTTAAAAAAACTGAATTAAAAATCTTGTTTGCTTTTATTATGTACTTTAATTTATTGGCTTCAATGAGTCTTCCTAATTTTTATCACTGTTTGAGCATTTTTCTGGTTCCCTCCTCCCCTCTAAGTGTTTTCTAACCCTCTTTTAGACGTTTCACTGGGGATGTTGGTTTGTTCTGTTTCTGTATTGATGAAATTGCTAAATCATGTACAAAGCCCAGGGTTTAGGTTTTTTATACCAATGTAATTCACTGGATTCTCTTGAATTTAATTACTCTAATTTCTTAAGTGTACCTGTTGGATGTAATAAGAATGACAGATATGTTGTCTAAGATTAGTGGAGAAAAGAAGTGATAACACATGGAAAAACTGCAAATTTAAGTCAAAGTGCATATGTTCATAAGATTCCTGTACTATACCACAATGATCTTTGTCTAAAAGCATTGGTGCAGGAGAGTAGTTCTAGCAGTATCGTATAATTCATTGTTACATTTTCCTGCTCCATTTTATTATGTTAAAGGATTACTGTACTGTTTCAGCACTCCTTGGGACAAGATTGTCTACAGCCTTGAAGCTTTTGAAGAGTTAGTTTCTTTTCACTTGCTGGTAAGTTAGTTTCACATTGCTATTTCTTAAATATTTACTATTTCTTACCCATATTTAAAAGTTGTCATGTATATTCTGAACTACATAATAAATTTTTTATCTTAAGTATGGTGCATAAAATGCAATGCAAGGAATTTTGTTGGCATTTGGTAAAATAATCAGGCAAACAAGAGGCCAAGCTCCCTTTAGCCCAAGGTGTTATACACAAGTTACTATCAGGGCTTCTCCTTTTACCTGCCACCCGCAGGTAAGAATGAAATTGTGTTTTAAGATAGTTCATTTTCTTTGCTGCAAATATATTGGGATATTCTCTGCAGAAAATTCCACAGGAACTAGTGCTATGTTCCAGTTAACAGGGATTTCATTAGAAAATTACTGCTTTAGCCTTGTGAAAGGAGAAAACATTTCTGATCTATTTTTTATGAATTTTATATCAGTTTCAGGCATTGTAAGCTGATGAGCCAAAATGTTTACTAAATAGTTGTATGAAAAGTTAAGATCAGCAATATAAAACTTGTCATTTTATTTAATGAACATGGTATTGTAGTTCTTATTGAAGTCTCATTGGATTCTTGTAGTTGCTTCTATATCACTGCAGTAATCAAGTTCCTATAATTATTTCTATTCCAGTAATAAGAAAAATTTGTCCTTTGTCCACAAATTCTGCTGGTAGGGTGGGGTAAGATATTCATCTCATGATGAACTTTAAATAGTAGTTCCTCTACCTCTCTGTACATTTATTGTAATCTACCAGTAAACTTTATTTTTTCTGCCAAGTTTAACTACAAATCTTTTAATATTTCAGTTGATTGAGGAAAGATGTCAAGGAAATTGAAAAGCCAGCTGTGGCAATACTTTGAGCGTGTCAATGAAACCCAGGCACAGTGCAAGTTGTGTCAGAAGATTTTATCTTGGAAGACCACGGTTTCAAATCTGAAACAGCATTTAAAAAGCTCTCACGTCACCATTTGTTTCTCTTCATTGGTCTCTGCCCCACCAACTATGACAACAGCAGCAGTGATTACATCAACAGCCTGTGAAAGTATGAAAAAGTTCTAAACGTGTCAGTGTTTGATTATTTTAAATAAATGTTTTCGATTACTGATCACTCATTCAAATTTTAGGTGTTACATTCACTACAGTTGCTTCTAGAGCTACCTCATCAGTTGTGAGTAGTACTGTTACAGCGAGTTCAGGATGTCAAGGTAGGTCAGAATTATTATTTTGCACCTGTGAATGTTTTCATAGTCTTATAATGAAGGAAATAGAATGCAGTATTAATGTGGGCAGCTTTTATTTTATTTTCAGGAAATGTAACTGCTCCTTGCACAAGTGATGCTGCTCTCTCTGCACAGACTCCTGGTCAACACTCTCATATTAAGTCTTATTTTCGAGCAAAGATGGGTGCGGCGTATAAGAAAAAAGTTGATGCTCTTGTGCTTAGATTATTCTTTATCGATTTCCAACCTTTATCTATTGTTGCTTTCTGTGATTTAATTAAGTTCCTCAATTCCATGTATGAATTACCAAGTAGAAAGACATTTTCTAACTGTTTATTGCCAGTAGCTTATGCGGAGAAAGTGAAGGAAGTATCTGAAAGGATGCGCAATGTTCACAGTATGTCTCACTGCTGACCTGTGGACATCTGTTAACAATGAAAGTTACATTGCCATTACAGGTCATATCATCAGTGATAAATTTGAACTAGATTCAGTGTTATTAGCCTGTGATTTAATTGAAGGCCCTCACACGAGTGCAACTCTTTCAAAAATGATTTGGGAAATTGTTGATAGATTCCACTTAACTCAAAAGGTTTCGCTTGTTGTTACTGATAATGCACCAAACATCACAAGTGCTATTACAAATAACTTGAGGTGGAAACATTTTCCCTGTTACGCCCACTCTTTGCAAACCTTGTTGTACAAAATGCATTGAAGTTATTTTCAGAGATTCACGAGAAGGTTAAGACAATAGTATCTTTCTTCAAAAGAAGTGTCAATGCAACAGAGAAATTACTAATTTATCAGAGGAATAATTGTACTGGTGAACCTAAAAAATTGCTGCAGGATATGCCTACCAGGTGGGATTCCACTTTTTTGATGTTGGAACGGTTCGTTCAGTTGCAAGATGCTGTGAAGAGCACTATTGCCCTGTCCAATGCAGACGTTCCATCACTGACCACTGGAGAATGGACAGTGTGCTCTCAGATGTGTCAAATACTAGGACCATTCTGTGAAGTTACAAAGGAACTTAGTGGTGAAAAATTATGCCACAGGAAGTGAGGTTAGTTGTATATTTCACCCAAATGTAGTGTGATATATTCTAAATGATTGTATTAAGCCCAATTTTGTTAGTATTTGTTAGTATATGTTAATTACCATGTTCTTAGTACATTAATATGGAATTTTCTTTTCCCAGATTATTCTCATCACCCAAGGACTTGTCGAAATGTGTAAAGACATACTTAAAAAGTCCTCTAGCTGATATGGCAATAAATGTTGCAGCTAACTTGCTAGAAGGCCTGGGATCAAGATTTCAAAACCTGGAAATGAGGAAGCCTATTGCTTTATCAACTATACTTGATTCGAGGTTTAAAATGGTTCCATTTCAACACCACACACAAGCAGCAGCACAAGTAAAAAAATATCTGACTGATCTGGTATCACTGAAATTGGGTGAGAGCAGGCAGAGTAGTTCAGTTGTTGTGGAAAGCAGACCTCCTCCTGCAGCCACTTCTAAATACAGGTCTATTTGGAAGTCATTTGATGAGATATCTCAAACGATTCAATCGCAGGGAACACGTCAGTCTGGTGCCATCATAGAAGTTCAACGTTACTTAGAAATGCAGATAATTCCGAGGACAGAAAATCCTCTGAAATGGTGGCTGAATCATGCTTCTCTGTTCCCAACAATATCACAGATTGTAAAAGAGAGATTCAATGTTGTTGCAACTTCAGTACCTTGTGAAAGAACTTTTTTCAAAACTGGTTTTATATTAAGTGATAGGAGGTCTAGGCTTAAACCATCCAAGGTACAGCAGCTAGTGTTTCTTAATGCGAATGATCATATTCACAATTAATTCTGTTTTGTATCTTACCTAATAACATTTTAATTTTTTTTAAAATATCTACTTAATAGTAAACAATGGAGCACAGGTGCTGTATCACCTGCCAAAGCCTGTCCCAAGCCAGGTTGAAAAAAGGTGAGGGTGAGGAGTAACAACCTCGTTAAAAAACCAGGGTTCATCTGGCCCGGATGATAGCACCCTGTAAGGGCCCCGTTACCAGGGGTACGGTGAAGAGTCTACATCTAGCAACTGTGTTCTATATAACCCATTATGATTAAATCTGTGCTTAAGTGAACTATGTTTTTTGTTAATGTTAACATCTTACACCAAACATCCTGATTGTGGTTTTCCAGAATCAAAAGGCAAATGATGGGATGTTAATTTTATATGTCCATGGCAGTTTTTATATTAAGTTGAAACTTCAGTGTTTTCATGTGAATTGTACAGTAATCAAAATAAATGAGTAACATATACCTTTGTCTTGTTTAAAATTAATCCTGTTCCTAACTCCTGTATACCAAGAAAAGTTAAAATAATTCAAGATATCAATTGTTTCTCAGGTTGTAATGCTTTAATATTTAACAAATGAAATTTCTAGATGATGCCAATAGCCTTTAAATTCTCAAATAATTTTACTCTCAATGCATTAGTTTACATTCTGACTAGGTACGAATAGACAATACGAAGAGTGTTCATGTTTGGTTGAAAGTGCTGACATTATTGATAAATCAAGTTTTTAGCCAAAAATAATAATAATACAGCTAACTTGTGTTTGTAACTTGCTGATAGAAGTGGCTATAACAACTATATGGCAAATATTTTTTCCTTGGTAACATCTCCTTTTAAAAAATTACATAATGTTGGACTATAGGAAGATTGCACAAAGCATCAATTTTCTCTTGCTATTATCTCTATGTAGCACACAAGGTCTAAAATTTTCCTTTGGACAGATAGATATTTCTTCTGGATAGTAGATGTCTTACAGATAACTTTCCACAGTCAAAACATAATTAGATTTAAATTTGTGGTGTAAGGTAAGGTATACTGAGTGAATGACTAGTACTATCTACTTGTAAACAATTTATGAATTGCTGGCAAATGGTGCAAAGTTGATAAATTTCATTCTGAGCTTGCAGAGGAAGGCAGAAAGTTGATATTTATTTTAGCAGAGGCTACACAAACTAAATAATGAATAGTATGTAAGAGGTTCTACTGAAGTTTGATATACTACACTGAAATATTAAAGGCTGTTTGTGAAAGTAAGTATAAAGAAGCGATATAACATGAAAAAGTGAAAGCCATCCCCCCTCCCTCCCAGTAGTATAGTTTGGCTGAAAAGTCTCCTGTGACTCTCCAGCAGCCCGCCTCCCAGCCTTCAGCTGGGAGGAATGAAATAGTAAAAAAAAGTGGACAAATATTATTCAAGTTTGGCTACAAAAAAAAGTTAATACTGCTTGAGAAAACTAGCTCAGGTGATACATAAACTAAAACATATTGATGTTGGTGCCACATTTTTACGCTCCATCCATAATATGCACAAGAAGCAGTGTTGTGGAAGTATAACATTCTTAAGGTCACTATGTTGGAAACAGGTCACAATCTAATTACCACGCTTCAAATTAAGAGAGAATCTACGCACACACATATATAACAAATATGTTATTCTGAAAGTGAAACTGCAACTGATTGATGAGGAAAGGGTGTGATAAAATGGCATACAAATTGGTTAAATAAACCTTTTGGAATCGGTTATTCAAGTTCAGGTAAAACTTTACTGTGAATGGAAAGCAAAATCACTCTATGTGGAAGATACGCGTCAAACGTCATTACATTTTCATCCAGTTCGAAATAAATGTTTACACAAAAATTCATCCCACATTGTTTGAATTCCGATCGGTTTATTTACAGATTCTTAAGGAATAGGTAACATTACGGTATTTGTTTCACTATTTCCACAAGTCAATTAGTTTCAAACAGCAAACCATATTTACATTTCAAATTACTTTTATGTACGTCTGAACAACATACTTAAATTGCAGCTGGTCTGTTATTGGGGCACATTTACAACATATCTAAAATATACTACACATATAACTATAGCCACACAAAACTTAATGCGAATTGCGAATTAATGGCCAGACTGAAAAAATTGTTAACTTTCAGCAAAGTTCTTCTGTTCTTAACGAGTAAGCTACACGGAATGCTGTATTTGTTGCATATATTCATAAAAACTCCTACCACAAGTTCTTTAGTT
Organism: Vandiemenella viatica; assembly: GCA_031002005.1. NCBI lineage: Eukaryota > Metazoa > Arthropoda > Insecta > Orthoptera > Morabidae > Vandiemenella > Vandiemenella viatica. The sequence goes on along the minus strand of CM061914.1, from coordinate 165,953,108 downwards.
TCCAACACAAAAATATTTTAACACCTAATCAAAACTGCCCACTTCAGATTATTTTCATATAACGTTTTACGTCCCTAAATCACTTAGGGTGAAAACATGCCGAGCAGCTCGCGCTGAAGGTACTGACACTGAAAATGCTACATTCTGTTTTAAATAAATTACTGATGAAATAATAAGTACAGATTTTTATAAATTGTACAACTACGGAAAAGTGAATGTTTCAAGCAAGTCAGCGGCAGATAAATTCCAATTAATTCCAACAAATTTTATAATAATAATATTTAATTAAATTGCAATGGAGCGCACGCTCCATTGCAATTTTCCTACGCACCCAGCTTTCCTCCTTTCCTGCTCCCATCTACATTTGCCCTAATTGAAATAATTATCTATTGTTGATGACTTGATTGACTATTCAGAAATTATTACACATCATATACGGAAGAAAATGGAACATCAGACAATTCAGTCCAACAATCATTATAAATTTAAAGAAAGTAAAAAAAAAAATTCGTGTTAATTATTGTTTAAAATAAACTGACTGAATTTGAAACGGAAAATTCTGATTTTTAAATAGAAATTCTCATTTTGGATTGATAAATTTTAGATTTGACTCGAAAATGTTTTGTTATACGGTACATTACGTTATTTACAATAATTACCATTAATTTATAGTCACGACGAGTTTGCACTCAGCATGTATTGGATTGTTGTGGTAACTGTTATAAACATTTGACTTCAGTTTGTCCAGGATTTTACCGTTATGTTTGTGGTGTGTTTCGTAGGTGGGCATGGAATTAGTCTGGATGATTTTTCAGATCCTGATTTAAATGGTGAAATTCACCAAGCGTTTGTCTACGTTCATTTATTTGCTGTTAACTGAACTTTCCGATACCAGCCGTAGAAAGTAGCCAACACTTTGTGGCTACTGACAGACCATCATCATCCCTATCGTTATCGCTTCCACAAATAATTGGAGATCAAATAAAGTAAATGATACTCGCATTAAACACAAAATATTAACGATTTACAACGTTTGGCCCCTACAAGGATTTTAAAAACACTGGTGAACACTAGCAGCAGTACCTCGACATCTAGCTTACCCTCCAGCGCGAGCTGCGCGGCAGGTTTTTACCCATCTACGGCGACATCGACCTACAGCGCGACCGCCACCGCCACCTGCACGGCGACCTGCTCAGCATATCTTCACCCTTATACTTCATTTCCTCCTGTTTGATCACTTTATACACTAACCGCTAAAGCTGGTCGTGTTAAAATTCTATATTAATTTACCAAGGCATCTCTGCCACTTATTAAACAAATACATAAACACAAGTCGAAGGCGTATATAATGTCTGACAGTTACTATAGAAGCCGCTTATTTGAAAGCCGCTATTGGTGACGTATCGTTAAACGCTAAATAACGCTAATAATAAGCCGCTTTTCGTGACGACAGGGCTATTTCGCTATTAGTGGGGGTGGCCGCTATTTTCGTCACATCCGGTTATTTGACATTTCCGGCTTTTTCAACAAGAGCGTTTCTGAGCAGAGATTTTAGTGGCGTCTCCAAGGATATTACGTCGAAAAAAAATAACTATACGCTATTTCTAACGATTAAAAAAAGCGGCTAGAAAAGAGAAGCAATAACTGAATAACGTATTACTGGAAAAAAGCGTTTTGCAGTAACAATTCTTCTCACGAAACACTAAAACACGCTTTCAAATACAGTTTCCTTATAATCAAAGATATTAAATTAATCCAAGGATTAATAAGTCAATCCTGAAATATCGTTTTCACTTGAACATTTCCAACTATTCCTGGCTTTTATGTTCCCACACAACGATTAACTTTTCCAATACGACAATGTACCATGTTACCTGCACAAAATCTTTCATAATTGGTTTGAGCATCATTCTGTACAAATCCAGTAACTTATTTGGCCACCTTGACTGCCAGACATGAGTCCAATCGATCAAAGGAAGTGGAAGTAAAAATGGGAGTGCCGCATGGTAGAGTATTGGGACCATTGCTATTCATTATTCTAATGAATAATTGTGTTGATTGTTTACTATCTGAAATTAGATTGTTTGCAGATGACATAATGCTGTATAAAAGGATCAAAACGATAGTGACTGTAAACAGTTGCAGGGTGATCTGGACAAGATATCTAGTTGGGTTGGTAAACATGGGATGAAGATAAATGCAAAGAAGAGTCAGCTAATTAGATACACAAATAAAAAACAAAAGGTTAATTATGAATATAAGGTGGGGAAAGAATTGCTTGCTGAAGACTTGAAATGTAAATATCTTGGCATTACATTTGATAACAAGCTTAACTGGGAAGGACACATTGGACAGGTGGTAGGAAAAGGTTTCAAAATTCTGCACTTGTTGGAGCGAGTGATGAGGGGATGCACGAGAGAAGTAAAGGAATTGGGTTACAAAACTTTGGTAAGACCATTGCTCGAATATGGTAGTGTAGTATGGGACCCACATTTTGAGTATCAAATACAGGAGTTGGAGAAGGTGCAAAGAAGGGCTGCTAGATTTGTTTCTGGAAATTATCGCAGAATGCAATCAGTGACAGATATGATAAAGGAGCTGGAATGGAATTCATTGCAAGACAGGAGGAGGATGAGGAGGGTAATGGGAGTGTACAGGGCGTATACTGGCGATGAGGCATGGAAAGATATTGCAATAGGTAGGAAAAGTAGTTCATGGAAGGGAAAAGATGACCATGACCACAAGCTGGCACTCGATTTCAGGCACAAGGGTGTGGGAAGATTTTCTTTTTTAGGTAAGGGTGTCAGGGATTGGAATGAGTTACCAAGGGGAATGACGAATAACCTACCAAAAACGTTTAAAACAATTTAAAGTTAAAATTTGTAGAGGGCAAATGTAGGTGAGTGTAGGATAGGGGGAAGTTGGGTGTGTAGGGAAATTGCCACCGGAGCGTATGCTCCATTGCAATTAAATTAAATAAATAAATTAAAAACCTGAATATGATCGAAAGAACAGGTCTTGTACAACATCATGCACCAACAATTGTGGACGAATGTAGAGGGAGCATGACTGAATGATGTTTCTTCAGGGGACTTTCGATGACTCGTTGAGTAAGAAGCAACGTCGGGTAGTAGCACTTCGCTTACACGATATTAGCAAGAACCCCATGGCCTTCGATACTTCAATGAATTACAGAAAAATCAAAAACATAGAAGGGAAAAAACTAGACAAAATGTGAGGTGAATATTTTGTACTTTGATTTTATGGACTGAGCTCAAATTTTGTTGCTAACAATCATCCATTTTTTAAGAAAGAATTAAGGATGATTAGTAAAGTTCAACTACAGGCCACGATCAAGTTCTTTCATTTACGAGGGTCACAGACGATGCTACCGTGAAGGGAAAAATTGAAAATATTAGACTGAAAGACAGCAGGATATGTTGGGTACATGATGACTGGGATCTGTGTTAGTTATGGGTTGATTCGGTCTGATGTAAATCACCAGCTGTACTTCTCAAGTAATCAACGTAATTGGCGTCACAACAATGCAATCTTTTTATTCAACGTAATTGAATAAGAGGCAGCAGCAGAAACACTAGATCGCTAAGATCGAATGGTTGAGCCAAGGAATACTCGTAAGAAAAGTGTACATTCCACTCATTAAATACATATCAGGAACAGGCAAGGAAAGGTTTGAAATCATGGCAGATGCTGCATAATTCTCCTGTTCCCTTACGGAGTATCTGTTTCGGAGAGCACATATCCTACTAAAGTTCACCATCTTGACTCCTGATTAACATCACAAATGAGAAAGAGCACTGGTTGCTGGCTGACGAATCACTGTTCTTTAATAGAAGTCCTAAACGAGGGAAGTAGTGAAACGGCGGAACAGTTAAATGTTTATCTCAGAAGTTATGCCGTGTGGCTGAAGCTCCAGAACACCCGAAACGTGGAGATTAACCAGGAAGCATTTTCGAAACTCGCTTACACAGCACTGGTCATCCTCGATGTGCTTTCCAGACGGTGTTCAACACTCACTACAGTGTATAGCTGGTTCGCCTCTTGGTCATCCTAATTCTGACGAAGCGGCCAAGTACTCATCGTTGGGGAGGACCCAGCCAACCTGGGGCAGTAGACTAAATTAAGCTTTGAAACACCTAACATGCGTAACAATTTGGTAAAAGACCAAAGCTTTTTTTTTTATCAGTTTTTCCACTTACTGTAAGGCTCATTTTAGTCAATATAGTATCAAAAATGTTTTTCATCAAAGATTGAAAACAAACGAAGGAACTGAATTTTGTGCAACGTATCTAGTTATTTCAATTCGTTTAAAACTCATGTGTGATGGTGACTGATAGTGTTATCTGCCAATAACTCTTGCTATCGCATTATCTTTTGCAGAGACAAAGATATTTTAAATTGAAGTACACTTATATAAATCTAATCAGAAAAGACCCAATATCTTGCTGTTTAGATAAGAAATATCATCATACTTGTGGGTAGTTACCATGCGTATGGAAAAATAAAGGAAAACCACAGATACTATTATCGTGGTGAAAATGTTCAACAGAGCTATACAACATAACTAAATATTATCATTCCAACAGCACCTTTAATATTCCTTTCCAACCTCTTTATGTCGACATACGCATTAACACAGAACTTAACACGAAATGCCCTAATTTTCATCCGCTTATATTGCGTCATTTTTCGACGTATGCTGTGTTAACACACTACTAAAGATTGAACCACATAATTGTTTCCTAATCCTTAATTTACGTAATTTCGTATTTAGCGAGGAATATAATTTTAAACACCATTTTACAGTACCACATTCCAGTTGGTTTCTTTTTATGTTCTTTCTGACCTAACCACTCGTCAAAACTCCTTTCTCTAAATGTTGCCCTCTATTTACAGATCTTTAGGTTAGTGTTTCCTGATTATGGATTACATCTTTTAAGAACAAGTGAATGGTGCTGTTAACAAGAGCGGGAGCACGACAAACGCTAATCTGGCGCTGTCTACATAATTATGATACTGTAGTTGTTAATCAGTTTGTTGCCTTGCCTGTTTGCAGTTTGTCGTCAGAGACTCCAGCTTGTTAGATGGGGCAGCGCTAAGCTGTGGGGACAGCTCATCAGTATGTGGGGCGGTCGGTCCTTAGGACCCTCTGGCTTCCCCAACAGCTTACTGCCAGGCTCAACTCTTCTCAAGGAGTCTGCAGCTACGGCGAACAAACAGGAGAGCCACCAACTTCACAGCTACAACACTTCCACAGTGGACCGGTTTAGTTATACCTGTATGAGAGTTGTCGGATGTATCGAATTTTATAATATTTAGAAAAAGTTATTGCATAAAATGTTTAGATCGAATTACAATTAAGACACAGAAATAAGTTCTTTAAATAATCTTAAAAATAAATAAGTGTGAGAAAGTTATCAACTATAACGAAGGAAATTGTTTCAAGTGAAGGTAATGATTAGTATCACCTGCCAATGGGAGATTCAACAGGACTGGGTTCGTGTCCTGGACCCGCGTACCGGCAATCCTGATTGCAGATTTTAGACTATTTCCCGCAGTCACTCAGGAAAATACTGGTATGATCCTCAAACTGCGTTCTATAAACTACACATTCCATATACTTTTGGAATTTACAAATTTTAATTTTAAATTCCTTCTGCGTTTTTGGTTACTTATTCATCACTTCACTTGGTAATTTGTTCTGAAACCCTTACTCAAAAAAGAAAATTTAACCACTTTCTTAAGCATGGAATCGAGTGCCAGCTTGTAATTATGGTAATTTTTTGCCCTTCCATACACAATTCCTTATTTTTCAACCAATATCCTTCCAAGCCCCATCACCAAACACTCCCAACACTCTCTTCACCCTCCACCTGTCCTCCAATGACTCCCAATCCAGCTCCTTTATCATATCAGTTACTGACTGGGCCCTACGATAATTTCCACAAACAAATCTAACTGCTCTTCTTTACACCCGCTCCAACTCCTGTATTTGATAGCCAAAATGTGGGTCCCAAACTACACCACCATATTCAACCAATGGTCTGACAAGGGTTTTATAATCCAATTCTTTAACTTCTCTGGTACATCCTCTCATCACCCTCTCCAGTAAATGTAGGATTTTATAATACTTCCCTACCACCTGCCCAATGTGCTCTGCTCAATTTAGTTTATAATCAAACGTTATGGCAAGATATTTACACTTCAAGCCTTCAACAAGCAATTCTGACCCAAACATATAATCGTAAATAGCCTTTAGTTTTTTTTATCCGTGTACCTAGGTATGACCTTCCCATGAAAATTATAATTACCCTAGAAATCGGCATTTAAATACGCTTTAAGAAAACATTACCTGTGCCAACACTGAAAAATCTCTTCTTCCAGGTATAGCTTATTCATAGATTTCAATTGTTATTATTATTATTTGCGGATAAGCCCATTAGGACTAAGCAAAGTACTCAGAAGCGTTTGTTCGCTTTCCTTTGTGCCCATATTTCCTTCATACGCTTGCTGTGGGCTTCTTTTCTCTCATCTGACCATGTTGTTCCAGGTCTTTTCTTTAATCTTTCTTCCCGGTCAACTTGCCACTTGTGAATTTTGGATTTAAGTGTCTCCCTGTTTTCGATATCTTCTGGAACAATTCCTACTAATTTGTGGTCTTTCTTGATTTCTCCAACCCATTTCATTGTATCCGATATTAATTTACTTCGATTTTCATAGAATTAAAATATTTATCTTGTCAGTCTGTTAGGGTTCATTCTTTTCATGTGCCCTACTCTTGCCAGGCTAAATAAACATCAAATATATTATTTCTAAAAGCTGTTTTTCTTGTCACGACCCATTTATCTCCTTTCCCATCTAACCGAAATCGATAACTGAGAAATCATTTAAATATTAAGGTCTCCGCTTTAGCAAAACCATATTTTAAGAAAGGAATTCTTGGAATTTCAACCATAAAGGGCGAAAGTGTAATTATTTCTCAAACAAGTTTTTTGTTACGAGCCGTTTATTTCCCTTAATACCCAACTGAAATCGATAAACGATGTATCATTTTAAATATTAGGGTCTCCGCTCTCGTAAGATCGTATTTTAAGAAAGGAATTTTTCGTAATTGGACGCTTAAAGGGCTAACTATCAAGGTCACGCGTATGAGACAGTTCAGAGCCAAGCCGCTTCGTTGGCGTCGATAACGATTGATCTCGTTACCGCAAGATACCAGCACCACATATCACAGAGATATTAATATTCTGTGTTTGTTTTTTGTTCAGCTTAGTTGTTTTTCTGGTGAGGTCTGTGATTTCCGGGAAGGTAATTACGTCAAAGAAAATGGCTACAAGATAGCATACATCAGGTGCAATCAGAAAGATATTGCTACAAATGTGTCAGTTCTTCTTTCAACGTGCTGCCAACCTCGAAATTCACTGTTTTTTACTGACGAAATTTTCGCATGGGCCATCTAGTTTAAATAAAATAAACATTTTAATATTGAATTTCACGGCGTTTTTAATTTGTTGGTACTATTAAGTGATGCCTGCAGTACAGACAGGAAGTGTTTCTTGGAGGGAGTTCGAGATAAGCGTCAGTTATTTTTCTGCGCCCCTGGTGGCAGCCCTGCGTAATTACAGCGCGCCGTGTCGATGTGAGATAGCGGGCTCCTTTGCTCGCTACACTGTCTCAGACATTCTAGTCACGAGCAAGATTCTCTGCACAACAGTAATCATAACAATTACAAATCTTGCTCCGGTTTGAGTTAATTACTGGCGTAAAAGATAGCTGCGCACAAGGCGTCCGGATTTGCATACAAGGAGCCGTTCCTTGCTAATTGTTTCTCCGTGTTATCTGGGCTTCCTTACCTCGCTTCCTCCGCACGTGAAGTTGGCTCGTCACGTGCACCTTAACGGCAAAAACCCGGGCACGTACGCCCGAGCAGCAGATCTCAAGTGGCTCGGGGCTTCCTTCTCCAATAAAGGAAACCACACCTTGTACACGTAACTACCCACGCTTACCAAGGTTAGATGAAATATTCGCAGTTGCCGGTAGCACTTACAGCAGTAAAAACATGAAAGTAAAAAACATCATGTATTGAACATTTTATTTACATCACTGCTTCTTCGCGTCTTTCTTCAAGACTACAGAAATGAAGAAGGAAATTCGATTTTTTTTTTTCTTTCTTTAATGGCATTCGGCTACTTAGGTAGGACAGCCAGCTCGATGTGATTATCATGACTCTTCCAGTGAATCAGTTTCTCAAGTACATTGTTACTAGGGGCCATCCACAAATTACGTCACACGAATTTCATGATTTTTGGACCCCTCCCCCCCTCTTATGTCACAGGTTGTCACATTTGTGGGACCCCCCCCCTGGTGTGACGTCACATATTTTGCAATTTTAAATGTATAAATTAAAACAGCACTTCCAAAATGATGTATGTATTTCTAGTTAAAAACTCATATCAACAATAAATCAAACATTTAAGAAAATATTAAAAAAACATAAAAAATCGAATTAATGATACAAAATTGAGTCATCATGTGTCCATGGATTTTGAACCCATTCCTTGATACTGTTTATTATTGGCATAATAGTCACTTCATTCTTGATTTCGATAGTGTTGGGAACATTCGATGTGCCAACATCATCTTCATCCAAGCATAAAGCATCGTCATCGTTAATAAGCAACGAACTTCCCTGTTTCGTCTAGCGGCAATGCTTTGTGCACGAAACTTCATTATGGGGAAAATCACTAGTTGCCTCTTATGCAATTGCTAATGTTGGTTAGTGGCTTTGTATGATGAAAAATATAGTCCACAGATGCCACATGATCGTTTAAATAAGTATGCCTCGACACTGGCGCAATACGAGCCAAAAAGTGATACAAATAATGAATGTGATGTCACAAAGTTTATGACACGTCCCCCGCCCCCCTTGTCACACGATGTCACACTTTGTTGATCCCTCCCCCTCCCCCTCAAGATGTGACGTAGTTTATGGATGCCCCCTACTAAGTATAGACACATGGACATTACAGGACGGACAAGACATCAAAACATTGACGCGCAGTTGACGCACGCGGCGCAGCACAGTTTCTGTGTGTCTACTTTTTGTGGCGGAACAGCGCGTATTGAGACGCAGAGCAGGGCAGCGCAGTACTGCGCCGCACGTGGCCTGCGCCACGTTGTGTTCACGACACAGAAACTGTGCCACGCAGCTCACTCGTGCCGATTTTTGCCGTAACACTTCTTGCGTTATTTATAATCTTGCTTTACTTACAATCATTTTCAAGTATGGAATAAGAAAAATTGATTAAACTGGTGCGTAACCAAAATGCGATTCGCAATATCAGTCATAATAAATACGTAAAAATTAAATTTAAACAAGAAATTTGCACAATGAGCCCAACAAGTGGCGAATAAATTCAGCATTTATTTATCATACAACTGTCCACTTACAATTTTCACTTTTATTTTGTCTTTTTGAATTAATTTGTAATAACACTTCGAAAAAAGATTGATATATAGGCTATTATTTGTACTACATCATTCAATAATGTCCAGAAAAGACTTTTTTTTTGGCACACGTCCGACTGAATTGAGCTCTTCTGCTTTTTCTCCTTCTACAAGGCAACCTCAGCCCAACTCCAGGATTCTTGTGAAGACAATTTCCCGAAAGATTTGTTGAACACTGATTTTTTAGTTTCAAGTATTTCTTATGTTCTGTTATGTAGTTTTCTTAAAAATATAATATGAAATAAAAGAGAAAAACATTCTTATAAATGTCATCTACCGTCAAACGCTAAATAATTAAATAAATAATCACGAAAATACTGCCAGATTTTCTTCAGTTCTAATAGGTATTTGAGCGTCATCGAGAAAATAACAGGTTAGATTATGCTGTGAATCTCCGCTCGAGTCACCCGGAAATGATGCATAAATCTTTTGAGAATTCTCTTGTCACTGCAAAAGCCAGATGAGAGTTTCTTCTTTTAATATACTCACTTTTGCATAATTTTATCTAACTCAGCTTCTGCTAAAGTAATAACAAGTTTCCAAGCTCGGCATCCCAGTCTCATTCAGAAATCAAAAATCGAGTTTCTGCATCGACATGTTTTTGGTTACGCTTTTTTGTCGGTTTCTCGCACAACACAACAATGCTTTGTAAACTGACGCACAGCGACAAACACTCCGCTATACTCTGCTCAACGGAGCAGTTACTAGGCTATAGGCAGGCGCTCTAATATGCGCGAGGAACTGCCAGTCTGTGCTGCCCTGCCCTGTTCTTCGCTGCCCCTACTGCGCCACGCAGCTCAATGTGCGCCCCGGGTTAAACAGGTATGCCCTTGCCCAGACTAGAGCCCGCGACCTTCGGCAGGTGGAACCAGCATTCTAGCCCCTAGGCTATCGAGGAGGGCGAAATTTGACTTGCCTGAGAAAACATTTTAGTGGAATTCATTAACATGAAGTACTAGCAGAGTTTAATTACGCTTGATTGTATTGTAGTAAACATACTCCAACACCACCCATTTTTGACGATTTCTCTGCCGTTTTCGAGATATATCCAAAAAATAAAAATGACAAGTATGCATTTGTTTTAAGAGGGGAGAGCGGGTGCAGTTTTGTGAACCGAATGTAAACATTATTTTTCCTCTTACTTTAAGGCATACCTGCACAAAGTTCTACCCCGGTCACCACATCACCTTTTAAATTTCAAGATCGAATTTCTCGGTACTGGAACCGGTCCAAGGCCAATAAACTGGAAATTTTATGGGCTTTCAGTATATCACCATCCACTCTGGTAAACCGTTTTAGAGATATTAAAAAAACTGAACCGTTGTATGTGTAAATATTTCTTAAAGACTGAGCGTGGGGGATGAACGGTTAACGTTCTGGCCTCGCATTCGAGAGGACGCGGGTTCGAATCCCCGTCCGGGCATCCAGATTTGGGTTTTCCATGGTTTCCCCAAATCACTCCCCGACAGTTGATACAAAGCATTTGATCTAGTTCTATAATTACTACTAGCGGTTGCAATTAGGTTGAAATGCGGCATGGACCAAGAACAAAGACTAAGAAACACGTGGAATAAATATCAACTGCTAAAAACTTGTTAGTTCTTGCGTAATACAATGTATGCATCATACCACATGTTTAGAGATTTTACTTCATTTCCGTATTTCTGGTGGCTTCCTCCGACACTTTTTTCCATATAACTCCGCCTAAGAATCGTGTGTACCGAATTTCAGACAAATGTAACAATTTATTTTATGGTCCCGACTTATTGACGTCTTTTCACAATTGAGTGCGATTTTTTTGCATCTCTTTCTATCATGTGCTAACCTCTTTACCTCAACATACCACTTACAACCTGTGTCCTCAATCATCTGATTCATCTACATAAAGATGAATGTATGTATGTTTGTTGGTTTGTTTGTTTGTTCTTCATAGAAATCCACAGTTTTCATCCGATCTCAATGAAACTTTACACACTTATTCTTTGAAACAAGGAGAAAAATATTTGGTTCAAAAATTATCTGTATAAATAATACATGCTGTCTTATAATTTCCAAAAATTACTGAACGGCGATAGACAGACGCGTCGGATGTGTAGGTCTCTGTACTGTCATGTAGCTCAGTGGTTAAAGCGCTTGCTTACTGATGTTTGGGTCGTGGTCTCCGATTCAAATCTCCTTGGAGGCAAAGATTTAAAAAAAAATGTTTTTTATCGTCACGCCTGGACTGTCTGTTATTCGGATTCAATGTTAAACTGCAGATATCACAAATTTAGGGGTGCAATGCGAGGTAAATCGTAGGTAGTCTTGCAATGCTGTAGGTGTACACTTTTTACGTTATATCGATCCCTCATGGATGATTCGCTGTCATTGCCTGTGTGATCTGCAGTAATAATACTATAAATGCGGAAGTAAGTCTCTGTCTTTTTCATACGTTTTGACGACTACCGATATTGACAAGAAAATCTGTGGGGAGGGCACAGGACTTTTTTTTTCAGTATGGTTAACAGTATTAGTCACGAAATTTTGAGAACTTATCGAATGGTGACAAAGAGACTGATGTGTGTGTTAGTCTGAATGTTACGTCGGTTGCTCAAGGTGTGCTTCTCGTGCATCATGTTAGTGTATAATTTGTTAATAAATTTTGTTTAGCGAAAAAAGTATTATTTAGTATAGATATAGATTTTCTCTGTCCTATTACTTTGTATCTGCTTAAATGTTTCCGGCACCAGTTTACTTTGCCTTCTTTTTTGACATGCCTTGCGGGCGTAAACTGGCCTAAGGTATAGCTCTAGCAGAGCACGAGCAGCTAAAGTTATTAGAACCCAAGAATCGGATGCTCATAGAATCGGATGCTCATGCTGAAGAAAGAAGAAAAGACCAAGCTGAAACAAAGCTGAACTTAGTTAACCCTCCCCCCCCCCCCCACACACACACACATCCACTCACTTTCGTTTGTTTTTGTGTTTTTAATTATGTTGGAAATTGATTCTCTTCAAGAGACAGTTTCGATCGTAGAATGATTTAGTGATGGCTATCTTGTCATGCTGACTCGCTGTTGTTTGGGACCAATCCTTCGTTATCAATAACTTTCTATATTCAATTCTGGCAAAGAAATTCTTAATCCACGCGTACGAAGTCGCGGGTATGAGCTAGTATAATCTAATCTCTGTCTTCCGCTACCATTCTTACCATTGACTATTCCATCCAGTAAAAATTAAATCAATTTTCCAATATTTTGTCGCTCATAAAAATAGAAACTTTTAATTTTTTTTTTTTTTTGGCAGGAATCGGGGTGATTTGCGGAAATTGGTAAGACGTTCACTGGAAAGAAACTATAACCTGAGTGTGAGCTAGATAGTCTGGTGACTGCAATGGTTGGTAGCTCTTCCGTTGCTCTAGCTGTAAGCCAGAGGAGTATGTTGTGGGCCGACAGATGTCTCGCCTCGTTAGGTCTCGACCACTAACTGCGTCATCCACTCGCCCGGAAACTGGAGTGCCCCACAACCAGGGGGACCACCCTACACAAAACTAAGCTGCTGACCAAAAGAGGAACAGGGTGAGCTATTTGAAAATAGCCGATAGTCTACGGTTAGTCTGATATGGAAATTAAAGGGAAAACAGTTTCCTTTCACTTCGATTTATACCATATAATCTGCTCTGTCAAGAACGCTAGAAAATCGACTCAGCAAAATTTGTCTCGCTGCCTACTTGAATGATCGCGTAAAGTTTGTCACCATAGACCGTGGTTTCCCAACCCGGGGACAGAATAAAAATAAAATTAATAATCGCGAAACATAAATGGAAGCGCGAGAAGACGTGAACTCTGGCCACAATAAGTGAGATGCGAGTTCTCGCGTGGTAATAATAGTTTTATATTGTAATAATAAATATCCACGCTTCTTTTATTTGAACGTCATGTATTTTAAAACATTTCCTTTTTCTTTTGCAGATACATAAATTCTTTTTCATGTCAAACCAGATCACAAAACGAAACAACTGAACTCTTCTTCTTCTTATAACATTATTTTAAAGACATTCTTGTATATTAACATCAACGATATTACTACAAACTACTGCACTTATCATCTCTGTGGCATAAGCCCCGGTTGTTATAAAAATACATAAACTAAATTACATTTATTTAGTAATATTTGGCGTCATAGAGTCGAACTATTAAATGACAGTTCTAGACTAGCCAATTTCCAATTAATATCCAGAGATGGTGATGATGTTTCTTCTTGGTCGAACTGCACTCAATATCGCTCTACTAAACACAGCTAACTGTCTTCTGATAGATTTGAATAGTCCAGCCAATCAAGAAAGCTGAAAATTCTTACTTGCGACCACTTTTACATAGGCAACCTAAACTTTTTATGATCTATACATGTCTCTCCTTGAAATGAATTATAATTTATTTTAAAAACAAGCGAACGAATTTTTTTGAAAATTTAAAAAATAATTAAAATACTTGCAGCCATATTTGGATAGCCAACCATACAGAACCGTACTAATAATTATGCATAAAAATTGCATTTCAGTCAAATACCAGATGAACGTAGAAATTATGCAGCCGGATCTTGGATTATTAAATTTCAAATAAAAACATATTTACGTAAATAAAATCATTTTATTCTATTATTTGACCTCCTCTCCCCAGCACTTCTTTTTATTATTATTATTATTTTTTAAAGTTTGACATGTAGCAGGAAATCATCGCTGGAGGTGAAGTCAGGATATTGTGGCATTGTTGAAAAAAATAAATTATAAAAAGTAACAACACTAATATTATACCTGAGAAAGTCGGGAATACGGACATTAATCTGTTAATGCATGAAGTGTGTCTATAAATTGTTAAAACTACAGGAACTGTGAACTGCGTTGGTAATAGTGTGAACGAGGCCTTAATACAAGCATCAGAAGCTTTTGAGTTGATACTAATAAAAATTGAAGTACTAATATAAATATTATTAAATTCGGATAATGTAAATGCTTACAAATGAAATTAATTTTCAAGTTTTTATTTTGACGTTTAAAAGATATAATTTTATAACGTCTTGTATAGTTGGTAGGAGATATACGTCCATCTACAAGAACCTTATTTGGTCTTAGCCATGATTTAAAAACGATTAGTAATACTATATTCTCCTTTCGTCCCCTCCTTTCCTTTCCATTCCTCTCCTATCTTCTTCTCCTGTTTTCCCTTTTGTCTTATTTTTTCTTCTCTTATTCTTCCTTTCAGTCTTCTAGCTGTAACATGTTTCTATTTGATTTTCTCTCCTGTCCGTAATATTTCCTCTCCGTTCCTCTGTTTTCTGTCCCTGGCGGCTCTCTGTTTTGTCGGAGCCGTGACCGCCGGTCCAATATGTCTGCCCGAGGCTCGTCCGTCCTCGAACCACTATCATTACGGGAGAAGCAGCTTCCAGGGAGACATAACCATCCGTCATGTCTCCCCCACTGCCTTCCGATGACCATCCACATCTTGCCCCACTGCTGAATGCTTTACCGTCCAACTAAATCCACATACGAGGACGACCCTTTCATTGATTGAAGAGATCTGTTCAGCTGGGCGATACGTTTTCCAGTAAGACTTTTTATCTCCAAAGCATATAACTTTTAGGGTCTATGAATTTTGGTGATATCACTTTAATTTCTCAATAGCGCACAGCATATATAGTATGATGAAAGAGATGGCTTGATAGCCCTAATCTTGCTAGGCTAAATAAACATTTAAATAAATAAATATATCCGTGTTTCTACTTTATATTAGCAATGCCAGTTTTCAGTGTTTTGAGTACCGGTTATTTTTTAGACTGTGCTTTTAACTCAAAAATGAACGCAAAATTATGTAGGAAGGCATCCCTAATAGATATTAATTAATATGGTCGCTAAATCCAGTAACGAGCGGAAATTACTACTAACGTTCTTCAACTTTACCGATCGAAAGAGCACAACAGTTTAACATGAAAAGTTGAAAATTTGAAATGCGGTACTGTAGAAGGATTTCAAAAATTCAGAGGACGAATCAGGTAGAAAAAGGATGTGTTATGGAATTAATGGGTGTGGAACGTAGTTTGTGGAAGATTTTGTTTGTGCTTATTATTGCTTCACGCCTTGTCGATGTCGATGTCATTACTTTTTGGGTAGAACTGAGGAAAAGGATGGAATGGAATTTGGTCAGGACCTATTGAAGGATCCATCCTGCCATTCACCAGGAGGTATTTGGGGAAACCATGGAAAACCGAAATCTGGCTGGCCGAAGGGGGATTCGAACACGGTCCTTCCGAGTGCGAGGCCAGAGTGTTACCGCTCACCCACCACGCTCGGTGCTTGTGCAAGTGTCTCACAGAATAAGAGGTAGGGATCAATTTTTCAGACGTGCGAGAATATTTAGGTTTTCGGTAAAGGAAATAGTCGAAGGAAAAGAATACGTGAAGTAGATAACAACTGATAGCGTAGGATGCAATGAGTATGTGGATTCGAAAAGAGATGTTCGGATAGGAAGACATGGAGGACTGTCAAGTGATTGATGATAGAAAGAACTATGATTAATTGTAGTTAACGTTAAACCATTGTAAATGCGATAGCTAGTACAATCATGACATTATACTCTCTGATAAAAAAGTGAAGAACCTAAATTTACAACTTGTCAGTATGAACCCACTTATCAGTATGACGTTGCACCCCCTCTATCCTGGATGCATGCACTGATTCT
The DNA here is from genome assembly GCA_031002005.1 of Vandiemenella viatica. Lineage (NCBI taxonomy): Eukaryota > Metazoa > Arthropoda > Insecta > Orthoptera > Morabidae > Vandiemenella > Vandiemenella viatica. The sequence continues at coordinate 165,936,868 of CM061914.1, read as the reverse complement.
GTTGTGAAGGCTGTCATGAAGCCGTTGTATCCTCTCCTGAGGCAAGCTGGCCACAACTGTTGTAACTGGTCCTTGATATCCTGGATACTGGCACAGGGACGGAGTTGACGTCAGAGCTGGTCCCACACATGTTCTATCTGGGACAGATCTGGGGATCTTGCTGGCCACGGGAGTACCTCAACATCACGCAGACAGTTCATAGAGACGCGTGCTGTGTGTGGACGAACATTGTCCTGTTGATACTGTCGTGTGAGAGGTAACACATGAGGACGCAGGATGTCCGTGACGTACCGTTGTGACGTCAGAGTTCCCGTGACCTGGAGTCACACCCGATGGCGCCCCACACCATGACGCCACGAGTAACACCGCTGTGTCTCTCCAAAACAGGATAAGTGGGATCTCTCCCTAGGTCACCACCATACCCACCGACGTTGGTCATTCGAGATAATGCAGAATGGCGTCGGACGGTGTTCAGTGATGAATCGCGGTTCTGCACTACCTCGGATGACAATGACGTGATATAAATATAAGTACCAGGGTAACCGAACTTCGTTTGGCGTCTTTCGACTTCTGTTAATGTCAAACGTTTTTTCATGAATGTGTTGTAGGCATTTTGAGTTCACAGTTCCTTGTGTGGCATAACATGGAGAAATTATAAAAGGAATTGGCAGTCATAGCAACAACAAGCGTAACATGAACCAGCCGTGAGCGAGAAGGTTTAGTGTGCACTTTTGAGTTGAGGATATCTAGTTACTGCTTGCCGAGGACCTTTGTAATCTTCGGATACGTCCTGAAAAAAAATGTAATAGAAATGAATTATATCAAAGTTTATCATCAATCAAATGTTTATAGATTAAGTTTGCATTGAAGTTTCGACACCAAGACTTTGGGAAGAATACTTATTAAAATAACAGCAGGAAGTATATTAAAATACGATATTGACTGATATGCATAATTAAAATACGATATGGCGGCCGTGAAGACATGCAGTAACTAATAAAATACAGATAATCTCAACACCGTGTGACTAACCAAAGCTCGTCGGTAAAGAAGAGTATTCGACAAAAACGAGATAAAAAGTCTACAGAAGCGCCTCCGGTGGAAAATTTACAACTACGCAGCATAAACCATCGCTGAATATCAACAGCCGGTCACAGATGGAGCATTCCTCCATAAGATGGAGTAACTTTTAAAATACGACATTGATATGAACGATATGCATAAATAAAATACGATACTTGCTCTAACAAAATAAAAACTTAGCTAACGTTGATTTGTTTGATGCCTAATTTGGTAACAGTAATTCTACGACACGTTCATTGGTTAACAAAATAATTGCATTGTTGCTATAGAGTGTAGCGCCAAGGAATCAGTAGGCTTACCAGGTATGACACCTATCTTATTAAGTTTGGACGATAAAAAATTATCTGAAAATGAAATTTCATCCAAATATATAAAGCTGCTACAGGCTTACTGGTACCTCAAACTTCTACAAAATGGCGTTATAAGTATAAAACAACTTAAGAGAAAATATTTTTTTTTGTAAAATTGCGTTTTTTCCAAGTAATTTTTTTTTTGTAAAATTTCGTTTTTTCGACATCCATCTTATTGAATTTGGAAAGTAAAAGATTATCTGAACATGAAATTTCACCCAAATATAAAAAGCCTCTTCAGGGGTAATGGTATCTTATTCGAGATGGTGTTATAAAACAACGTTAATTTTTGTTTGTTTGTTTGCCAAATCGCGTTTTTTCGGTAAAGCCGTTTCCGAGATACATGTGTGTATAATTTATATGTATATATGTACAACAATTTTTCATTTAAAGTTATAAGATTGAGATGAATGCCGGTTATATGTGACCATAGACTTGTTTCTTCAGCATCCATAAATTACATGCGTCTATCGTTTGTGAACACAGTATGTGCGAAACAGTTTTCTCCACATTTAGATTACTGTTTATACTGATGTTACCTCATTGCATTGTTAATTTCTCTCTATCCCACGATATTTCTCGCTTCAGCGAATGTAGCTTGAGCGTGTGACATATTTTAAGCTGTTGGATGGAGACTCGTGCTATCACGAAAATATGAAGACACTCCAGGTGACGGTAGTACTCGAGGAGCCGTCATCTTTGCTCCTCGTGAGATGAGGTAGTTAAGTCTCATCTGGCAGCGACGGATGGGCAAATTATGTCGGCACCGCTCTCTGCCAGCAAAGATAACTGCGGGCGTGGGAATGAGCGAGGTCGTTTATATCGAGAACTGTAGCTGCAGGGACGACCACGGCTTAACAAGATCTGTCACAGTGAATGAGCTCTTGACACCTGCACCAAATTACTGCATTTCCAGCCGTATAGTGAAGAGGTCGCATCCACGAAAAAACATCCATTTTGAGTTATCAACGGATGTTGACAGGCAACAGGCTTGCAATTTTTAATCTTGGATATCTCTCAGTGCTTAGATTTTCGGAGGTTGGACAGACAGATGAAAAATGAACAGGAATAGTATCTTTGGAGTAATAGAGATGAACGCAAAGATTATTATGAGATGGCGTGGCACAAAGAGGAATTACTTACTGAGTTACTACTGGTATATGCGAGAAATTTTAATGTTATGTAAATGAATGTTAATGAATACTGAGTCAACTTGTAATACAGTTTCTAATAAAAGTAAATCTGGATCAATTCTAGTAAGATGTCGTATTTGTAAAAGAGGGCCAAATGACGATATCCCTTACCATATTCGAAAAAGTAAGTTCGAATATTTGGACTGTAAAATTTGTCTGATAAAAAAAATCTTTATTTATATCAAAACCAGACAAATAATTGGCAAGTGCGAAGTCCTCTTGATCCGGTGATATTTTGCATGCTCTCATTTTTAAAATATGTTATTTTGGTTCTTTCGATGTAGAACTTGTCTACGAAAAAATTATGCAAACCTGACAACCTGAATAACGAGCGGTAGTTTTTGACCGAAAAACTGTGGAAATTAGGAAAAAATCATAATTTCTCTATCGATCGATTTTTTGTCCAGAAAAATATGTCTGCAGAGAGATGGTTGTGTTTTTCCTGAAATCTTTAGGAGACTGTGTATCAGTGTAAGTTAAGGATTTTTTTTTTCGGGTTAGCAGTTTCTGAAATAAAGAGAAATGAGTTTTTAGTAATTTTTAGTAAGCTATTATTATAAATCGAAGAATTAAAAAAATCAATAATTATTTTTAGTCGACTGCTTGGCAGCTTTCATTTGATAACAGTGAAATTAGTTTAAAAATAACCAAAATTGTTTTCATCATTTTTTGAATTTTGCTTTATAATATTGTTCGGGGTAGTGAGAACTCCTTGATGCAAGCAGGTTCGGTAGTGACCGCATTCGCTTATGCTCAAGTTAAACAATGAGTATTCGCTACATTGTTTTAAATTACTCCGCGTTAAACGTTTTAAATGCATGTGTCTACGTGAATATACGCGTGATGAGTACTGTATACCTAAACTGTTCCAGAATTCTTAAAGCTTAAGTTGCTTTAACACCCACAGAAAATCACGTGACGAGTCGCCATTATTACGAACTGATAAACGCTCCAGTATTTTTAGTTGATTATTTGTTTAT
>CM061914.1:165836722-165932262 GCA_031002005.1 Vandiemenella viatica | reverse complement strand
ATTTGCGATGGGGTTCAAAATTTATCATATTTCTACAACTTATTGACGATTAAATCGATTTTTAGCATCCATCCTTCCATAGTAAATGGCGTGATTATGCTTTTTGTTACAGCTGTTTACCCGTGTTATAGCGTCTTTGCCAGTTGAAGGCGTTATTAACTTCGATAGCGATCACTAGAGGACACTAACATCGCAAAATAATAGTTATTATTAATAGCCTATGTAAGCCGCTTTTTCCACCGTTATTAACTGCAATAGCGGCCAGCAGATGGAGAAACCATCGAAAAGCGCTGGTTTGAAAATAGGATATCCTAGTCATAGAATTTATCCACGTTGTTTCTTCTTGCTCCAGCTTTCACCGTAGTCGGACGTTGCAGAACGAGAGCATCACTTGTGTTTGAGCCTGAAGCTTTCTTCTGCCATACGATTAACGAATTTGCTCGCAAGAAATAATTCAGGAATCAGGAGCTTGTGCATTGCACTTGTTTCGTTAACACCTGTTTGCTTTTTACAATTTATTTTTTATTTTTCATTTGTATTATACTAATTTCTTGTCTGAGCTTTTAGTTTCAGGATTGCTGGTCGGCCGCTGCATTGTTAAGAGATCAGTTTCAGTAGTTCATCGCCATCTGTCTTGGAGAAGATACTGCATTTCGCATCTGTATCGCATAAATTTGTTTTCGTTTGCAATTGTGAGTATATTGTTTCAGTTGTATTTCATTTTTTACAACTTGCCGTGTTGATGTAGCCTCTTATTATCGTAGCATTTCATCTAGCAAGTTGGTGTATTTTGGCCGGTTTATTTTCTTTGTATTTATTTCACCATGTATTTTGTTCTACAATCGTCGTACCTTGTTGTAGTACAGTGTACATGTACATTCTTTCTGCTTGAACCACGTGGAATAACTTCATGCTACCATTGTTTTTATCGTTCCCCAGGGTTAAGTTACTTTTACACCAATTTTTTATTTCTCTTGGAAACCGGTTGGCTTCTAAACGTGTTAAGATCAAGATATTTTTCTTACCTTACGATTCCGGTGTGTCAAAAGTAACTCTGTGAAGTTGTTTCCATCAAAATAATCTTTTTTTAGTCATTTACTAATTAGCAAACCTTTGTCTTTTAGTATTCTTAAAATTTTCGGCAACCTTATTCAATTCTTTGACTTTTTCCCAATCATTTAATTTTATTTGCACCGCAAATTTTGCTCTACTGAGGTTTACGATACATGAGATTCTATTTTTTAAACTGCGCATATAAATAACGTGTTTGAAAGATAGTATGTTTGATGAGCATGACAAAAATGTAGTTTTAGCTGTATCTTAAAACTCTCTATTGCTGATTTTTTTTTTTTTTTTTTTTTTTTTTTGTAATTGTTAAATCTCTCGTTGAGTGAGGCTATTATTCTAATGTGCATAGAAATGTTTAGTTGTATAAAAGTGTTATCAAGTTTCTTGTTTATTTTGTTGGAAAAATTTTATTTTATGGTTTAAAAAAACTGAACTAAAAATCTTGTTTGCTTTTATTATGTACTTTGATTTATTGGCTTCAAGGAGTCTTCCTAATTTTTATCACTGTTTGACCATTTTTCTGGTTCCCTCCTCCCCTATAAGTGTTTTCTAACCCTCTTTTAGACGTTTCACTGAGGATATTGGTTTGTTCTGTTTCTGTATTGATGAAATTGCTAAATCATGTACGAAGCCCAGGGTTTAGAGTTTTTTTATACCAATGTAATTCACTGGATTCTCTTGAATTTAATTATTCTAATTTCTTAAGTGTACCTGTTGGATGTAATAAGAATGACAGATATGTTGTCTAAGATTAGTGGAGAAAAGAAGTGATAACACATGGAAAAACTGCAAATTTAAGTCAAAGTGCATATGTTCATAAGATTCCTGTACTATACCACAATGATCTTTGTCTAAAAGCATTGGTGCAGGAGAGTAGTTCTAGCAGTATCGTATAATTCATTGTTACATTTTCCTGCTCCATTTTATTATGTTAAAGGATTACTGTACTGTTTCAGCACTCCTTGGGACAAGATTGTCTACAGCCTCGAAGCTTTTGAAGAGTTAGTTTTTCACTTGCTGGTAAGTTAGTTTCACATTGCTATTTCTTAAATATTTACTATTTCTTGCCTATATTTACAAGTTGTCATATATTCTGAACTACATAATAAATTTTTTATCTTAAGTATGGTGCATAAAATGCAATGCAAGGAATTTTGTTGGTATTTGGTAAAATAATCAGGCAAACAAGAGGCCAAGCTCTCTTTAGCCCAAGGTGTTATACACAAGTTACTATCAGGGCTTCTCCTTTTTCCTGCCACCCGCAGGTAAGAATGAAATTGTTTTAAGATAGTTCATTTTCTTTGCTGCAAATATATTGGGATATTCTCTGCAGAAAATTCCAGTTAACAGGGATTTCATTAGAAAATTACTGCTTTAGCCTTGTGAAAGGAGAAAACATTTCTGAGCTATTTTTTATGAATTTTATATCAGTTTCAGGCATTGTAAGCTGATGAGCCAAAATGTTTACTAAATAGTTGTATGAAAAGTTAAGATCAGCAATATAAAACTTGTCATTTTATTTAATGAACATGGTATTGTAGTTCTTATTGAAGTCTCATTGTATTCTTGTAGTTTCGTCTATATCACTGCAGTAATAAAGTTCCTATAATTATTTCTATTCCAGTAATAAGAAAAATTTGTCCTTTGTCACAAATTCTGCTGGTAGGGTGGGGTAAGATATTCATTTCATGATCAACTTTAAATAGTAGTTCCTCTTGTCGCGTGGGTGTGATCGGCCGAGCGGAAACCTTTCAATTTCACACTTAATACGACAGACTGGAGAGAGGGAAGCTGTGGTTGTTCGCCTTGGGCACCTACCTACCCCTTAGAGAGTAGTCTGCAGGCATATTGCCAAGGAAGTAACTGAGTCTTAGCTACTGAGAAACTATAGAAACGGCGCGTAATGTCACTGATTAGCATTAAACATTTACATAAAATATTATCATACATCTTTATTCACGGAGAGGTGACTAATCTTTTAGGAATGATAACAACACATATTATTAACTACTGGTTTATTACACTTGAAGACAGATCGGCGTACATGTTACACTATTGGCTACATTGATCAAAGGAATGATTTGTCACTAGAAATACTTTATGCTGATTGGTTAATACTCATTGATCTTCCATTGGTGAACTATTACTGACTTTGCGCTATACTGATTGGTTGACATATTAACTATATTTCATTGGTAGACTGATTACAGGGCAAGGCACATTAAACCCTATCGAAATGAGTGACTGTCGGCGAATGCATTAGAATCCTATCTAGCGGTGGACATACTGTTATGAAGACGAACACGCGAGAAGTGGATCAAGCAAGCTTTAAGTACCTGTTAGGTGATGGTGTTGAACGGTGCGTCCATGGATGGATGATCTTGGATGTTGTCGAGTCCTGAGATGGAGATGGACTCCCGAGTCCGAGGTGTAAGTTGGACTGCCGAGTCCGAGGTGTAAGTTGGACTGCCCGGGGCCGTGTGCTCCCAGTTTACAGGAAAACTCATTAGGGATTCTGGTGGGGATAAAAGGTGATGTTAATTGGCTCGCTAGGACTAAGTGGAGATGGTAAGGGCGGAGTTATAGTACGAGTAGTGGGGACTGCATAGTGTGGTGGTTTCCAGGCTGACATAAGCTTCGCAAAGCTACTCTATATGCTGTGGGTTCCCTCTAGTAAGCACTCCCACACAGTCGGGAAACTGCTGCGGTATACAGGCTGCTGAAATTTCAGTGAGGCGCAGCCTGCGATAAGAAAGTAGCATAACGCAGTCGTAAGCCATGTACCGAGTTACAGGCGTGTGTAGCAGAGGCTTGGTACGTGCTCAACCTGAGACCTTCGTGCTTTGTTACAAAAGATAACATTGGCGCAGCGTGAGATCTGGCTCGCTGGTCCAACTGGATGTGAATCGGAACTACGATGAGTTTGAATAAAGGCTTCAAATCAATACCCTAGACCTTAGAATACGCGAACCCGCGACATCTCTACTCTCTGTGCATTTATGTTATCTACCAGTAAACTTTATTTTTTCTGCCAAGTTTAACTACAAATCTTTTAATATTTCAGTTGATTGAGGAAAGATGTCAAGGAAATTGAAAAGCCAGATGTGGCAATACTTTGAGCGTGTCAATGAAACCCAGGCACAGTGTAAGTTGTGTCAGAAGTTTTTATCTTGGAAGACCACGGTTTCAAATCTGAAACAGCATTTAAAAAGCTCTCACGTCACCATTTGTTTCTCTTCATCGGTCTCTGCCCCACCAACTATGACAACAACAGCAGTGATTACATCTACAGCCCGTGAAAGTATGAAAAAGTTCTAAACGTGTCAGTGTTTGATTATTTTAAATAAATGTTTTCGATTACTGATCACTCGTTCAAATTTTAGGTGTTACATTCACTACAGTTGCTTCTAGAGCTACCTCATCAGTTGTGAGTAGTACTGTTACAGCGAGTTCAGGATGTCAAGGTAGGTCAGAATTATTATTTTGCACCTGTGAATGTTTTCATAGTCTTATAATGAAGGAAATAGAATGCAGTATTAATGTGGGCGGCTTTTATTTTATTTTCAGGAAATGTAACTGCTCCTTGCACAAGTGATGCTGCTCTCTCTGCACAGACTCCTGGTCAACACTCTCATATTAGGTCTTATTTTCGAGCAAAGATGGATGCGGCGTATAAGAAAAAAGTTGATGCTCTTGTGCTTAGATTATTCTTTATCGATTTCCAACCTTTCTCTATTGTTGAAGATAGTGCTTTCTGTGATTTAATTAAGTTCCTCAATTCCATGTATGAATTACCAAGTAGAAAGACATTTTCTAACTGTTTATTGCCAGTAGCTTATGCGGAGAAAGTGAAGGAAGTATCTGAAAGGATGCGCATGTTCACAGTATATGTCTCACTGCTGACCTGTGGACATCTGTTAACAATGAAAGTTACATTGCCATTACAGGTCATATGATCAGTGATAAATTTGAACTAGATTCAGTGTTATTAGCTTGTGATTTAATTGAAGGCCCTCACACGAGTGCAACTCTTTCAAAAATGATTTGGGAAATTGTTGATAGATTCCACTTAACTCAAAAGGTTTCGCTTGTTGTTACAGATAATGCACCAAACATCACAAGTGCTATTACAAATAACTTGAGGTGGAAACATTTTCCCTGTTACGCCCACTCTTTGAACCTTGTTGTACAAAATGCATTGAAGTTATTTTCAGAGATTCACGAGAAGGTTAAGACAATTGTATCTTTCTTCAAAAGAAGTGTCAATGCAACAGAGAAATTACTAATTTATCAGAGGAATAATTGTACTGGTGAACCTAAAAAATTGCTGCAGGATATGCCTACCAGGTGGAATTCCACTTTTTTGATGTTGGAACGGTTCGTTCAGTTGCAAGATGCTGTGAAGAGCACTATTGCCCTGTCCAATGCAGATATTCCATTACTGACCACTGGAGAATGGACAGTGTGCTCTCAGATGTGTCAAATACTAGGACCATTCTATGAAGTTACAAAGGAACTTAGTGGTGAAAAATATGCCACAGGAAGTGAGGTTAGTTGTCTATTTCACCCAAATGTAGTGTAATATATTCTAAATGATTGTATTAAGCCCAATTTTGTTAGTATATGTTAATTTACCATGTTCTTAGTACATTAATATGGAATTTTCTTTTCCCAGATTATTCTCATCACCCAAGGACTTGTTGAAACGTGTAAAGACATACTTAAAAGTCCTCTAGCTGATATGGCAAGAAATGTTGCAGCTAACTTGCTAGAAGGCCTGAGATCAAGATTTCAAAACCTGGAAATGAGGAAGCCTATTGCTTTATCAACTATACTTGATCCAAGGTTTAAAATGGTTCCATTTCAACAACACACACAAGCAGCAGCACAAGTAAAAAAATATCTGACTGATCTGGTGTCACTGAAATTGGGTGAGAGCAGGCAGAGTAGTTCAGTTGTTGTGGAAAGCAGACCTCCTCCTGCAGCCACTTCTAAATACAGGTCTATTTGGAAGTCATTTGATGAGATATCTCAAACGATTCAATCGCAGGGAACACGTCAGTTTGGTGCCATAATAGAAGTTCAACGTTACTTAGAAATACAGATAATTCCGAGGACAGAAAATCCTCTGAAATGGTGGCTGAAACATGCTTCTCTGTTCCCAACAATATCACAGATTGTAAAAGAGAGATTCAATGTTGTTGCAACTTCAGTACCTTGTGAAAGAACTTTTTTCAAAAACTGGTTTTATATTAAGTGATAGGAGGTCTAGGCTTAAACCATCCAAGGTACAGCAGCTAGTGTTTCTTAATGCGAATGATCATATTCACAATTAATTCTGTTTTGTATTGTATCTTACCTAATAACATTTTAATTTTTTTAAAAATATCTACATAATAGTAAACAATGGAACATAGGTGCTGTATCACCTGCCAAAGGCCTGTCCCAAGCCAGGTTGAAAAAAGGTGAGGGTGAGGAGTAACAACCTCGTTAAAAAACCAGGGTTCATCTGGCCCGGATGATAGCACCCTGTAAGGGTCCCGTTACCAGGGGTACGGTGAAGAGTCTATATCTAGCAACTGTGTTCCATATAACCCATTATGATTAAATCTGTGCTTAAATGAACTATGTTTTTTGTTAATGTTAACATCTTACACCAAACATCCTGATTGTGGTTTTCCATGGTTTTCCAGAATCAAAAGGCAAATTATGGGATGTTAATTTTATATGTCCGTGGCAGTTTTTATATTAAGTTGAAACTTCAGTGTTTTCATGTGAATTGTACAGTAATCAAAATAAATGAGTAACATATACCTTTGTCTTGTTTAAAATTAATCCTGTTCCTAACTCCTGTATACGAAGAAAAGTTAAAATAATTCAAGATATCAATTGTTTCTCAGGTTGTAATGCTTTAATATTTGACAAATGAAATTTCTAGATGATGCCAAAAGCCTTTAATTCTCAAATAATTTTACTCTCAATGTATTAGTTTACATTCTGACTAGGTACGAATAGACAATACGAAGAGTTTTCATGTTTGGTTGAAAGTGCTCACATTATTGATAAATCAAGTTTTTAGCCAAAAATAATAATAATACAGCTAACTTGTGTTTGTAACTTGCTGATAGAAGTGGCTATAACAGAACTATATGGCAAATATTTTTTCCTTGGTAACATCTTTTAAAAAATTACATAATGTTGGACTATAGGAAGATTGCACAAAGCATCAATTTTCTGTTGCTATTATCTCTATGTAGGGCAGTTCTATCATTACCGTGGCGCCAAAATCTGATAATGAATTCTTGTAGAACTCGACGAAACAAATCGAAAATAAAGAATAAAATTTTTATAGATATCTCGCTTAGTTTTCGAGATATAGTATATTAAAAATCAGTCATAGGTATAGTTCCTTCTGCTTTTGGTGATTTTTCTTCTGGTCCAGGCCGTATTTCAACCTAGCAACAATCACTAGGAAGAAAATAAAACACCTATAGTACATTTCCACCATGTAGACATAGTGGTTTTGGTGAAAGAATTTCGTTCTGGTCCAGGCCGGATCTCACCCTAACCTCCTCACTTTTGAGATTACAATATCTCGAGAACTAAGCGAGATATCCAAAAAATATATTCTTTATTTTCCATTTGTCTCGTCGAGTTACATACGAATTCATCATGAAATTTGGCTATACGAGAATTTTTCTTCTGGTCCAGGCCGTATTTCAACCTAATTACGTCAGTTTTGAGATACGATATCTCGAGAACTAAGCGAGATATCAAAAAACTTTATTCTTTACGTTCAATTTGTTTCGTCGAGTTATATAAGAATCAATCATCAGATTGTGGCGCCACGGTAATGATAGAATCCCCCTATGTAGCACACAAGGTCTAAAATTTTCCTTTGGACAGATAGATATTTCTTCTGGATGGTAGATGTCTTACAGATAACTTTCCACAATAAAAACATAATTAGATTTAAATTTGTGGTGCAAGGTAAGGTATACTGAGTGAATGACTAGTACTATCTACTTGTAAACAATTTATGAATTGCTGGCAAATGGTGCAAAGTTGATAAATTTCATTCTGAGCTTGCAGAGGAAGGCAGAAAGTTATTTATTTTAGCAGAGGCCACACAAACTAAATAACGAATAGTGTGTAAGAGGTTCTACTGAAGTTTGATATACTACACTGAAATATTAAAGGCTGTTTGTGAAAGTAAGTACAGGGCGTTCGCCGGGAAACGCAACCCACTGTTAGCGCTACAAGGAAGAAACTGCTCGCGGCGAGCGAGCGATCAGCTCCCGGCATTGTTCGACCGTCGGCCGCGGACTATTTCATAAACTTGTATGTGCTAAGCATTTAAATGTGACGTAATTCATTAGCTTACCTTATAAAAGATGCTGGACGTGTTGACACTCTTGTGTAATGCACATTTCACATCTTCTGAACATATTTCGAGACACACGCTGCCCTAACTGACTTAATGATTTTTTGGGTGACTGTTCTAGTCGAAAAGCGATATCGTCAATTTTCTCCTCTGTGAGAATACGGTTGACCGACAGTCTCTTTTTGTTAACAAAATGAACCCGTTTCTCTTACTTTTTTAACCAGACGCAGAATTGTTGATTTAGCTGGCAGTAAAGCGCCAGGATATTCGCGACGAAATTTACTGCGTATCGTAGAGAAATATTCTTTGTTGCAAACTGTAACGTACCATAATTTTACTCACACTCAAACACGGTACAGATTAGTAAGAGTATGAAGCCCTAAACCAGCCAAACCGCAAAGAAACGTTTATTCACAACACTGATTAATAAGAGACTGAAGTCACAAACTAGCTACAATGCAAAGAAACCGTTCTTAACAATGTAAGGGTCACTGCACTGCACTGTTGGGGCAGCGGAGGTGTTAAACAGTGCGGTGATTCACGGTGCCGTGTGGCGGAAACTGCTGGCACCGCTGTCCGAGCAAGTTGCCGACGGCAACAGACTGGGAGGGTTGCGTTTTCCGGCGAACGCCGGCGATATAACATGAAAAAGTGAAAGCCATCCCCCCTCCCTCCCCGTAGGATAGTTTGGCTGAAAAGTCTCCTGTGACTCTCCAGCAGCCCGCCTCCCAGCCTTCAGCTGGGAGGAATGAAATCGTAAAAAAAAGTGTACAAATATTATTCAAGTTTGGCTACAAAAAAAGTTAATACTGCTTGAGAAAACTAGCTCGGGTGATACATAAACTAAAACATATTGATGTTGGTGCCACATTTTTATGCTCCATCCATAATATGCACAAGAAGCAGTGTTGTGAAAGTATAACATTCTTAAGGTCACTATGTTGGAAACACAGGTCACAATCTAATTTCCACGCTTCAAATTAAGAGAGAATCTACGCACACACATATATAACAAGTATGTTATTCTGAAAGTGAAACTGCAACTGATGAGGAAAGGGTGTGATAAAATGGCATACAAATTGGTTAAATAAACCTGTTGGAATCAGTTATTCAAGTTCAGGTAAAACTTTACTGTGAATAGAAAGCAAAATCACTCTATGTGGAAGATATGCGTCAAACGTCATTACATTTTCATCCAGTTCGAAATAAATGTTTACACAAAAATTCATCCCACATTGTTTGAATTCCGATCGGTTTATTTACAGATTCTTAAGGAATAGGTAACATTACGGTATTTGTTTCACTATTTCCACAAGTCAATTAGTTTCAAACAGCAAACCATATTTACATTTCAAATTACTTTTATGTGCGTCTGAACAACATACTTAAATTGCAGCTGGTCTGTTATTGGGGCACATTTACAACATATCTAAAATATACTATACATATAACTATAGCCACACAAAACTTAATGCGAATTGCGAATTAATGGCCAGACTGAAAAAATTGTTTACTTTCAGCAAAGTTCTTCTGTTCTTTACGAGTAAGCTACACGGAATGCTGTATTTGTTGCATATATTCATAAAAACTCCTACGACAAGTTCTTTAGTTTCCAACACAAAAATATTTTAACACCTAATCAAAACTGCCCACTTCAGATTATTTTCATATATCGTTTTACGTCCCTAAATCACTTATACTTCATTTCCTCCTGTTTGATCACTTTATACACTAACCGCTAAAGCTGGTAGTGTTAAAATTCTATATTAATTTACCAAGGCATCTCTGCCACTTATTAAACAAATACATAAATACAAGTCGAAGGCGTATATAATGTCTGACAGTTACTATAGAAGCCGCTTATTTGAAAGCCGCTATTGGTGACGTATCGTTAAACGCTAAATAACTCTAATAATAAGCCGCTTTTCGTGACGTCAGGGCTATTTCGCTATTAGTGGGCGTGGCCGCTATTTTCGTCACAACCGGTTATTTGACATTTCCGGCTTTTTTCAACAAGAGCGTTTCTGAGTAGTGGCGTCTCCAAAGATATTACGTCGAAAAAAATATCTATACGCTATTTCTAAGCGGTTAGAAAAGAGAAGCAATAACTGAATAACGTATTACTGGAAAAAAGCGTTTTGCAGTAACAATTCTTCTCACGAAACACTAAAACATGCTTTCAAATACAGTTTCCTTATAATCAAAGATATTAAATTAATCCGAGGATTAATAAGTCAATCCTGAAATATCGTTTTCACTTGAACATTTCCAACTATTCCTGGCCTTTATGTTCCCACACAACGATTAACTTTTCCAATACGACAATGTACCATGTCTTTCATAATTGGTTTGAGCAACATTCTGTACAAATCCAGTAACTTATTTGGCCACCTTGACTGCCAGACATGAGTCCAATCGATCAAAGGAAGTGGAAGTAAAAATGGGAGTGCCGCATGGTAGAGTATTGGGACCATTGCTATTCATTATTCTAATGAATAATTGTGTTGATTGTTTACTATCTGAAATTAGATTGTTTGCAGATGACATAATGCTGTATAAAAGGATCAAAACGATAGTGGACTGTAAACAGTTGCAGGGTGATCTGGACAAGATATCTAGTTGGGTTGGTAAACATGGGATGAAGATAAATGCAAAGAAGAGTCAGCTAATTAGATACACAAATAAAAAACAAAAGGTTAATTATGAATATAAGGTGGGGAAAGAATTGCTTGCTGAAGACTTGAAATGTAAATATCTTGGCATTACATTTGACAACAAGTTTAACTGGGAAGGACACATTGGACAGGTGGTAGTAAAAGGTTTCAAAATTCTGCACTTGTTGGAGCGAGTGATGAGGGGATGCACGAGAGAAGTAAAGGAATTGGATTACAAAACTTTGGTAAGATCATTGCTCGAATATGGTAGTGTAGTATGGGACCCACATTTTGAGTATCAAATACAGGAGTTGGAGAAGGTGCAAAGAAGGGCTGCTAGATTTGTTTCTGGAAATTATCGCTGAATGCAATCAGTGACAGATATGATAAAGGAGCTGGAATGGAATTCATTGCAAGACAGGAGGAGGATGAGGAGGGTAATGGGAGTGTACAGGGCGTATACTGGCGATGAGGCATGGAAAGATATTGCAGTAGGTAGGAAAAGTAGTTCATGGAAGGGAAAAGATGACCATGACCACAAGCTGGCACTCGATTTCAGGCACAAGGGTGTGGGAAGATTTTCTTTTTTAGGTAAGGGTGTCAGGGATTGGAATGAGTTACCAAGGGGAATGATGAATAACCTACCAAAAACGTTAAAAGAATTTAAAGTTAAAATTTGTAGAGGGCAAATGTAGGTGAGTGTAGGATTGGGGGAAGTTGGGTGTGTAGGGAAATTGCCACCGGAGCGTATGCTCCATTGCAATTAAATTAAATAAATAAATTAAAAACCTGAATATGATCGAAAGAACAGGTCTTGTACAACATCATGCACCAACAATTGTGGACGAATGTAGAGGGAGCATGACTGAATGATGTTTCTTCAGGGGACTTTCGATGACTCGTTGAGTAAGAAGCAACGTCGGGTAGTAGCACTTCGCATACACGATATTAGCAAGGACCCCATGGCCTTCGATACTTCAATGAATTACAGAAAGATCAAAAACATAGAAGGGAAAAAACTAGACAAAATGTGAGGTGAATATTTTGTACTTCGATTTTATGGACTGAGCTCAATTTTTGTTGCTAACAATTATCCATTTTTTAAGAAAGAATTAAGGATGATTAGTAAAGTTCAACTACAGGCCACGATCAAGTTCTTTCATTTACGAAGGTCACAGACGATGCTACCGTGAAGGGAAAAATTGAAAATATTAGACTGAAAGACAGCAGGATATGTTGGGTACATGATGACTGGGATCTGTGTTAGTTATGGGTTGATTCGGTCTGATGTAAATCACCAGCTGTACTTCTCAAGTAATCAACGTAATTGGCGTCACAACAATGCAATATTTTTATTCAACGTAATTGAATAGGAGGCAGCAGCAGAAACACTAGATCGCTAAGATCGAATGGTTGAGCCAAGGAATACTCGTAAGAAAAGTGTACATTCCACTCATTAAATACATATCAGGAACAGGCAAGGAAAGGTTTGAAATCATGGCAGATGCTGCATAATTCTCCTGTTCCCTTACGGAGTATCTGTTTCGGAGAGCACATATCCTACTAAAGTTCACCATCTTGACTCCTGATTAACATCACAAATGAGAAAGAGCACTGGTTGCTGGCTGACGAATCACTGTTCTTTAATAGAAGTCCTAAACGAGGGAAGTAGTGAAACGGCGGAACAGTTAATTGTTTATCTCAGAAGTTATGCCGTGTGGCTGAAGCTCCAGAACACCGGAAACGTGGAGATTAACCAGGAAGCATTTTCGAAACTCGCTTACAGAGCACTGGTCATCCTCGATGTGCTTTCCAGACGGTGTTCAACACTCACTACAGTGTATAGCTGGTTCGCCTCTTGGTCATCCTAATTCTGACGAAGCGGCCAAGTACTCATCGTTGGGAGGACCCAGCCAACCTGCGGCAGTAGACTAAATTAAGCTTTGAAACACCTAACATGCGTAACAATTTTGTAAAAGACCAAAGCTTTTGTTTTTTTATCAGTTTTTCCAGTTACTGTAAGGCTCATTTTAGTCAATATAGTATCAAAAATGTTTTTCATCAAAACTGAAAACAAACGCAGGAACTGAATTTTGTGCAACGTATCTAGTTATTTCAATTCGTTTAAAACTCATGTGTGATGGTGACTGATAGTGTTATCTGCCAATAACTCTTGCTATCGCATTATCTTTTGCAGAGACAAAGATATTTCAAATTGAAGTACACTTATCTAAATCTAATCAGAAAAGACCCAATTTCTTGCTGTTTAGATAAGAAATATCATCAGACTTGTGGGTAGTTACCATGCGTACGGAAAAATAAAGGAAAACCACAGATACTATTATCGTGGTTAAAATGTTCAACAGAGCTATACAACATAACTAAATATTATCATTCCAACAGCACCTTTAATATTCCTTTCCAACCTCTTTATGTCGACATGCGCATTAACACAGAACTTAACACGAAATTCCCTAATTTTCATCCGCTTATATTGCGTCATTTTTCGACGTATGCTGTGTTAACACACTACTAAAGATTGAACCACATAATTGTTTCCTAATCCTTAATTTACGTAATTTCGTATTTAGCGAGGAATATAATTTTAAACACCATTTTACAGTACCACATTCCAGTTGGTTTCTTTTTATGTTCTTTCTGATCTAACCACTCGTCAAAACTCCTTTCTCTAAAATTTAGCTAAATGTTGCCCTCTATTCCTTCAGGTTTACAGATCTTTAGGTTAGTGTTTCCTGATTATGGATTACATCTTTTAAGAACCAGTGAATGGTGCTGTCAACAAGAGCGCTAATCTGGCGCTGTCTACATAATTATGATACTGTAGTTGTCAATCAGTTTGTTGCCTTGCCTGTTTGCAGTTTGTCGTCAGAGACTCCAGCTTGTTAGATGGGGCAGCGCTAAGCTGTGGGGACAGCTCATCAGTATGTGGGGCGGTCAGTCCTTAGGAACCCTCTGGCTTCCCCAACAGCTTACTGCCAGGCTCAACTCTTCTCAAGGAGTCTGCAGCTACGGCGAACAAACAGGAGAGCCACCAACTTCACAGCTACAACACTTCCACAGTGGACCGGTTTAGTTGTACCTGTTGGAGAGTTGTCGGATGTATCGAATTTTATAATATTTAGAAAAAGTCATTGCATAAAATGTTTAGATCGAATTATAATTAAGACACAGAAATAAGCACTTAAAAAAAATCTTAAAAATAAATTTGTGTGAGGAAGTAATCAACTACACAGACGGAAAAAAAAATCCCAACACCAAGAAAAAATTATTGTAGAGTAATGAAATTTGGACAATGCATTTGTCAAGTTAACATGTTTAATTGATTAAATTTTCAAGATCACAGGTTAATTTAAGCTCAAGAAAATGCATTTCAAATGTGAAATACTGTTAAATTAATAGCCGGTGTAACCTCCAGAATTTTGAATGCAAGCCTGCAAACGTGAATGCATTGTGTCATACAGGTTTCGAATGTCACTTTGTGGTATGGAGTTCCATGCTTGTTGTACTTGTGCTGTCAATACTGGGACGGTCAGTGCTGGCTGTGGATGATGCTGGAGTTGTCGTCCAATGATATCCCATACGTGTTCAATTGGAGACAGATCTGGTGATCTCGCAGGCCAAGGTAACATGTCGACACTCTGTAGAGCACGTTGCGAGACAACAGCGGTATGAGGGCGAGCGTTATCCTGTTGAAAAACTCCCCCTTGAATGCTGTTCATGAATGGCAGCACTACAGGTTGAATTACCAGACTGACGTACAAATTTGCAGTCAGTGTGTTTGGTATAACCACAAGAGTGCTCCTGCTGTCATAGGAAATTGCTCCCCAGACCATGACTCCAGGTGTAGGTCCAGTGTGTCTAGGCCGCAGACAGTTTGGTTGCAGGCGTTCCCCTGGCCTCCTTCTGACCAACACTCGGCCATCACTGGCACCAAGGCAGAACCTGCTTTCATCAGAAAACACAACAGATCTCCACTCCGTCCTCCAATGAGCTCTGGCTTGACACCACTGGAGTCGCAAACGGCGATGGCTTGTAGTCAGTGGAATGCACGCTACAGGGCGCCTGGCTCGGAGCTGTCCTTGAAGTAACCGATTTCTAACAGTTCGTTGTGTCACTGTGGTACCAACTGCAGCTCGAATTTCTGCCGCAGACGCAGTACGATGCGCCACAGCTGTACGCCGAATACGGCGGTCTTCCCTCTCAGTAGTGCCACGTGGCCTCCCGGAACCCGGTCTTCTTGAGGCAGTACCATCCCTTGACCACTGCACCCAACAATCATGCACAGTGGATACATTCCGGCCAAGTCTTTCTGCAATATCGCGAAAAGAAAATCCACCTTCTCGTAGCCCTATTACACGACCTCGTTCAAACTCGGTGAGCTGTTGATAATGGCTTCTTCGTCTTCTTAAAGGCATTCTTGGCTAACATCAACTCACTATGTCAAATCTCAGCGGTAAATAACGTTCACAAACTTTACAGCGCGTATTTAAAGCAAACCTGATTTGCAAGCTCTGAGTAGCGCTACTAGCGCCACACTTATGCGCGAAGCGCGAAATTTGAATCGATGTCATCTTTCAGATGTATAAACACGCCTACCAAATTTCGTTTATCTAACACAAGTCTTTCTTGGTGTTGGGATTTTTTTTTCCGTCTGTGTATAACGAGGAAATTGTTTCAAATATAGGTAATGATTAGTAACACCTGCCAATGGGAGATTCAACAGGACCAGGTTCGTGTCCTGGACCCGCGTACCGGACATCCTAATTGCGATTTTAAGATTCTTTACGGCAGTCACTCAGGAAAATACTGGTTAGATCCCCAATCTACGTTTTATGAACTACACGTTCCATATACCTTTGGAATTTACAAATTTTAATTTTAAATTCCTTCAGCATTTTTGGTTACTTATTCATCACTTGACTTGGTAATTTTTTCCGATCCCTGAAACCCGTACTGAAAAAAGAAAATTTCACCACTTTCTTAAGCATGGAATCGAGTGCCAGCTTGTAATTATGGTAATTTTTGCCCTTCCATACACTATTCCTAATTCTAGGAATATCCTTCCAAGCGCCATTACCAACACTTTCATCAGTCTATCACCCTCCACCTGTCTTCCGGTGACTTCAGTCCAGCTCCTTTATCACATCAGTTACTGACTGCGCCCTGCAATAATTTCCACAAACAAATGGAGCTGCTCTTCTTTGCACCCGCTCCAACTCCTGGATTTGATAACCAAAATGTGGGTCCCAAACTACACCACCATATTCAACCAATGGTCTGACAAAATTTTTGTAATCCAATTCTTTAACTTCTCTGGTACATCCTCTCCGGTAAATGTAGGATTTTATAATCTTTCCCCACCACCTGCGAATGTGCTCTGCTCAATTGATTTTATTATCAAACGTAATGCCAAGATATTTACACTTCAAGCCTTCAACAAGCAATTCTGACCCAAACATATAATCATAAACAGCCTTTAGTTTTTTTTATCCGTGTACTTAGGTATGACCTTCCCATGAAAATTATAATTACCCTAGAAATCGGCATTTAAATACGCATTAAGAAAACATTACCTGTCCCAACACTAAGTGAAAAATCTCTTCTTCCAGGTATAGCTTATTCATAGATTTCAATTGTTATTATTATTATTTGCGAATAAGCCCATTAGTACAGAAGCGTTTGTTCGCTTTCCTTTGTGTCCACATTTCCTTCATACGCTTGCTGTGGGCTTCTTTTCTCTCATCTGACCATGTTGTTCCAGGTCTTTTCTTTAGTCTTCCCGGTGAACTTGCCATTTGTGAATTTTGGATTTAAGTATTTCCCTGTTTTCGATATCTCCTGGAACAATTCCTGCTAATTTGAGGTCTTTCTTGATTTCTCCAACCCATTTCATTGTATCCGATTATAATTTACTTCGATTTTCATAGAATTCAAATATTTGTCTTGTCAGTCTGTTAGGGTTCATTCTTTTGATGTGTCCATAAAATTTTAGTCGGCGTTTTCTAATATCACTGTGAATGTCTGCATATTCTAAAATTTCCTGATTACTTTTGAGTCTGTACTACTGGTCTCCTATGAGCCTTGGGTCAAAAATTTTCCTTATAATTTTGCGTTCTTTTTTCTCAATGTTTTCTATATCTTTTTTCCTGTTCAAAATAAGTGTTAAATTGTATTAATTTATACTGTTTCCTCATTCTTATTTTGCCTTCACTAGTATTAGTTTGTGTATTTTCCACATGTTTCTCCAGCCTTAATAAGTATTTAGTTTGCATCGTTGTCTTTTTCAGCCTTCAAGAACATTAGTTTATACCACTTGCTTATTGATTTACCAGATTTTAATCAGTATTTTAGTTATTAACTTAATCTAAGTAAACTGTGAAACAAGCGATGTATGTTGTAATTTGTGTAAAGCGTGAATTATGTTTCATAAACATCTGGTGATGAAAGAAAGAGTTTGTCAGCCCTAATCTTGCCAGGCTAAAAAACATCAAATATCATATTTCTTAAAATTGTTGTTTTTTTGTCACGACCAATTTATCTCCTTTCTGATCAAACCGAAATCGATAAATGAGAAATCATTTTAAAGATTAAGGACTCAGCTTTAGCAAAATCATATTTATTGGAATTTCAGCCATAAAGGGCGAAAGTATAATTATTTCTCAAACAAGTTTTTTGTTACGAGCCATTTATTTCCCTTAATACCCAACTGAAATCGATAAATGATGTATCATTTTAAAGATTAGGGTCTCCGCTTTCGTAAGATCGTATTTTAAGAAAGGATTTTTTCGTAATTGGACGCTTAAAGGGCAAAAGGGCTAACTATCAAGGTCACGCGTAAGAGACACTTCAGAGCCAAGCCGCAACGCTTCGCTGGCGTCGATAACGATTGATCTTGTTGCCGCAAGATAGCAGCACCACATACCACAGAGATATTAATATTGTGTGTGTGTGTTTTGTTCAGCTTAGTTGTTTTTCTGGTGAGGTCTGTGATTTCCGGGAAGGTAAATGGCTGCAAGATAGCATACATCAGGTGCAATCAGAAAGATATTGCTACAAATGAGTCAGTTCTTCTTTCAACGTACTGCCAACTTCGCTATTCATTATTTTTTATCCAAGAAATTTTCTCACGGGTCATCTAGTTTAAATAAAAATAAATAAATAAATATAGAATTTCATGATGTTTTTAATTTGTTCGTACTATTAAGTGATGCCTGCAGTACAGACAGGAAGTGTTTCTTGGAGGGAGTTCGAGATAAGCGTCAGTTATTTTTCTGCGCCCCTGGTGGCAGCCCTGCGTAATTACAGCGCGCCGTGTCGATGTGAGATAGCGGGCTCCTTTGCTCGCTACACTGTCTCAGACATTCTAGTCACGAGCAAGATTCTCTGCACAACAGTAATCATAACAATTACAAATCTTGCTCCGGTTTGAGTTAATTACTGGCGTAAAAGATAGCTGCGCACAAGGCGGCTGGATTTGCATACAAGGAGCCGTTCCTTGCTAATTGTTTCTCCGTGTTATCTGGGCTTCCTTACCTCGCTTCCTCCGTACGTGAAGTTGGCTCGTCACGTGCACCTTAACGGCAAAAACCCGGGCACGTACGCCCGAGCAGCAGATCTCAAGTGGCTCGGGGCTTCCTTCTCCAATAAAGGAAACCACACCTTGTACACGTAACTAACCACGCTTACCAAGGTTAGATGAAATATTCGCAGTTGCCGGTAGACCATACAGCACTACAAAGATGAAAGTAAAAGACATTATGTATTGAACATTTTATTTACATCACTGCTTCTTCGCGTCTTTCTCCAAGACTACAGAAATGAAGAAGGAAATTCGATTTATTTTTTCTTTCTTAAATGGCATTCGGCTACTTAGGTAGTACAACCAGCTCGATGTGATTATCATGACTCTTCCAGTGAATCAGTTTCTCAAGTACATTGTTACTAGGGGCCATCCACAAATTACGTCACACGAATTTCATGATTTTTGGACCCCTCCCCCCCTCTTATGTCACAGGTTGTCACATTTGTGGGACCCCCCCCCCTCCCCTGGTGTCACGTCACATATTTTGCAATTTTAAATTTATAAATTAAAACAACACTTCCAAAATGATTTATGTATTTCTAGTTTAAAATCATACCAACAATTAATCAAACATTTAAGAAAATATTAAAAAAAACATAAAAAATCGAATTAATGATACAAAATTGAGTCATCATGTGTCCATGGATTTTGAACCCATTCCTCTATACTGTTTATTATTGGCGTAATAGTTACTTCATTCTTGATTTCGATAGTGTTGGGAACATTCGATGTGTCATCATCATCTTCATCCAACCATAAAGCATCGTCATCGTTTAATAAGCAAAGAACTTCCCTTTTCGTCTAGCGGCAATGCTTTGTACACGAAACTTCATGATGGGAAAAACCACTAGTTGCCTCTTATGTAATTGCTTATGTTGGTTAGTGGCTTTGTATGATGAAAAATATAGTCCACAGATGCCACATGATCGTTTAAATAAGTTTGCCTTGACACTGGGGCAATACGAGCCAAAAAGTGATGCAAATTATGCATGTGATGTCACAAAGTTTATGACACGTCCCCCCCCCCCCTTGTCACACTTTGTTGACATATCCCCTCCTCCCCCTCAAGGTATGGTGTAATTTATGGATGGCCCCCTACTAAGTATAGACACATGGACATTACAGGACGGACAAGACATCAACACATTCAACAGCCGGGCGCACATTGACGCGCAGTTGACGCAGGCGGCGCAGCACAGTTTCTGCGTCTCTATGTTTTGGGGCGGAACAGCGCGTATTGAGACGCAGAGCAGGGCAGCGCAGTACTGCGCCGCACGTGGCCTGCGCCACGTTGTGATCACGACACAGAAACTGTGCCACGCAGCTCACTAGTGCCGGTTTTTGCCGTAACACTTCTTGCTTTACTTACAATCATTTTCAAGTATGGAATAAGAAAAATTGATTAAACTGGTGCGTAACCAACCTGCGATTCGCAATATCAGTCATAATAAATACGTAAAAATTAAATTTAAACAAGAAATTTGGACAATGAGCCCAAGTGGCGAGTAAATTCAGCATTTATTTATCATACAACTGTCCACTTACAATTTTCACTTTTATTTCGTCTTTTTGAATTCATTTGTAATAAAACTTCGAAAAAAGATTGATATTTAGGCTATTATTTGTACTACATCATTCAATAGTGTCCAGAAAAGACACTATCTTTTTTTTTTTTCACACGTCCGACTGAATTGAGCTCTTCTGCTTTTTCTCCTTCTACAAGGCAACCTCTGCCCAACTCCAGGATTCTTGTGAAGACAATTTCCCGAAAGATTTGTTGAACACTGATTTTTTAGTTTCAAGTATTTCTTATGTTCTGTTATGTAGTTTTCTTAAAAATATAATATGAAATAAAAGAGAAAATCATTCTTATAAATGTCATCTACCGTCAAACGCTAAATAATTAAATAAATAACCACGAAAATACTGCCAGATTTTCTTCAGTTCTAATGGGTATTTGAGCGTCATCGAGAAAATAACAGGTTAGATTATGCTGTGAATCTCCGCTCGAGTCACCCGGAAATGATGCATAAATCTTTTGAGAATTCTCTTGTCACTGCAAAAGCCAGATGAGAGTTTCTTCTTTTCATATACACACTTTTGCATAGTTTTATCTAACTCAGCTTCTGTTAAAGTAAAAACAATTTTCCAAGCTCGGCATCCCAGTCTGATTCAGAAATAAAAAATCGAGTTTTTGCATCGACATGTTTTTGGTTACGCTTTATTGTCGGTTTTTCGCACAACACAATGCTTTGTAAACTGCCGCACGAAACTGCGCTCTAATATGCGCGAGTAACTGCCAGTCTGTGCTGCGCTGCCCTGCTCTGCGTTGCCCCTACTGCGCCACGCAGCTCAATGTGCGGCTATTCTAGCTCCTACGCTACCGAGGCGGGCGAAATTTGACTTGCCTGAGAAAACATTTTAGTGGAATTCATCAACATGAAGTACTAGCAGAGAGCCGGCTTTGCTCGGGCATTGGATATGAAAGTTCTAATGTTTAATTACGCTTGATTTTACTGTAGTAAACATTCTCCATCACCACCTACTTTGGACGATTTCTCTAACGTTTTAGAGATATATCCAAAACATAAAAATGACAAGTATGCATTTGTTTTACGAGGGGAGAGCGGGTGCAGTTTTGTGAACCGAATGTAAACATTATTTTTCCTCTTACTTAAAGGCATACCTGCACAAAGTTCCTTCGAGGTCACCACATCAGCTTTTAAATTTCAAGTTCGAATTTCTCGGTACCGCAACCGGCCCAAGGCCAATAAACGGAAATTTTTATTGGCTTTCAGTATATCACCATCCATTCTGGTCAACCGTTTTCGAGATATTAAAAAAAATTGAACCGTTATATGCGTAAATATTTCTTAAGAATTGAGCGTGGGGGATTACCGGTTAATGTTCTGTCCTCGCATTCGGGAGGACGCCGGTTCGAATCTCCGTCCGGGCATCCAGATTTGGGTTTTCCGTGGTTTCCCCAAATCACTCCCCGACAGTTGATACAGAGCATTTAATCTAGTTCTATTTTTTACTAATAGTGGTTGCAATTAGGTTTAAATGAAGCCTGGACCAAGAACAAAGACTAAGAAACACGTGTAATAAATATCAACTGTTTAAAACCTGTTAGTTCTAGCGTAATAACATGTATGCATCTCACCACATTTATAGAGATTTTACTTCATTTCGATATATCTGGTGACTTCTTCCGACACTTTTTTCCCCCAAATAACTCCGCCTAAGAATCGTGTGTACCGAATTTCAGACAAATGCAATTTTTTTTTGATTGTTCCGACTTTTTGACGTCTTTTCACAATAGTACGATTCTTTTTTTTTTTTTTTGCATCTCTTTCTATCATGTGCTAACATCTTTATCTCCACATATCCCTTACAACCTATCAATTATCTGATTCATGAAATCTAATCTCTCTTCCTCTACAGTTCTTATTTTTGACTATTCCATCCAGTAACAATAAACCAAATTTTCAATATTTTGTTGCTCATGAAAATAGAAACATGTAATCGTTTTTTGGCAGGAATCGGGGTGAATTGCGGAAACTGATAAGACGTTCACGGGAAAGAAACTATAATCAGAGTGTGAGCTAGATAGTCTGGTGACTACAATGGTTGGTAGCTCTTCCGTTTCTCTAGCTGTAAGGCAGAGGAGTATGTTGTGGGCCGACAGATGTCTCGCCTCGTTAGGTCTCGACCACTAACTGTGTCATCCACTCGCCCGGAAACTGGAGTGCCCCACAACCAGGGGGACCACCCTACACAAAACTAAGCTGCTGACCAAAAGACGAACAGGGTGAGGTATTTGAAAACAGCGATAGTCTACCGTTAGTCTAGTATGGAAATCAGTTTCCTTCTCTTCAGTTTATATACTCTGCTCTGTCAAGAATGCTAGAATATCGACTCAACAAAATTTGTCTCGCTGCCTACTTGAATGAGAGCGTTAAGTTTGGCGCCATAGACCATTAGTTTCCCAACCTGGGGACAAAATAAAAAATAAAATTAATAATCGCGAAAACATAAATGGAGGCGTGAGAACACGTGAGCTCTGGCCACAATGTGTGAGATGCGAGTTCTCGCGTGGTAATAATAGTTTTATATTAATAATAATACATATCCACGCTTCTTTTTTTTGAACGTCATGTATTTTAAAACATTTCCCTTTTCTTTTACAGATACATAAATTCTTTTTCATGTCATACCAGATCACAAAACGAAACAACTGAACTCTTCTTCTTCTTAATAACATTATTAAGATATTATTGTATATTAACATCAACGATATTACTACAAACTACTGCACTTATCACCTCTGTGGCATAAGCCCCGGTTGTTATAAAAATACATAAACTAAATTACATTTATTTAGTAATATTTGGCGTCATAGAGTCGAACTATTAAATGACAGTTCTAGACTAGCCAATTTCCAATTATTATTATTATTTCTATTATTAAGGGGTCCGCGACAAGTCTCAATAAAATCAAGGAAACCGGTATATCGTCTATGGCAGCCTCTCCTTACATTTTGCAACGGCGGATTGTGTAGTTATTCCTTCGACAGATGTTACTTGAACTTGATCAGTGCAGAATACGTATAAAACATGCTCTAGAAGGCTTCTACGGCTGTTGTAAACAGTTCCATGCTCCAGAGATGGTAACGATGTTTCTTCTTGGTCGAACTGCACTCACTACCGCTCTACTAAGCACGGATAACTGTCTTCTGATAGATTTGAATAGTCCAGCCAATCAAGAGAGCTCCAAATTCCTACTCGCGACCACGTTTAGGCGGGCAACCTAAACTTTTTTTATGTTCTAAACATTTCCCTCTTTCAAATGAATTATAATTTATTTAAAAAACAAGCGAATGAATTTTCTTTGAAAATTAAAAAATAAAAATTGAAATACTTGCAGCTATATTTGTATAGCCAACCCGACAGAACCGTACTAATAATTATGCATAAAAATTGCATTTCAGTCAAATAACAGATGAACGTAGAAATTATGCAGACTGATCTTGGGTTATTAAATCTCAAATAAAAACGTATTAACGTAAATAAAATCATTTTATTCTATTATTTGGCCTCCTCTCCCCTGCACTTCTTTTTATTTATTATTATTTTTTTTTTAAATTTTGACATTTAGCAGGAAATCATCGCTGGAGATGAAGTCAGGAATATTGTGGCATTGTTGAAAAAATAAATTATAAAAACTAACAACACTAATACTATACCTGAAAAAGTCAGGAATACGGAAATTAATCTGTTAATGCATGAAGTGTGTCTATAAATTGTTAAAACTACAGGAACTGTGAACTGCGTTGGTAATAGTGTGAACGAAGGCCTTAATACAAGCAACAGAAGCTTTTGAGTTGATACTAATAAAAATTGAAGTACTAATCTAAATATTCGGATAATGTAAATGAAATTAATTTTCAAGTTTTTATTTTGACGTTTAAAAGATATAATTTTATAACGTCTTGTATAGTTGGTAGGAGATATACGTCCATTTACAAGAACCTTATTTGGTCTTAGCCATGATTTAAAAACGATTAGTAATACTATATTCTCCTTTCGTCCCCTCCTTTCCTTTCCATTCCTCTCCTCTCTTCTTCTCCTGTTTTCCCTTTTCTCTTATTTTTTCTTCTCTTATTCTTCCTTTCAGTCTTCTAGCTGTAACATATTTCTATTCGGTTTTCTTTCCTCTCCGTAATATTTCCTCTCCATTCCTCTGTTTTCCGTCCCTGGCAGCTCTCTGTTTTGTCGGAGCCGTGACCGCCGGTCCAATATGTCTGCCCGAGGCGCGTCCGTCCTCGAACCACTATCATTACGGGAGAAGCAGCTTCCAGGCAGACATAACCATCAGTCATGTCTCCCCCACTGCCTCCCGATGACCATCCACATCTTGCCCCACTGCTGAATGCTTTACCGTCCAACTAAATCCACATTCAAGGACGACCCTTTCATTGATTGAAGAGATCTGTTCAGCTGGGCGATACGTTTTCCAGTAAGACTTTTTATCTCCAAAGTATATAACTCTCAGGGACTATGAATTTGGGTGATATTACCTTACTATCTCAATAGTTCACAGCATATATGGTATGATGTAAGAGAGGGCTTGATAGCCCTAATCTTGCCAGGTTAAATAAACCTTTAAATAAATAAATATATCCGTGTTTATATTTTATAATAGCAACGGCAGTTTATGTAAATATGTTTTGAGTGCCGTTTATTTTTTAGACTGTTATTAGATTGCTCGTGGTTTAATTAATATGATAAATAACTAGACCACGATACAGTTAAGTTTAAACTTGCTTTTATTTCCATAAACACGACGTCAAAGATACTGTTTACATGCATACACACAATCCAGTGGTTGTATACAACACTTCTTCCACAAACATAGTCCTTGGACGTCGTAAATTGAGTCGGAGAAAACTATTTCTCTGTCTCGGATGTTAGCTTTATATAAACTCCATCCAAATTTCTAGAACACCTCAAAAGCTTCCGCCAGATATTTCTCGAACATTAACAATACTTAAACAATTGAAACATATTAAAAACAATCATAATTAATACATAATCATTTACAATCAGTACAAAATGGTCAGAAATGGAAATTAAAGATACTTAAACACAAAATTATTCACAGAAATCATTTTAAAGTGTAGAAAATTGTCCTTTAGACATCGTAACTTGCATTAATACTTGGAATTACGAACATTTAAGCAATTCTCTTGCACAATTCAGTTCTTAAACATATTAAATGGACTTTAAGTAATTTCTTTTCATAAAACAATGTCTATATACATTGATTTACAGGAAATTACGAAACAAACCTACCAGATCATTTTCAACCAAACTCTAGCTTACTATAAGTGCTTCATAAAATACAATTCCATTTAATTTTAGGTTTGAGGGTTGTTAAACTGTGCTTTTAACTCAAAAATGATTGCTAAATCATGTAGGAAGGCATCCCTGATAGACATTAATTAATATGGTCGCTAAATCCAGTAACGAGCGGAAATAACTACTAGCCTGGTTGGTTACTGAATGGCACGAACAAAGCGATCGCAGAAAAAACTTGAAGCAAGAAAAGAGAGATGAAGTGTAAGAGAACAGATAAAAATGACAACAGGGAAAACACAGAAATACTGCCAGATGTATTAGAACAACTGAGATAAATCAGCTATTTGGTAAGTAAAATTATAACCAATGGTTGCAGCAAGAACGATTTCAAAAGCAGAATACCACAACGAAAAGAGCCTTTTACATAAAGGAAACTTCATGCAGTTAGTTTCAAATGTTGGCATACGAGTGGGAAAAAAACTTTAGGAAAGTCTTATTTGGCTGTACGAAGGTAGACTTTACCGTCGTCTGGTTTCAATGAAATCTTCACTGATGTAGCGACGGATTTTACTGTGGAATAATGTCCTTTAGACAAATGATTCTGACGTCTTCTTCAACTTTACCGATCGAAAGAGCACAACAGTTTAACACGAAAAGTTGAAAATTTGAAATGCGGTACTGTAGAAGGATTTCAAAAATTCAGAGGACGAATCAGGTAGAAAAAGGATGTGTTATAGAATTAATGGGTGTGGAAGATTTTTTTGTGCTTATTATTGCTTCACGCCTTGTCGATGTCGATGTCATTACTTGTGGGGTCAGGACCTATTGAAGGATCCATCCTGCCATTCCCCAGGAGGTATTTGAGGAAACCATGGAAAACCGAAATCTGGCTGGCCGGAAGGGGATTCGAACACGCGTCCTTCCGAGTGCGAGGCCAGAGTGTTACCGCTCACCCACCACGCCCGGTGCTTATGCAAGAGTCTCACAGAATAAGAGGTAGGGATCATTTTTTCAGACATGCGAGAATATTTAGGTTCTTGGTAAAGGGAATAGTTGAAGCAAAAGAATACGTGAAGTAGATAATAACTGATAACGTAGGATGCAATTAGTAAGTGGATTCGAAAAGAGATGTTCGGATAGGAAGACATGGAGGACTGTCAAGAGGTTGATGATAGAAAGAACTATGATTAATTATAGTTAACGTTATATCATTGGAAATGTGATAGCTAGCGCAATCATGACATTACACTGCCTGAAAATTTGTTTTAAGAATCTAAATTTACAACTTGACAGTATGAGCCCATTATCAGGATGACGTTGCATCCCCTCTGGCCTGGATGCGAGCGCTGGTTCTCTTGTGAAGGCTGTCATAAAGCCGTTGTATCCTCTCCTGAGGCAAGCTGGCCACAACTGTTGTAACTGGTCCTTGATATCCTGGATACTGGCACTGGGACGGAGTTGACGTCAGAGCTGGTCCCACACATGTTCTATCGGGGATAGATCTGGGGATCTTGCTGGTCACGGGAGTACCTCAACAACACGCAGACAGTTCATAGAGACACGTGTCGTGTGTGGACGAACATTGTCCTGTTGATACTGTCGTGTGAGAGGTAACACATGAGGACGCAGGAAGTCCGTGACGTACCGTTGTGCCGTCAGAGTTCCCTCAATCACTACCAGCCGTGACCTCACGTCACACCCGATGGCTCCCCACACCATGACGCCAGGAGTAACACCACTGTGTCTCTCCAAAACATAGGATAAGTGGGATTTCTCCCTAAGTCACCACCATACTCGCCGACGTTGGTCATTCGAGATAATGCAGAATGGCGTCGGACGGTGTTCAGTGATGAATCGTGGTTCTGCACTACCTCGGATGACAATGACGTGATATAAATATAAGTATCAGGGTAACCGAACTTCGTTTGGCGTCTTTCGACTTCTGTTAATGTCAAACGTTTTTTCATGAATGTGTTGTAGGCATTTTGAAGTTCACAGTTCCTTGTGTGGCATAACATGGAGAAATTATAAAAGGAATTGGCAGTCATAGCAATAAACAACAAGCGTAACAAGAACCAGCCGGTGAGCGAGAAGGTTTAGTGTGCAGTTTTGAGTTGAGGATATCTAGTTACTGCTTGCCGAGGACCTTTGTAATCTTCGGATACGTCTGAAAAAAGTAACAGAAATAAAGATTAATGAATTATATCAAAGTTTATCATCACTCAAATGTTTAAAGATTAAGTTTGCATTGAAGTTTCACACCAAGACTTTGGAAGAATACTTATTAAAATAACAACAGGAAGTATATTAAAATACGATATTGACTGATATGTATAATTAAAATACGATATGGCGGCCGTGAAGACATGCAGTAACTAATAAAATACAGATAATCTCAACACCGTGTGACTAACCAAAGCTCGTCGGTAAAGAAGCGTATTCGACAAAAACGAGATAAGTCTACAGAAGCGCCTCCGGTGGAAAATTTACAACTACGCAGCATAAACCATCGCTGAATATCAACAGCCGGTCACAGATGGAGCATTCCTCCATGAGATGGAGTAACTTTTAAAATACGACATTGATATGAACGATATGCATAAATAAAATACGATAGTTGCTCTAACATAATAAAAACTTAGCTAACGTTGATTTGTTTGATGCCTAATTTGGTAACAGTAATTCTACGACACGTTCATTGGTTAACAAAATAATTGCATTGTTGCTATAGAGTGTAGTGCCAAGGAATCAGTAGGCTTACCAGGTATGACACCTATCTTATTAAGTTTGGATGGTAAAAATTATCTGAAAATGAAATTTCATCCAAATATATAAAGCTGCTACAGGCTTACTGGTACCTCAAACTTCTACAAAATGGCGTTATAAGTATAAAACAACTTAAGAGAAAATATTTTTTTTTGTAAAATTGCGTTTTTTCCAAGTAATTTTTTTTTTTTTTTTGTAAAATTTCGTTTTTTCGACATCCATCTTATTGAATTTGGAAAGTAAAAGATTATCTGAACATGAAATTTCACCCAAATATAAAAAGCCTCTTCAGGGGTAATGGTATCTTATTCGAGATGGTGTTATAAAACAACGTTAATTTTTGTTTGTTTGTTTGCCAAATCGCGTTTTTTCGGTAAAGCCGTTTCCGAGATACATGTGTGTGTGAGTGTGTATAATTTATATGTATATATGTACAACAATTTTTCATTTAAAGTTATAAGATTGAGATGAATGCCGGTTATATGTGACCATAGACTTGTTTCTTCAGCATCCATAAATTACATGCGTCTATCGTTTGTGAACATAGTATGTGCGAAACAGTTTTCTCCACATTTAGATTACAGTTTATACTGATGTTACCTCATTGCATTTTTAATTTCTCTCTATCCCACGATATTTCTCGCTTCAGCGAATGTAGCTTGAGCGTGTCACATATTTTAAGCTGTTGGATGGAGACTCGTGCTATCACGAAAATGTGAAGACACTCCAGGTGACCGTAGCACTCTAAGAGACGTCATCTTTGCTCCTCGTGAGATGAGATAGTTTAGTCTCATCTGGCAGCGACGGATGGGCAAATTATGTCGGCACCGCTCTCTGCCAGCAAAGATAACTGCGGGTGTGGGAATGAGCGAGGTCGTTTATATCGAGAACTCTAGCTCTAGGGACGACCACGGCTTAACAAGATCTGTCACAGTGAATGAGCTCTTGACACCTGCACCAAATTACTGCATTTCCAGCCGTATAGTGAAGAGGTCGCATCCACGAAAAAACATCCATTTTGAGTTTGTGAGGCAACGGACTTGCTTCTCCTTAAAATCTGTTCTTGTAATTTTTAATCTTGGCCATCACTCAGCGCTTAGGTTTTCGGAGGTTAGAAAGACAGATGAAAAATGAAGAAGAATAGTATCTTTGGAGCAGAGATGAACGTAGACATTATTATGAGAGGGCGTCGCACAAAGAGGATTACTTACTGAGTTACAGCTGGTATATACGAGAAATTTTAATGTTATCTAAATGAATGTAAATGAATAGTGAGTCAACTTCTAATACAGTTTCTATTAAAAGTATATTTGTATCAATTCAAGTTAGATGTCGTATTTGTAAAAGAGGGCCAAATGACGATATTCCTTACCATTTTCGAGAAAGTAAGTATGAATATTTGGACTGTAAAATTTGTCTGATAAAAAAAATCTTTATTTATATCAAAACCAGACAAATAATTGGCAAGTGCGAAGTCCTCTTGATCCGGTGATATTTTGCATGCTCTCATTTTTAAAATCTGTTATTTTGGTTCTTTCGATGTAGAACTTGTCTACGAAAAATATATGCAAACCTGACAACCTGAATAACGAGCGGTAGTTTTTGACCGAAAAACTGTGGAAATTAGGAAAAACAATTTCTCTATCGAACGATAAATACGATTTTTTGTCCAGAAAAAAAAAAATGTCTGCAGAGAGATGGTTGTGTTTTTCCTGAAATCTTTAGGAGACTGTATATCAGTGTAAGTTAAGGATTTTTTTTCGGGTTAGCAGTTTCTGAAATAAAGAGAAATGAGTTTTTAGTAATTTTTTAGTAAGCTATTACTATAAATCGAGGAATTAAAAGAAAATTCAATAATTTTTAGTCGACTCTTGGCAGCTTTCATTTGATAACAGTGAAATTAGTTTAAAAATAACCAAAATTGTTTTCATCATTTTTTGAATTTTGCTTTTATAATATTGTTCGGGGTAGTTAGAACTCCTTGATGCAAGCAGGTTCGGTAGTGACCGCATTCGCTTATGCTCAAGTTAAACAATGAGTATTCGCTACATTGTTTTGAATTACTCCGCGTTACGTTTTAAATGCATGTGTCTACGTGAATATACGCGTTTGATGAGTATACCTAAACTGTACCAGAATTCTTAAAGCTTAAGTTGCTTTAACACCCACAGAAAATCACGTGACGAGTCGCCATTATTACGAACTGATAAACGCTCCAGTGTTTTTAGTTGATTATTTGTTTATTACATGCCCTTTTTTATTTATTTCATTTCATTTGTTTAGAAAATAGATCGGACAAAGTACGTATTTACTGTACCAGGGCCGGCGTTAGGGGGGGTTAAGCGGGGCAAAAGTACCCGGGGCCCGGGCCACCAAAGGGGGGCCCACCGGCCTGGGTGCCTAAATAAATAGAAATCAAACACAAATTTTAAAATCTGCACCAATAATTTTAAACATTTTTGTATTAAAATTTTCTGAGTTATCCAAAAAATCAAAGTGTAAAGTAAAAATATTTCCGGGGGGGGGGGGGGGGGGAGAAGAGGGCCTAAGATCGCTTACCCGGGGTCCGAGAATCGTAGCGCCGGCCGTGTACTGTACAAATGCAATAAAGATAATATTATTCCTCTAGTCTAGTACCTCTGAAAAAATACGCAGAAAAGTAGAGAGGAGTTTCACTTATTGTGTGTGTTCACATCGATACACGCACAATCTTTATTTTTTCAAACGAATCTTCTTTGGCCGCGGTAGGGGGAAACGTGTTGCGCGTTACGCGATGAGTGCGCATGCACCGTCACGTTCTGCGCATGCGTAGAACGTTGATAGTCACTTGAAGACGTAGACACGGTGATATCCTGGTTGTCCAGGTGGGACCGCGTCAATTTATAGAAACCTGACGTTTCAGCCAGCAACCCGCGACTTTCTTCAGAACGCTACCGTGACTGGAGACAAGTACCAATATTGTTAATGGCTTTTTGTTTATTAGTTGCTTTTTGTTTATTTATATTAATTCAATGTTGACAATTTCATCGTATTCTGTGATCGCGTTGTGATTTTCATACAGAAATATTAACATTTGTCTTTAAATAAGAGGGAATGTTTTATTTAAGGTATTAAATAAATCTGCGTCATTTTTGACGGGTTTATGACCTAATTATTACCGAAAACTGACTGTGAGAATGGTTATCAGATAGCTCTGTCTGGAAGTTAGGGAGTAGTTTACATCACGATACACGTCGCGGCTAACATAGCGCTCATGAAAGTAGTTTATTAATTACTAATGATAACTAAATTCCTCGTGCTTTATGTTGTAACAAGAATATTCTAGTTCAGGCTCCATTTTAACCTAACCACAATCTCCGTTAACATAGCCGCTACAAAATCGAACGATGCAGACCATCTAAACACATGAAATGAATCGAAAACTAAATTTCATAACGACATCGGGATTCCTGGACAAAACCAGCAGAGTAACACATCCACTATATCGCGGTGTTAACTTGACCCAGATGTTCTCCGATATAAAAACTCTAAATACATAATAAAGATTAAGGCTAAGTGAAATACTCTACAACCTTAACAATTTTCGTTTGTTTACGAGAATAACTTGGTTGAAGTTGCTACTCAATACAATATCACTAATGTGCGAAAGAAACATAAAGAAATACATAGACGAAAATACACAGGAAAAATACCCAGAAAGAATACCTAGAAAAATACATAAAAGTTGTAATGAAACTGTAATCATTACACATGTTTTGTAAGTTGGTAGATGCATGTGAGATCGCTGGTATGCTTACAATGTCTCTGGAGTTGAGCGCGCAAGGATACAGTCAAGCGAGTCGCGAAGTTACGCTAAGATGGTAGCGATCGGTAGTGTTGAATAAGTTGCTATCACGGGATTATCGTTGTGGCGCTGAATAAAATATTGTTTGGACAGTGAAACAGTATTTTGTGAACTGGTGGAAATGGTTTGTGTCCTGGATTTAAAGAGCATGACCTGCTGTATACTGATTTTGTGACCTGCGACGGTTTAATGAATAATAAGGCTACTACTCATTGTTTCCTACCTGTTCATACTCGAAACCTGCATTCTTCGGTGACGAAACTAGATATAATGTCTGGTGGCTTGATTTTGTAATATAAGTGTAATAAAACTTTCGTGAACTGTGAATGCCGACACGTGTGTATGTGTTTTGTTCTGCTTGACGCATGTGTCCTTTGACTGTGTTTGATTTTATGGTAACACCTCAATACGTCGGAACCTACAAAAAATGTCTTATCGGTCTGAAATTTAGTACACACATTCCTTAGGTGATAATATTTGATTAAAAGTGTATAACGTAAGCTTGGAATGTGTGGAAATAAGGTAAAATCACTTCAAATATGGGTAGATGCATACATGTTATTACGCAAGAAATACACATCATTACATGTCGATATTTATTCTGTGTGTTTCTTAGTCTTAATTATTGGTCCAGGCTACATTTATACCCAACCACAACTGCTATTAGCAAAAAATTAAACCAACTTAAATGCTCGGTATCAAACATTCGTTACGGTAGACGTCATGTTTTTCCCTGTAAGTTATGCTGCCATGCAATCTATCTTAGCACTTAAAAACAATATGTCAGCCCGCACAGAGAAATTGTAAATGTTACATGATTTTATAGTTATTACGTATCTGCAATTTGTATGTGGAAAGCAGTTTTTATTCAATAATGAAGACTTAAAAACATGTGGAATAAACGTCAACAGCTATTAACGTGTATTTCTTGCGTAATAACATGTATAGATCTACCCACGATTTTTCTTCATTTCTACATATTCGAAGCTTACGTTATACACTTGAAAAATCAAATATTATCGCCTAAGGAATATGTGTACCAAATTTCATACCGATAGGACAATATTTATAGGTTCCGATGAATTGACGTGGAGCCGATTTTACTATCCATATAGCATAGCTAACCAGGCTGGTGACCTGACTGCCTTCGAATCTTTTATTAAAAGTAAGAAGCTATAGGTGGAAGTACTGAAAATTGAGTCACCTAATCTAACTTCACGACTGTTGCGGTCGCCAATTGCACGCTTCTCCGCAACGCGCGCGTGCGTGTTTGGCTGCCGCACGAGACAGGGGCATACGCTAGCCTCGTGCGCACGCAGCTCGCTAATGATTCGCACCCCCCTCCCCCCTCCCTTTCGTCAGTCAGTCTGCTAATCAGTTTTTTCTCCCTTTCCCTCTCGCGTCCGAGCGGACGGGGTAGAAAAACAAACGACACAACCAGTGGCGATTGCCATTTTTGCTGAGTTCGTCAAAGCGTGGTCGGCCGCTGCTGGGCAATATTTGCATCGGGGCCGTAATTCACAGCCGATACGATACGGCCTGGTGCATTTTTGTGCACGTTTGCGAAACCGCGGCGGGAGCGGGGGTGCCATCGACGTCAGCGTCACCACTGCCCGTCGCCATTCCGATAGAGTGAGCGCCGCGTGTTTGCGCCGGTTTTGCACGATTTAATCGGAAACACATCGACAGGAAAAAATTAATCGTGCGTGTCTGCGGTCGGTTCTGTGCGGAGCAGCAGATAGGGACGCCGCATCGACACGTTACCACCGCCCTGAATTATAGTCGCTCGCGCTCGTCGGAGGCCTGTAAAAACACGGACCTAGCCCGTTCACTCTATAATATTGCCACTATTCCGTCATAATTAAACGTACGCGGTTAGTATAAATGAAATGACACTTTCAATGTTGTATAAAACCGTGACTGCCTATTATAACAATATGAATTTTGCCTTGTGCAGTTGAGTTACTGCAAAAGTTTGGTGCATTCGGGAGGACGGTGGTTCGAATCCCCGTCCGGGCATCCAGATTTGGGTTTTCCATGGTTTCCCAAATCACTCCAAGCAAATGCCGGGATGCTTCCTTCAAAAGGCCATGGCCGAATTCCTTCCCATTCGTTGCCCCCATCCTTGCCCCCCAACCTTTACCGTCTCTAAAGACCTCGCTGTTGAGAGACGTAAAGCAGTCAAAAAAAAAGAAAAAAAAAAAAAAAAAAATTTGATTTTCCAAATTCACACGTTCTCAGTTTGTATTTCGTTCGTCACACGACATACAACAAGGCGATAATCTTCTTCCCTCCAAACACAGTGTAAGATAACTCATCTTTGATAAATCCACATACAATAAAAGTCACATGGCAGAGACCTGGTTACCATGTGTTGCATGTTGTTTCCTCCAGATACACTACTGTTCGTGAAAATTGTAACACCAAGAACGGGACATGCGATTGTAATGAAATTTACTTCATAGATTTAAAGACGTGACAGTTTGCGAACGATAAGAATTACAGAACTGTATATTGCATTTTGGCGGTGAGAATTCAGTAGGTGCTGCAATCAAAACATCTAGAGGTGGTGGTGTGAAATCAAAGAGACTGGATATGCTGCGGGGTAACACACGCCCTCAAAGTATCAACAGTGATTGCAGGAGGGCAAGATCGACCAAATTGTCAATCGACCAAATTGTTAATCGACCATATCCCAGACATGTTACATGGGCATGTCAGGCGAGGGAAACAGTGGTATCCGTCGTTTTTCGAAAAAAGGGTTGCACATTCCTTGACACATGTCTGTCTGAAATATGCCATACCTAGGGATAAAACGATAAGAGTAAATACAAGTACTTACTCGATACATTCCTTCCGATACCAAGTACTTTTTGTATCGATACTTTAAAAATAAGTATCAAGTAGGTATCGGTCAAAAGTACTCGTATCGGTGTGTCTACCAATATCACGAATATCATGATTTCATTTAACACGTTAATTGATACATTAAACGCTTATCTACACTGTAAAGAATATTTTTTGGTTGTCATTATTGCATTGTTTTCAACACATTCTTTTTCTAAGTATGTGTTTTAGCAAACTTGTTTGTCTATGCCCGGCCGAAAAAAAAAAAAAAAAAAAAAAACTCTCTGCCATCCCGTCAGTCGCCTTTTTATGTCGTGGTCGTCATTGACTCATTGTTTTGTTTTCGTTCTAGGGCTGTCGTCGTTGATTTGTGTTTAGTTTTGCATTAGGTATATTTGCTGATTGAAAATGGGATCTCCAAAGTCTAATGTGTGGCAATATTTCAAGAAAAATGATTACAAATCGCAAGCTGCAAAAAATGCTTTAAAACTATGTGGTTTTGTGACAATACTTCTAATTTGCATAAGCATTTAAAAAGCCATCCAGATATTGCACCTGTTAATAGAAACGCAAGTACAACATTTATTAATCTACAAAATTATTATTTGATATGTTTGGATGTTGATTGTGAATAGTGTTGTGCGGATACGTTAATCGATATTGTTTGATATAATCATATTGTAAGTATTGACTGGTATCGATTAAGTAAAAAACTTTTAACTTAACAGGCAAACACTTAGAAAAACAAATATTTTTGGGGAGCACTACAAAAACCGACTTTTTTTCATAAAATTAGTTTTATTTTGTCCTAGTCGGTATTAGTCCTGTAACGATCAGTAAGGTGAAATATATACTTTTATATCAATAAAGACTATCAATACTTATTAGATACTGTTTTTTCATTTATTCCAGATTTCACTAGGAAAAATCAATCGATACGAGTATCGATACTTTTCAATGGATACCGAATAAGTATCGATACTTTACGACCGATACTGTATCGAGTAAAAGTATCGATACCTCAATGGTATCGTTTTATCCCTAGCCATACCAGCAGGAGGGGCAGTTCTTGGGCTCGAAAATCTCACTGATCTAACGGTTACTTTTCGTGTTGTCCCCAATACTCTCTCCATTGTGTTTCTCGAACCACTCAATCACGCTCCTGGCCTTGTGACATGGCGCATTATCTTGTTGAAAAATGCTATTGCCGTTGGGAAACATGGTCGTCATGAAGGGGTGTACGTGGTCTGCAATAAGTGTACGATACTTATTGGCCCTCATGGTGCCTTGCACGAGCTCCGCTGGAGCCATGAATGCCCACCCCTGAATGTTCCCCGCCGCCAGCTTGTCTCCGCCCCGCAGTACAGGTGTCAAGAAGCTGTTCCCCTCGAAAACGACGGATTCGCACTCTCCCATTGGCATGATGAAGAAGGTATCGGGATTCAGCAGACTATGCGCCAACGTCCAGTGACGATGGTCACGTGCCATTCCAGTCGTAGTTGCTGATGTCGTGGTGTTAACATTGGCACGTGCACGGGTGGTCGGCTACGGAGGCCCATCTTTAGGAGTGTTCGGTGCATTGAACGTTCAGGCACACTTGTACTCTGCTCAGCATTAAAGTCTGATGTTAGTTCCGCCACAGTTCATCGCCTGTCCTGTTTTACCAGTCTGCCCAGCCTACGACGTCTGACATCTGTAATCAGGGGTGACCAACAAACCCCTCGAAGTTTGGACATGGTTTCACCAATTATTGAAGACATTCACCACAGCAGCCCTCGAACACCTGACAAGTCGTGCAGTTTCAGAAATGCTCGTGCCGAGCCTTCGGGTCATCACAATCTGCCCTCGGTCATCTCAGATAGATCGCGCACCTTCTTCATTCTAAACACGGATAGCACGCTCACTGATACTACATGCACCGTGCGTGTGTCTGACTAGCAGTCATTTCTCGTCAGGTGACGCTGCTATCACCTGGATGGGTTTATATCGATAGTAGGCAAATGATCATAATGTTCTAGCTGATCAGTGAGGACAAGTTGGCCTTCAACCCACATTGTGTGGTCCGGTACCCTCCCGTGTATTGTCCTCTTTTATTCACTGGCTCAACATGTATCACTGTCATAGGATCGTGCCCTGCACGAGACGCAATATCACGGGAATCCCGTCTTCTGGAGACGAAGCATTCAGCCACGTTCGCACTCATTCACGTGCTGATATTGCACCCTTTTCTCTTCTTGTACGTGTCTACTTCGTTTGAGGGTTCTGCACGGAGTAAGAGAGGCGTAATACTGATCTGTAAAAGAGTACGCTGCCGCGTCATCTCTCTGCAATCTTAATCACTTTGAATTCTTAAACCGAACGTGGTGGGTGAGCGGTAACGCTCTGGTCTCGCATTCGGGAGTACGGGGCTTCGAATCCCCGCCCGGTGTAACGTTCCCACCCCTCCTTCTAATTAATTTCCTGCTAATTTATTAATGATTAATTTTCGAACCTCTTTTCCAAAGATTGACTGCATTCTTTCCATCATTTAATCCAGGTAAAAGGGGCCGAACAATTACAAATAAAATAAAATTTAGTTAACATTTTGAATACTTAGGTCAATATTTAATATTTAGTTAGATGCACCACACTGATTTGAACTATATTCTGATAAATTTTACACTGTGACACACTATAGGTTTTCTGTTCAAACACATATATTGAATCCGCAAATCATCATCTTGATAAGACAATTACAACTTCCTTCTTTATACACTTAGTTTACTTACAAAACTGTGAGGGAGAGTGATGTATGGCAGATACACACACACAGAGAGAGAAATAGAACATAATATGGGCTTACATCATGAACCCTCGCGGAGCGACATCGCGGACTTCCACTAAGGAGCACTGGGCAAACTTGTCAAGACTGAGAACCTATGGTTTCGTTGTGGGGCTTTATATAATACCCGCCTAACGGGATTCGGGTGGGTTGATCTTCTTCTGGGAGGAGTACTATCAACATTGGATTATTGCTTCCCCGTTGGCGGGAGGACCATCTCTGCCAAATAGGAGGGAACACAGAGTTCCACCGATCCTACCCCACCCGAGAGGTAACTTTTGTGTTTGTGGGGTGGCTACTGTACCATCCTTAACCCCGCCAAATTCTAGGCGGGAGCAGAGTGCCCGGACTTCTTCAGCATGGCTTAACCGCCATGACAGTAGTCTGTAGCCACTTCTAAATCTTAAAATAAAAATCTCTCCACCTCACTCTCGCTACCTAATTGGAATTACTTAATCCTATCCTTATTCTAATTAAATAATACTTCTTAAAGTTCCTAATTATGGCTTCAAATGTCTTGTGACATTACACCGGTCAATTTGGGTTTTCCATAGTTTCCCTAAATCACTCCGGGCGAATGCCGGGATAGTTCCATGACCGAATTCCTACCCGTTCCTTGCCCCCATTCCTTTTCCGCGTCTAATGACCTT
This sequence comes from Vandiemenella viatica, assembly GCA_031002005.1. NCBI lineage: Eukaryota > Metazoa > Arthropoda > Insecta > Orthoptera > Morabidae > Vandiemenella > Vandiemenella viatica. Next base: position 165,893,765 of record CM061914.1, on the reverse strand, counting down.
GACGCTGACAAGGCGTAAAGCCGTAAGTAAAACAAAGCATTTTCCATTGAATTTTTTGTCAGAGTACAGTTTCCGTTTACTGAAGTATACTGATGTTGGATAAGAAGGATCGAATACTTGGGTATTGGAGCGAACCACTATTAGAACTGTAAGAGCCGTATTTCACAGATACTTGGATGTTCGGTGGGTAACGAGAAAGAACTTGCGGAGATGTGTGCGAGTTGTGGCGCGAGTCCTTATCTGAGCGGAGTGGCTGTGCGGTATTGGTTATAGGAAACAGATACGGCGCTCCTGCGGGAGCTGCAGATAGCAGATACGGAGGTTCCCAGAGGAGACCCGCTCCCAGCATCGGGACGTTATCGACCAAAGTCAATAACGCCCACAGTTTCTAACAACCAACATGTCATGCACGTTCGATTAACATTTTCGCTTAGTGAGAAATACTCTTTTTCCTGATTCAGCAGGTGAAAGATGTGCACACGAAATAAAAATCTATAAATAAGTACGTTTCTGATTCACAAATGGAGAAAACAGACTTTATTATTTTTAATTTCAATCGTAAGCATTAAATAATTAACTAGAAGCAATTTTTGCTTTAAAAACACTACGTTCTGATTTTTTAGGAATTGGCGAGTCGTATAGCCTTCAATTAGATTAGATCACCGTTTCTCAACCTTTCTATTTGTTCTTCATATAAACGACACACACAGAGCTATAATGAGTATAGGCATTTAAAAATATTTTCACTTCGACATAAATCTGTTTGTGAGCTAGTTCGCTTTTGTACCATAAATTTTTGTGACCCGAATCACTAAAAGTGTAGCGATCAGATTTATATAAAACTCCTTATTTTTCGTAGCAGCTTTGAATGCTCAACGTTATTGGTTTTGCAATTTACCTTGTAACCTCCTCGTTACTTTTAAATTAATACACCTGGTGAATATACTTTCTAGTAATTCTTTTTAATCATACCTAAGATTCAATTCAATAATAATTATTTCACATTCACACATTAAGTTTTAGTTAACAATCTTTCTTCTTTCTTTCTCCTTTCTCTTTTTTTTTTTTAACAACCAAACAATCCAAGATACTAACACTAATAAAAAAACTAAGACATTTTTATAACGACATACAATATATATATCGTCTGTGGAATACTCGTTACTATAAATTTTACAAAAAATGTACACAAATCATTAATTATTTCTTTAACATAATTATTTCAAGTATAGAAAATAATAATTTCTTAATTTATATATAAAAAAATGGTGCATCAACCTTTCCAATTTTCGGGATAATACGTTAACATTGGCGATAATTTTCATTTGAACCAAATGATCCAAAATTGTACGAGTTGAAGATTTTGGTGTTTACTTATCATTTTTTTAGTTAGACCATTTGGTTGTAGATTTCGTTTAATGCGTTTTGTGAAATTGACTTTAAATGAATAGACATAAATAGTAGTTGTAGTTTTATACCAATGAATTGAACGAAGGTTGTTGAAGGTATCATTGCATCATACGGTGGTATTCTGTCCATAGACAATTTTATCAGGGCTAATAAGCAAGCCCACGACCAGATCCTTTGCTACGTTTCAGTGTCATTATTAGGTATATATGGTAAATTCGGGTAGCCACGGGCACTTAGGATTAATTGCAAATAAAAATAAAATAAACACATTTTCTGTCTTTATTTTAAACTGGGAAATTCTGCGGTAATACTAATTAGAAGCTAGTTATCATAACATTTTTTCAACGAATTAAATTGAAAACAATTTCGCCTTAATTTTCTGGCACTGGACACAGTAATAAATGGTGACCTAATCGTTTTTTGGTATTGCAAAAATGACAATAATAATGAATATCTGACGAATCTATATAAACACAATCTTCAAGAGCCCTGTCTTTGTTTCATAGCACTGAATCCAGTCTTCTTAAAAAATTTCTCCACCCACGATTTATTCTGTCTGTTTTACTTGATTTTCTTCGGAAATAATTTGAATACTTTTCTTTGAATTCAATGTCTTTACCTTTTTATTTTTTCGCTCCGCCCTTTTTATTGCCTTTTTTTGCCCATCCTCTTTACATTTTTATATGGTGAATATGTTATAATCTCGCCCTTTTGGATTTTTCGAGTCCGCGTTGCTATGCGTTTATTTGACGCATCATATACAATAATCCCCAACGAATTTTGATAGGAGCGATTGAAAAACGTCTGCCAGGAACAAAACACACGCTAGTGTGGAAATCACTAAGCCGCAGCTCAGTTCCATTTGCCTTTACATTACAGGGCGCGTATTTATATCTATAAAACGAAAACCGGTTATATGGGTACCAGAAAAATTCAAAATCTACTGCCAAGATTTCGATGGTGTTTTCACCGTTTTAAAACTTAGAATCTCAACTCAGTTATTTGCTTCTACGTTACATAACGCCGGTAAATTAAATGAAATTCTGAACGTATGGTGAGGAATACCACGGATGGAACCACTAGATGCAGCATACTTCGCAATAAACACACAATTACAATATCTCTGACCATAGCCTTTAATGAAAGCAATAAGATAACTTTAGAATAATAACTATTTTGCAAACGAAACTTGAAGTATTCTATCCTTTAATTCGGGATATTCAATTTTTAATAGAGATTTTATTTAACTACGATCTCTGGCAGTAGGCCTACAGCTGCATTGTCTCTGGCCACCAGTATTAGTCTTCTGTTTGAATAAAATAATTTGTTTACGATAATATTATTCTGGATTCACTTTTGATATTTGTATAAAAGGCTGAATCTGCGGAGTTAAAGTATCTGGCGTTTCGAGCAAAAAATTCACTTCGCAATTGAATCAAATGTGAGTTTCTAACATAATGTAGCGTTGTTTAGTAATGTAGTAAAGCAATTTCTTAGCCAAATTAATGAAGTTTGATATACATGAATCTTTTCGGACGAATGAAAATAGTATACGCGCAAATAAACTTCAACCCATCCGTTTTGGTAGGGGGCGTATGAATCTAGGTTTGCTTTAATTCGAAAAAGTTGGCGCGAATTTTATGAATCTTTGTACCCCAATTTACTGGTAATACGCTCAGACAAGTAATAATTTTAGTTTTCACCACATCCACCTTTAAGTTTACGAGTTGACAATTTTGGTGTTTAATTCTATTAGAAGTATCAGTAGGCCGAAGTTATCGTTTTTATTTAATTAATTTTTCCTCTCTAAGAATATTGCGCCCCTTTTCGGATCGATACACTGTACTTGTATTAATTCTTTATTGCTGTTATTATTTTAAAATCTTGGTGCAGTTGAAATGCAAAGTCTGCTTCAGTTGTGATCGTTAAACAAGGGGAAGAAGTACTGAACGACTTCACGGTACATCCAATATCTTATCAGATGGGTCAATACTAGAACGTTCGTACTCTACATATGCTTTTATTTCGTTTGTAAATTTGTATCACGATAAACGACGGAAAGTTGACTAGCCAAACTTTGACGAGAATAATATAATGTTTTCTAAATAAAGACTTAGCGAATGTGGAAGGATCACTGTTACTAAGGAACGAGATGGAAATCGAACATGGTAAATATTCAGGGAATAAGGAAAAACCGAACCGAGATGAGTTATTCAAACCCCCTGAAATCTGGATACCAGCTCGACTTTCACAGGCTTGCATTTCGCCTGTCCGTATTAGCGATTGTGTGTCGCTGGGTGATATCTGTCCGATGACGTCACAGAGCACCCCATCGGTCACCGCAAGATGGAGATCGGTGGTCTGCTATCAGTGTCGGCGTGACAATGGACAGTCGCTAATGGCGAGCCACTCTGTCAAACAGACTCCCTTTAGAAACCACAGCAAGCGGACGTCATACTGAATGAGTATGCCGACGTTCAATTCGCGCAGCCCAGACTCCAGTGATCAGAAGCACACAGGATTTTAGGTCATCTAATGCAAAATAAATAGAAACCATTATCATTATGTATGCCAGTTTCGAGAGAGTGGTCAGGTATGCTGGGAGTATCAACAGCTCCAAGTTTCGCACTAGTCCACTATCTCTCTTAGTTCATCAGAGATTTATCGATTCAGACATGTCTTAACTACTTTCAGCTAGCTATCTCTCGGACTGTCTAGCTTCTGATCTATGTCTAACACATTCCTTGCCTTCATATTCTCTTCCGATCTCTTGATATGTTCCATTGTAACTTCGTTTTTTGAAGTGAAACTTCTTTGGGCGTGTGCGCTTAAAATGTTAAAGCTTAAATTACTTTAATAGTCACTGAAAATCACGTGACGATATCAGACGATACAGTTACATACGTTACATTTGTTAAGCTCTTCTAATATGGCTTTCTCCCCCATCTCCCCCAATTGCTTGGTGAATTTTCTTTAATAAATGGAATTATTTCTTGATCTATTGTATTATTAACAATTTTCTTTGTTTTATCTTTTTTAATGCTGTTTATATATATATATATATAGTCAACATGGATTATATTTTTCTGGTTTATATGGATTATCTACCGGCAATGTTCGTGAATATATTCTCATGATATTGCATTGATTGCCTTTTAATATTCTTTATTTGAAGATGGATTTCTTGAATTTGTACTTAAGTATTTTATTTAAAATAATGATTTGTGGTGTCATTCACCTTAGGTTATAATGAAAATATTATCAATTGGGATTTTTAGATTTAGTTTCTTATTGTTTTTAAGATTATTGATTTTTTGTATTAGTATTTATTTAATTTTGAATGACCTGGTTGTTTTTATGTATGCACTAGTATTTTTAGTTGCTGTTTTTGTTTATTAATTCCTCTTTGTTTATTTATATTAGTTCGATGTAGATGGTATCATAATATTCTCTAATCCCTGTTATAGCAAGAAACTAAATGTGTGTTTTAAGATCCCAGACAATGTTTCTTGTTCAACAGGTCGCTGTTTGTTAATAAATGTATCGTATGCCATTACCGCTTATGCCATACAAATACGAAACGCAATTTTTCCCTCCAAGAATGAAGCCTAAGAAATATTTGCGATAAACTTCACCACGTAATAACACCTATCTTATGGGTAATAGCTTGTAACGAACTGTCCATATGTTGAACGACTTTACTGGATAAATATATATCTGGTGGCTATAACGTAGAAATATTTTAAAATAATATCACGCTAGGAACATGTGTACAATTCTCCTAAGATGGTACGCATTACGGGACCACTAAAACGGATTCCAGCGAATTTGAAATGCGGAAGTTATCCGGAATTGTAAAGACTGTCGATGTGTGGGTTTTGTTGGTTATCAAAGCCGCATATTACCTTTTGATGCAGATCCGGTAATACCTAGACTCGAGGGTAAGACGCGTAAGACGCTCCTAGAGCGATTGCCACTCATAGTAATTGCGGAGGTCTTCTTCAGTCTTGTCTGTCAACTGGGTAGCGCCATTATTTCCGTATTAACATGTCCGCCCGCGTCGGTGTTTTATGTGTGGGGTACGCGATAACAGGGAGGAAGCTGGTCTTAAATCAGCAGCTCAATGATGCATACTAAGTGAACACGAGCAGAAACGGAAGTGGAAGGAGATACGAAGAACCAGCACAATAGACTACTACTAGAAGCTAGATTTTGACACTGACAGCTTACGAATAACGAAATATTTCAGGCTCTGGTATGGCAGGCCAATCAACCTTACATTCTAACGCCAGTTATCAGCTTTCCTTAATTAGAGTAGATAATTAGCCGACGACAGTCAGCTCCAGAAGAATTGGGTGGTTTAATAATGTTTCCACTCTACAGGAAATGCAGCGTGTTATGGATGAGAAGACGCATCTCAAAATAAAAACATTCACGCTTATGCTCACTTAAATTTTAAATTCGAATGTTGTTAACTAATTTAGATCTGCCGAAAAATGAAGGGAGGTAAAAACAAACTTTTATCGGGCTTCCAGCCGTGTATAAGTGTCACAACTCTGGGATGTTTCGAATGCGTTTACCTCTGCCCTCAGTTTTAACCAAGACCAGAGATAGACGCCTTCGAAAAGTTGTGAAATTTATACACGGCTGGAATGCCGAGAATTTATTAATAGTACACATCGCCCTGAAAAGCTACGTTCGAAGGTAGATATTGTTATGACGAAATTATAATCACTGTTCCAAAAGAGCCACTCCATTTATTTTGTTCAGAATCTGTTAGTAAAATCCACATTTCAATATTCATAATAGCACTTTTTGAATCAACAACAAACAAAAATACTATAGTTAACGCGTCCGTGCCGCCAACACGCACTCTGTGTTCTCTGTGTTCACAACTGTTTACCATCGCCACCTCCAAAGATTCTTAACACTTATGCTAATCCAAAGACTAAACATATTACGGCCTATGGAAATCCTACGATACACAGATTAATTTACATGCATTAACAGGGTGGCACTACTATAACCGTGGCGTATCAATTTGATGATGGATTATTATCCAATTCGATGATACAAATCGAAAGTGAATATCTCGTTTAGTTCTCGAGATATCGACTTTCAAAAATTAGTTATTGCTATAGTTCGTTGTGTCTTTGGCAACGTTTTTATTGTGATCCAATCCTCATATCAACCTAACCATAACCGCGAAGAAGAAATCAAAACTCCCATCTGCATGTCCAGTTAATTATGGCCTTGACGAAAAATTTTTCTGGTCCAGGCCGCATTTCAACCTAACCACCTCTGATAGTTTATGTCGAGAACTAATCAAAATATCGAGAAATTTTATTTTTCACTTTAGATATATCTTGTCGAGTTACATAAGAATCCATCGTCAGATTTGGCATTGTCGAAATTTTTCTTGTAGTTGAGATCACATTTTATCCTAATGCCCTCGCTTTTGAAATATGATATCTCGAGAACTAAGAGAGAGGGATATCAAAAATGTTATTCTTCACTTTCAATTTGTCTCGTTGAGTTACAAAAGAATCGATCGTCAAATTGCGGCACCACGGATATTGTATAATCCCCATCAACAGGTTTATTCATAAGCACATGTAATTAAAGATAAAAATAATAATAAATTAAAAATGATTGGTATTGTGTGATATTGTTACACAGAACCAACTATACTCCAGATTACACACTTACTTCTGCTGTGTCGGAGACCTTTGATTCTAAACATACTTATGCAATAAATACTTACTAGTCATTTGAATACGTAGCATTCATATTAGTGTTGCCCAAATGCAAGAACAAGACGAGACTTGGCCAGTCTTGGTCTTGGTCTTGCATCAATACACCTGGTCTTGGTCTTGGTCTTGGTCTTGCAAAAATGCAAGACCAAGACCAAGACTGCAAGACCAAGACCGATTTTGGGCAACACTAGTGTTGCCCAAATGCAAGAACAAGACGAGACTTGGCCAGTCTTGGTCTTGGTCTTGCATCAATACACCTGGTCTTGGTATTGGTCTTGCAAAAATGCAAGACCAAGACCAAGACTGCAAGACCAAGACCGATTTTGGGCAACACTAATTCATATAATCCCTAGGTATTTGTCTTACAACGATTGGAGCGATAAACGAATACGGGTTATCTGGAATTTTGAACATTGCCGTCTCCGTCGTGTATATATATATATCTGTATCTGCAACAGTTTATCCAAATCAAATTTATTTTGTGCTAATTATTGTATCAGGCAAACGTGCTTTTGGACAATGTAATGAGTACAACCGAAGACGAACACAATATTAATTAAAACAACCAACACACAAGGCCAGACTCGAACCGGAGACTCTGATAGTGCTACTCCCACACTGGCATGGCCGGCTGCATGAGAACGCACTGGTAAGGCAATAACACACGCAAACCGATCTGATGTTTACATTACGGTAACTTTTGTTGTTGCGGCCACGTGTCGGCCAATACGGGCGGCCATAGCGTGAAACATTTATAAGATTAGCGGCTGGTGCAGATTGCCACTTAGGGCAGCGCTTTGCATCTCAATTGGGGCCCGCGGGGATAGCGCCCTGCCCGACAAGATGACACGGTGATACGCGGGGGCACAGCTATACATTTACACTCACCTACACCTGTATGAATGTAGCGGAAACTTTCAATTCAATTTCCACCCACTTCCAGGCATCCGAATTGTTTGAAATTTTGCACGCATATTAAATACCTATGACAATACAATAATTTCATAGTTACGCCCTGGTATTCTCATTACTTTGACACAAATAACAGAAAAGATGTGCGATTGCGCGTAACGTAAGACAGGCAGCCAGCAATGCTTAGGTGTACTACGTTGCATAAGTCGCCTTTTGCAGGCGCGAAAGCTTCAGTGAATATACATATCACAATGAAATACTAATAGAGTTTTTTAAATTTTTTTTTTTCTTTTTTGCTTATGGCTTTATGTCTCGTCGATTTCGAAGTCACTGGAGGCAGGAAAGGAATGGACAAGGAACGGGAAGGATTTCGACCATGGCATTTTGAAGGAACCATTCGGCTGGAGTGATTTGGGATACCATGGAAAAACCAAAACTGGATGCCCGGACGGGGATTCGAACCCGCGTCCTCGCGAATAGGAGGTCAGAACGTTTGCGCTCACCCACCACCTCGGTTTAAAAATTCAACGTGCTAACGTTATCTTTACACAGGTTGACATAGTGGAATACATAAATTATTATTCTACAATTGAGCCATTATATTAATAAAATTAACGGTGGTTTTCAATATTTGATACGCCCTATCAATGTACTGACGTTTGCAATAGTTTTCATAGCCTTTTAACTTTCAGCGAGACCACTTATATACAATTATCGATGTATCCACTGATAATAATTCCTAAAGTAACTTGAATGGCATTTGACCTCCTCGGGTGTTTTGTTGTGGATTTAAAAAAAAAAACTAAAAGAAGACTCGTGAACCAAAAAGTTAAAAATAAAATTATAGTTTCAAAAACTAAAAAAAAAACACTTTTCGTGGCAATGTTAACTAATAAGTGGAAATAATCTTTAAATATGAAGATTATGTTCAACAGTGATAGAATTTACTTCGATTCAGTATAACTTAATTTTTTGAATAAAATTAAGAAAAGAATAAAACCATTGACTAAAAATTAAGTTTAATGTAAAAAGAAAGGGTTGGGTGTTTTCTACTTACTTTTCATAATGACTCAAACTTTACAAATATAAGACAACTGATATCTAGCACTCAACGTACTTTTTTTTTTTTTTTTTTTTTTTTTTTTTTTTTTTTTTTTTTTTTTTACGTTTAAGATAATTTTTTGCCAATGACTTTGTATTTATCTTAAGCTTATTCAAAAAATTAATTTATACTGAACTGTGGGACATCTGATATTGGAAATTGGAAGATAGATATTATTATTTATTACATTTGAATTGTGGGAGTAAAAGTCACAATTACGACGAGGAGAAATTAATCCTTAGAATGTGTTCAGAAGATCGTTATTAAGCTGCCCTAGAAATCATTGTACCTGTAAGATTACAGTCCTAGACACAATTTGTTTCTCTACGGTGTATGGAACGTGATACAATACCGAAAAAAGTGAAACCGCGCGGATACAGCTAGTCTAACAATCTAAAGTAATAAAACAACTAAATAGGTACCAGGCGGAATGGACTTTGCATAATGTGTTATTTTAAAGTTGGAAGTTTGTAACCTCCATACATTTAAAATTTATCCAATTGAAGACGATCAAACTTCACTAATTAACTTGCTCGTAACTCTGCAGGTCTTATGACGACGTGGCCCTAAATATGTCGTCTTTTGACGCAAGTAAACAGAGTAGAGGTCACTTCTTTAAATATTATAATATTCAATCGTCATAAAATAGCTCAATCAACGGGTCGCTAATTCTACAAAAAATTACAATGAGAAGTTGTTAGACCGTACTGTAAACTGTTTTAATAACCAAACTAAAGCTCGCAGACACTTGATACAAAAAACACAATTACAATATGTCACTTCCCGAATAATTATTACATTCATATGCTGCTACTGCGACACTCACAGTCCAAAACCTACAGCGCGACTTCACACACACACACATTCCTCCGTTTCTTTCTCTGCGTCTCTCACACCAGACCAAAGATTTTCTATCTTATCTTTTCAAAGATGTACTTACACTACCCACTGACAATGTGTTTGGTAATCTGTCGATTTCTCGAGCTTCGTATTTACATTATATACATTATTACAATAAATATTTAAATCATAATTAACTACTCATAACTAAATAATATTTACAAATTAATTAACTTCGTAATTCGGGTGGTAGCATATGTTACAAGTTGTCACAACGGGGGAAAGGGAGGGGGGGGGAGGACCAGTTCAGTGTGAATACTTCTGACAAGGACAAAAAAAGGGGGTCCAAAAACCTTGAAATTTTGTGACAAAAGTTATGGGTGGGGTCGAAAAAAAACAACATGTATTTCAACTTTTTTCACTGCAAAATAAAGACACCGTCATGCTCTCTGCCGGTGTTTTTTTTTTTTTTTTTTTTTTTTTTTTTTTTTTTTTTTTTTTTTAAAAAAACCAACTCTTTCCGATGCTGCTATCACACAGGTTCGTACCGAAGTGCACCTCTGGTGTCTCGATGATTTTTGCGTAAAACATTAAGATCCTTTTGCTTTTGGAGAGACTGTTGTTGGTTTGTGAGGTGGCGCTGTATTGCGTTTCCATTTTTTTGCGGCTGCGAAGCCACCATTAGAGCGATCTGCGAGCCAATGAATAACAAACAAGCGGTGGCCTAGATTACCCCCGTGGGAGCGGCGCTCACCGACACTCGTTTAAGGACTCGTTCCGCCTGTTAGCATATTCCATCCGCCATTAACTCGCCCAAACACGGTCGTCTGTCCCCCGGGCTCCGCATGCAAGGAAGGTATCTCTACAAAAATGTGCCATAATAACAGACCTCTCTATAGTGGAAAATAAAAATTCTATCAAAGAGGGAAATATTTACGAACGAGCGACTATTTCACTGTGTAGCTTATCTGTTCTGACCTCTAGCCAGGTTACAAATCAATAAAGTTTTAGGGGCGTTCATTAATTACTTGAGATGAAATCTCACCAAATCTCACAAAAAAGGGGGGGGAGTAGTCGACGGAAATTCTTGAAGGACACTAGAGCTAAAAAAAAAGTTTTCTGTGGGGGGGGGGGGGGAGGGTAAAACTGCCCTCGGAAGCAGAAAAGCTAAAAAAAAAGACTCAAAAAACTACGAGGTTGATCAGCAGGGGAGGGGGGGGGTCCCACGTCACCAAATCACACCCGAGGGAGGGTGGGGGTTCACAATTCCAAAAAACACCTCACGTCATTAATGGATGCCCCTTTACCAATAGAAACAGCTCGTCTATCTTTACCTTTATATGCATCTCTTAAGCATTGACCGTGTCTTAAACTAATTACTATTAATGTTCTTTTATCTTAGTACGTGTGTTTGGTCATTTCCAGCCAGGTTGAGAACATCTTATGTCTCCTTTTAAACTTAGTTGGCTTATGATGTCAACTGACCCCTTCCCCCCCCCACACACACACAAAAAACAACTTTCTCGTTTTTTCCTCTCATATTATCTGAAAGAAAATGTTAGTTCTACCTTGTATTATTTTCTAATCTCTTACTTGTGGAATATGTTTACATAAATAAATTCGCTATTTAAACCAAACACAATTTTTATTTCACAACTTTTCATACTTAATCACAATAATATAAATGTTTACGGGATTATCACAGCGAAAACAACAAAATCCTTTATAATCACAAATTCATTACAGCTTCCACTTCTGCATGTCTTATTCGTCTGGCACTGAGATCAAACTTTATACAATTAAATTGATTTTCTTATTTATAGTCCAACTAACTGTTTTATAATTTCTGCAGTTTCATCCAGACTTCCGCCGTATTCTTACGTCAGTCTATGTTTTCTCTTAACTTTTTAATTCGTGACTTTTATTATTTCTTTTCCTCGATTCTAAATCGACCAGTCACTCCTTGCCTTCAGAGGGATTAGTATTGTACAATTATAATTTGTAATACAAATAAATAATACATTAATTCATATTTATAATTATTAATATATGCCTATGACGTATGGCCACTGCAACTGGCTTTACGAATGTCTGGATTTGAACTGTATTTTTTTGGGGGGAGATTACAATTCCTCGACGGAAGAGGTTTTTACTATTTGTTTGGATATTTATATAGAATGAATGACAACAAGTTAACCAAACGGATCTCAAATATATTTGTAACAAGAAATCGGCAGCAAATAGGATTTAGGAAGTTAAGAAAGATCTGGAAATAAACAATATAATTGGGTAAAAAGCAACATAAATTTTTTAAGAAAAAATGCAAAAAGTTGAAGAATTCCAAGGCAATAATGAAAATAAAACATAATCGATATGGTACGAAGAGAGGAAAAAGATATTGAGAAGATGGAAAGGTTAGAAAGGATACTAGAGGAAGAAGAAGGAACAATAAAAGCCGAAGCATTGAAATGGAAATGTAGTTCTTAGAAGACCTGAAGGGAAATTAAAAAAAAAAAAAACCATTATGAAATATTATTTCTCAAGTAGTAGTATATGTGCGTAGTGTTGATTTGATCAATACATGTGTTGTTTACAACTATTAATGGCTGAGGCAGTTACTCCATGTGTCAGCCAGCTGTAGACACGACATGACGCATACACACGCGCCATGTTTATAAGGACAAGTGCCAGTTCTTAAAGAACATTTACCGGTTTGTAAAATAAACTACAGGTACCAGATAATTACGCATAAGAACGGATAGATATGGTTTGGTTAGGGTCCCATGTTGCTGAAACGCGATGGGATTATTCCATTTCACGAAACGGCGCAAGAATGTATATTAGATACCTCATAATATTCGGTAATACTGACAATGAAACTGCTTTTAGATAATTAAAAGAAGAAATAATAGGGAAGATACCCAATGCTTATCACAGATGAAGAAAGTTGGGCCAGAATGAATACAAAAACACTAACATACAATGTGATGTTTTGGTAAAAGAACTGTAATCATGTAAGAGATTAGACATATGGCAAGAAGGAAGACGTATACCACATCCAGAGCAATCACATGATAATCATGTGTAGACATATGTCTCATCACTTACATGATTAAGGTTTTTTTAAAAATTTTAACCGAAAATTGTGAAATCTAGTAGCGTTTTCGTGTTCATCGTAGCCCTCCTGCTTTCATATGTGGTAAGCGATGTGTGTTCATATGTTAAATGTAATATATAAGCTCATAAGCTCACTGACTCACCTCGGTAGTTACGTTGTCACGTGTCAACCTTCGCTCGCAAATCAACAGCCACCAGAGATATCATTAGTAGAAATTTCAGGCTATGTCCACAATTTAATAAGTAAGCAACCGCTACCAAATTAATTGACATAATACATTAATTAAGTCTGCTTTTCGTAGCATTTCATAGTTAAAAATGTAGATAAACTTTACGGCTGAAAAAAGGGGAGTTGATTTTCAGTAACATTTTGCTAACGACAGAACTTAAAAAACTTTAAAAAACTTAACTTATTCATGGTCTCTGTTGTAACCACGAATACCAATTGTCATTCCGGCCTAGGGTAAATTTCAGTTCATTCAAAACATTCAATAATTTTATTGCTTGATCAAAGTTTATACATTACGATATATTTCCTTTTTATGTAATATACTGACCACTTTCGTTAATGGTCTTTGTTTATGTTCACAGTACGCAAGTTATTAGATTGTTTAAAGTGGACATCAGACCAAATATGTTACCGAATCGAGTATTTTGCCAATTCATTTCTTCGGAGTTGTTCAATTGTTTAATAACTTGGAATCTGTATCAAGTTATCTGGCCGTTACAAACACTATGAAGAAAAATTTCACTATGAATGCCAATTCCCATTAAAAAAAAAAAAAAACAACATGATACTTCCGAAGCAAACAGGAATTCTTCAAATTTGTAGAGTGAACTATGAGTGTCAAATACAAGTCAAGTTTGTATTTCAGCAAGTGCGAGTCTACGATCTCTGAAACAATTATGCGACAGCAAGTTCAATGTCATCGTTGTCCGGGTTTAATAGCTACGTCTATTAATACTTCTAAGTTCTCCAAGCTCAAGAGATTTTATTCTCCCGAAGGATAAAACACAGATCAAGTCGTATTTGGTCAGATCAGGTGAATCTATTATTATTATTATTTATTTTAATTTTAATTTTAATTTTTGCTTCCGGCTTTATGCTTTGTCGACTTCGAGGTCATTAGAGAAGGGAAAAGACAGACGACAAGGAACGGTAAGGAAGTCCACCATGGCCTTTGAAGGAACCATAACGGCATTCACCTGGAGTGATTTGGGGAATCCATGGAAAACCCGTATCGGATGTCTGGACCAGGTTTCAAACCTGCATCCTTCAGAATGCGAGGCCAGAGCGTTACTGCTCACACACCACGCTCGGTGATAATCTTAGCAGGTAAGTATTTTGTTTTGTTTTAATATAGCCTTCGTTTAGCCAGCTCTAGATTGTGTTGTACTAACTACTGTATCAGGCATCTTCATGGAATTCTGTGAAGTAATGGTGAGGACAACACTTAATTAAATCCACCGATGCCCGATGCCGGACTCGAACCGTCGACCCTTACAGTGAGAAAGTTAGTTACTTAAAGATACAATCGCAGGATTCATGTGTATGGATAGAGAGCCGATGTTCTCCTTGTTCGCAGTGAGAGTGTCGCCAGCTGTGTGTGGACCGTCTCCTTGTTGATGGTCGCTGGCTCACCCGCGCCGCCCATGAATAAAACATGGCGCCGCCCGAACAGACGCCCGCGACGCCGTGATGAACGGCCGATGCCCGGCGTCGCCCCCGCATATGGCGTCGTCCAGACGGCTCTGTGGTCAGCACTCAAAACAACTCCTCACAACTTACACTCAGAGGCGATGGTCTGCGGTGTCTCCCAGAGTACCCCTTCCACTGCAGTTTCGATGTGAGTACGACGAACTTCTTAATACTCCGTACGCGAGAAAAGTTGGTAGCAGACATACATGAAACCAACGCTAATGTATACGTAAATATTAATGTTTTTTTATTACATATATTTATTAGTTTAAATATCCGTCAAAAATGATGGGTATCACCTATGACGGTAGTAGGAATTTGTTGAGGGAGAATTTGTAAGAAAAGTAATTATTAATCATTATCTTTTTTGCCGATGTGTTTTCGTGATATTAGTAAACTTTCTCTGATTAAAATCTCCTTCATTAACAGCGCCTAGAGCAAAACTTTAGCGGGACACTAACATGAGCAAAGTGCTTCTTTGACAACAAAAAAAGTTACCCACACGACCCAATTTAGAACGATGGTTCAAACAAAATCTCTTATAAGGAAAACAAACTTTTCAGACCATGTCGGACGTTGTCATCAAAGTCCCACAATTTCCAAGGACTTCACTACCAGGAACGAAATCTTAAAATTTCTTTGATACCAACACCATAATTTTAAAATCTACCGGGACCTCTCCGTAAAGAGCAAAATTTTATAATTTATATGAACTTCACCAAGAAGATTAAATTTTATAACTTGTATGGGACCTCGCCCCGAAGAGCAAATTTTATAATCTGTCACAATGAAATTTTACTGTCATCAGACCTTGCTACAAGAAATTAATGTCACTCTTTTATAAGTCTTGGAAAGAGAGAATTGGTTCACGTTAGTGTCCAGGAAACAATTTTTTAATTTCTCGGTGACATCGCCAGGAAGAAAATAAGTTTCTAAAAACTTGCCTAGATGTAATGATGATAGTAATTTTTTTTTCGTGTTAAACCAGAAAGGAATACATTAAACTTGGATTATCTTAGTTTTAGGATATTTTCAACAAATCAATTTGAGTTTATTTGGTGGAAATGTTTACTGTTAAGAAAAAGTTTCTAAGTAAAGTGAGTATTGTTTGTTTGATTGATATATTCCTTGATTATCCATGTTTCACGTAAACGTTTATCTGAGTTTTAATAAACTTCCTTGTTTGATAACTTCAGTAAAAATAATGATCAGGTGAATATGTTGTCACTTGGTTCCAGTAACCACTGCATAAAAAACAGAGTAAACATAGGATGCTCTTCTATTTACATGACTTTCTGCATTCAGTCATCGTAAATAATCAAAGACAACATATAAACTTGTAACTTTTTCAATCTCTGCCTACCATTAAAATCCATTAAAATTGTTTTATTCCTGCTCTTCGTATATTTGTAGAGTTACCTACAAAGTAAGTGATTTACCTTTTAGCTGGCATCGCAATTACACTTTATTTTAAAAATATAAGTGCAAGTAACATCAAATTCAATTATTTATTTGAAATTTACTCTTCCTTCTAACAGCAGCGCCGTGGTAGCAGTCAGTGTAACTAACACTTCGGGCATTATCGAGATTCACCGAACTTTGCCGAGCTATTGAGGTGAGCCCAGTCTCCAGGCACAACGTATTTTACTAAAGTGGATGATCTTGTACGGATAACTATTATAAAAGTACTGAATTTTCACGCTTCTGCGGCCGTATTTCTTAATAACAAATAGATTTTGCGGGAATGCCGCGTTATTTATTTCCATCGCGATTCTGCATCCTCCGTTCAGTGGTTATTAATAATAGAATTTTTTTCGAGCACTCTTGGTAGCAAGCGTGTCATAGGAGATGCGATGACAAAGAGATTATATGTAACAAGAAAAAGAATGGACAGAAAAGGGCGGCGACTGGAGCTGTAAAAGAATGCAAAAATAAATTGACTTATGAGTTGCGAGAAGTATAATTGTACTGATGAACAAACTGAGTGCATTATAATTGTATAAGAAGTTGTTGAATAAATGTGGTTTAGTGAAAAACAAAGTGAATAATGTTTATGAAAAAATGGATGAATCTCTCTAGGTAGACGAGAGAAAAATAAAAGGTGTAGTATGATTATTTCCTTTCAGGTAAATGGAAATACTATTCAAGGAAAATATGACTTAGGAGCCACGTCAGAAGCTGGATAAAGAATAACAGACAGTGCAGAATATTGTCTCTGGTAAGAGGATACAGAAAAAGCGATAAGATGTAATGTGAAATAAATATAATTGTAACGAAACACGGTATGTCTAGTATTATAAGTAAGTAGAAAGTAGATAACGTTCGAAAGGATTTTTAAAAGCAATGAAACGGGAGTGGGAACGTTTCAAATTGAGTAACGAAATAGTGTTTCTAAAAAACTACTGTGGGCCGGGAACGGCATAACTGAAATGTGAGGTTGCGTAATCTTTATATAGATGACAAATGTCCGCTAGATTTCGATTAAAGCAAGGTTTCCCTCACCTGTCGCACTAAAAAATAGTTCTGATAACTCCTACTGAATGCATACCACGTGTCACTTTGAGTTGAATCGTTTTAGGAGCTGCAGAGTGTTAGACATTGTGAATTAGACTACTGCTACAATTTGATATGTAATTTAATATTGTGGAGTTAAATTTGTAAAAGTTTGGCTTACTTGTTTGTGAAAATGCCGAGGGCTAGAAAGAGAAAAGTAACAAAATTATGTGTAAGTCAGTCCGAGAATAGACCAAAATCATAAACGAATACGAGTGGGTTTGAATATAAAGATTAAGACAGAAATTCGTCAGAGAAAATTCACCAGGAGGAAATATACCTGCCAGAGAAAATCAGAACTGGACTTCTGCCATCTAAGTCACGAGTAATTCGAACAATTACGAGGAAAATTTGAGACTGTATAGCACCAATGGACAATTCCGACGAATATATTTATAAACTTTGTAAAGAAAATAAACATTAGTAAACCTTCTAAGCATTGAAGAATGTTAAAATAAATAAAGAAAAGTACGAAATTTGTGAGCCTGCATCGATGTACAAATGTGAATAATGAAATAAGGATCTTGAAAATATCAATAATTCGTAGTTTTTTTTTTTTTAAATACTACCGTAGTTCAATGACCGGTACTTTCGAGTCTGTCATTCAGTATTACTTGAAGCAATACCAAAATTTAATGACGTCTGTAACAAAATTATTTTTGTGTATTATAATTTCAAAGCTTTTACATAGCAGCTGAAACTTGAGAGACAATAATAATTTGTAAGCATTTTAATCTAAAATGCCATAATCTTATAAACAAGTATGACACGTTCACAGCAAAAATGAGAAGATATTTTAGAATTTCTAAAATAAAATATTTTTGGAGCACATTGAAACTAGTAGATAGCTAGGATTACCAACTATTTTGAAAAAAAAGTAAAAAAGTATTTCACAAACACAGACATAAAAAAAGTATAGTACCGTATATTGCATGAAAACATAGTATGCTAAAGGACTAAGAAAAAGGCATCTAATGTTAAAAGTTATGAGTTTATTTACTTTTTAAAAAGCTATAAGTTTTTTTGAGCTTTTCTGCATTTTTAACAACTGAACGTCATTTAATAAAATATCAAAGGTTTCAATTATTTCATTAAAAATTATATTTTTGCAGACTTTCTCAGTTTTACGCCAATTAATTTCACTACTTAAGCTCAACTCGTTTCCACTCGCCATTTTTCCACTCGTTTCTATAAAAAATTACAAAATGAAAAATTCACAATAAGAAAATGTTAAACCTAACCTCTTTTTCTAGTGTCGGAGACGCGTGATTGTAACGTGACATTTGTTTGCTTCTGACACAAGGACATTTCAGTTCACATAACAGTGTGTCCCGTTTTGCCTGTTATCTTTTTAAAAATTCCCAAGATAGCACTCTCAATTTTTATTCAAGTGTTGTTATTTAATAAAACAAAAATAAAAATGTTTTTTCCCAAAATATTTTTTCTAGCAGTGTATAGCTCACCAAAGGAAAATACGTTACAATAATTTGCGTTATTTGTATTATGGCACCCCATACGATGCATTGAGAAAATGAAAGATTTTATAATTTATATTGTTTTACTTATTTATTTTTTGTTTTATATGTTGTCTTCGAACGAGCTGTCGGTGATGTTCTGACATTTTGCCTCTATTGCTTATATAGAACTATGTTCAATACCAAACACGGAACGTATAAACAGCCTTTTCCGAAGGTCAAGATGAGTCTAAGTAGAAGCAAATCTTCCAGCCGTGACCGGATTCCAAATGGTGACCTCAAAATCTCTAGTCAGACGTGTTACCACTGACTACTAAGTTAATTGTACCCTTTAGAGGAGAGTATCAGCGTATATAAAATGCTACTTTGGTCACTGTGCCATCGTGTCCGGACTACTTCCAGCCAGAGAAGTTACTGCAAAATTGAGGTTATGGGCATTATTTAAAGACAATTCTATTTCTTAAGCAACCGCGACGAAATTGATTGCCAGAACACTGAAAGAACTACGTATTGCTTTTAAATTAACACATTAACTATTAGTTGCTTTTTATTTATACTCAGCCGATGTAGATTTTTTTAATACTGTCTGTCCATAGATATCGCTGTTGCAGTGAAGTAAGCAATATGCACCACATAACATCATATTTTAAGGTTATCAGCGTTATTTAATAACAATTGTATATAATTAAGAAACTGTGAGGTAATGAACTGCGAGAACACTACATTCATTCCGTTATTTTTGACTGGCTTATAAGGTATTTATATTCGATCTAGATGTTTCCGCTGTATTGTAGGTAGCTGTTATACTAAACTCGAAGAAATTAATTGCCAGAACTCTGCGTTCAATACGTATGTCTTGACGTGCTTGGAAGGTGGTAACATGATGTGGCTTGGTTAGCGGTTGGAGGTATCCGGGTTGTAGGTGAGCGTGTTCTTCTCAGTCTCCTTCCTGTAAGTGAAACATCATTTCCCGCCGTAACTGCTCCCGCGGCCGCCTGGGGCGCTGCCGCCGCAGAATTGATTCTCAACTGTTTCGTCCCCTTTCGACCTCAATCTTCTAGTTCATTATCCCGACACCTCGGGCGCTGCTGCGGCAGCTATTGTTACGGACGGCGAAAATCGCGTTGGGCCTCAAACGAGCGGAGGGACTCGCGGCAAAAAGCCTCGCCGAGGGAGAGAAAAAGAGAGAGCGGCCGGAAACAAGGTCTGCCGACATAAGTACGCGTACCGACAGACTAGTGCAGCTAACGTGCACAAATGACATACGACAGTGTTTCAGAAAGAAATAGCAAATTGAACGAATTACATAATTCACTTACGCATGCAAACGGTAAATCATTTTACCACCTTGTTCTTCAATGATACAGAATAAAAATTCTGCACAGAAAATTGTCGGAGGGTGAAGGAAATACCAATGCGTCTCTGCCCATCAAAGACGACCTCAGAAAGATAAACCTTGCTCATGGGTGGAAACTGCGGTTTAGTGAACTAGACTCTTTTCATCACGCATTGATAACCACCCAGTTTTAAAAGACTTTGCCTAATCATATACACCTCTTTCACTAATTCAATCATACAGGGTCTATACCAAAAGTAGTAGGACTGATTTAAAAACAAATATTGAAGATATGTTTACAATTCCTTAATCCTCTTCGAAATAGCACCCTTGGGCAGCTACTCACTTAGAATTACGCTGCTGCCATTGGCCATACGCCTTCTGGAGGTCAGATTCGGGGACGCTGTTGAGAGCTCTCGTCGATGCTGCTTGAACGTCCTGAATCGAGTCAAACCGCTGTCCCTTCAGCTGCCTTTTCATCCGTGTGAGTAAAAAAAGTCAGTTGGAGCCAGATCAGGACTGTAGGCGGGTTGCAGCATCGCGGCAATGTCGAATCGGGCCAACAGATGCCTTCCACGTCCTCCCGTCCAACGAAGGCTCGCATGAGCAAATCAAAGAACAAGACAACGCTGTGATTTTTGACAGTCGGGGGGTGATTCATAAGGAGCTCCGAACTTTTACGTGTAAGTGCCAGCCCGCCTGAGACCGAGTGAATCGCGTCCTACCAGTCATCTCCGCCAACTGGACTCTGCATCACGACATTGCGCCGTGCCAAGGCGCGCCGTCATGAGCCAACTGTTGGCCCGAATTGACATTGCCGCGTTGCTGCACCCCGCCTACAGTCCTGATATGGCTCCATCTGACTTTTTTTACTCACACGGATGAAAAGGCAGCTGAAGGGACAGCGGTTTGACTCGATTCAGGACGTTCGAGCAGCATCAACGAGGGCTCTCAACAGCGTCCCCGAATCTGACTTCCAGAAGGCGTACGGCCAATGGCAGCAGCGTAATTCTAAGCGTGTAGCTACCCAAGGGTGCTATTTCGAAGAGGATTAAGGTATTGTAAACATATCTCCAATATATATACATATATATTATAAAAAAATCAGTCCTAATACTTTTGGTATAGACTTTGTATCTGTATTTCATTTGAAGCTTATAGCGGATACACTCTACGACAAGCAGAGATAATCGGTGATAACTGTATTAGTGCAATAATGAAAGAGAAAGGATATACTAATGCTTAACGATAAATTGTATTGTGTTTAAGGAGACGTACCAAGCAGCTAGGGGGGGTAGACCGTCTAACTACGACGCGGACGAACGCGGTTCGATCCCTGATAAAGACGAGGATTTTTCCTCGAAGCTGAACGTCCGGAACAGCCCTCCAGGCATACTCATCCTGCCATCCAATGAGTACCGTGGAGGAAACTCCGCGGGAAGGGAAAGAACGACCAGAGCGTGGCGCTGGCCCCGTCACATCCATTCTAGTGCCAATGGTTGTAAAGGGAAAGCGGAGCTTATTTACAGGTGGGTTGTAAATATCTACAAATATAAGATGAGCCTACGCCTGCATTTGGCGTCCTTAATGTACAAAAAGGAACTCGCTGAGAAGCAGGGGGGGAAATACAATAAATCAAGGTAACAAAAAATAAATACACTCATGTTGAAAGCCAAATGTGAGTAGAAAGACGGAGAAGTGTGATAACTAATAGATAAGGAAGAACCTTGCTAGATTAGTGGTGTTATATTCTGTCACAGGTAACCATGCTAAGCTAGCTAGTCAGTTCGTTTCCAGATTTTATGTTTTAATGAGCTCTTCAGTAATTATTTATTCAGTTATGCTAGAAGGTATGGTGCAGATTATTCTTTTGTTTCTTTGATCAGGATGTCCCTATTTGCCAGTCGAACTCTTAAATAATTTTACAACGCAAGTTCGCCAAAAGATGCCCTTGGCAGATGAACTAAAAATAATAAAAAAAAAACCCTTTGGGATTAATGTTGCATTTTCTGATCTGGCTGAAATACAAACTTCACCTGTTATGGGGTAGCTCTGCAATATCTGAATAATTTTTGTTCAGTTTGAAGAGACTTAGAAGTATTAAAGTTGGAAGAGACATTCCCATTTCATAATTTTTTTGTTAACTCTGCTTCTTCTTCTTAAGGCGCCTTCTCCTATCGGATGCTGGCTGTCTCTGGGTGTGACACTGCAGTATGGAAAGCCTCTTCTGACGTCATGTCCTTCTGTCACGAATTCCTTCCCCTTCCATCAGCTCTTTTCCCTTATATCTTTCCTCCAATGATGAGTTTTAATAGCTGGTACCTCTCGCCTCTCATAATTTTTCCTAGATATTGTGTTTTCATTTGCTTTATAGTGAGCATCAGTTCCTTTTGTTTCTTCTTCGTTTGAGATTTTCAGCACTCAGGACATGCGTAAGAGATGACGATACAAATACGTTTAAAAAACACCAATTCTTTTTTCCATATTTTGTTCTAAGGTCCAACTTTCACCCCCATAGAGAAAAATGGAGAATACGTAGCAGCGAATCATTCGCATTCTCAATTGCAGACTGAGATCCGATCTTACGAAAAAAAAAAAAAAATTATGCTAATAAATTGTCTCCTGGCCTGTTCTTTTCTAGATTTAATTTCTTGTAATCAACTCTACTAGGGGTGAATAATAGGCTTCAATGGTATTTGCTTGACAAGACTACCGAATTGATCCTGTATACGTATTGACGTCAAATGTATTGATCGCTATATAGTGTTTAAATTTGCAAGAAACCTAACTTTTTGGCTTTAAAACATATTCTAATAGGGAAAACAAGTCTGTGGCGTTTAAAGAGCAGTGGAGAGACGCAGAGTAACCAATACAGTCTGACTCCAGAGTAAGGCTTCTTTAAAAAATGCTGTTCGGATAACCTAATTCGCGAATTCCGTGGCTGCGGGGAACATCTTCCGATAGGGACGCAACAAACCCGTAACGAGGACAACACGACGTCAGCAACATGGCGCCGCCTAACGAGCAGCAGAACCCCCAGCGGCGGCGCAATCTAATTACCCGCACAATACAACAAAATAAAAAGCCCTAATGAGATGCTGGTGCTGGCGTCGGCACAATTCCAGGACGCATATTGCTCTGTCATTACTGGAACACGTTCGCCTGGAATTCCAGCTGCGACAGTTTTCCGCGTCTCCAGGGTTTTCGGGCACTGTGCGTAAAACAACTCATCCTCAAATAAGCCAAATTTTCCTCACCAAACATGTAAAAACTAGTTGGCACGTGCGAATGATATACCATGAATAGCGAGATTTGTGGTTTTGCAGCAAGATGAAAGACGAATCGGTTCTTTGGTAGCAGTTGTTCATTTGCCAACTGAAACAAGTGCGTAGAAAAACGCTTACGACGACTTACGAAACAATTAGGAATGGTGCAATGCTTCCATAACAGAAACGAAACCATCCGAAGCGCTCCTTACTCTTTATAACACACACAACTCATCAAAATCTCTGTGACGTGTTGTGTTGCTATCTAGCAGTAATGAGATCATTCCTCGCCGACGCCAGCGCAGCCTAGCGGCTTGACTCTGAACTATCGCAAGCCCCAAAACCCAAGAATCACATACAATTATTGTACAAGCATGTTTCCAAAACAAAAACTCATGTATAAAAGCATATAAATAAATAAATAACAAATATTGTTACAAAAAAAAAAGAATCACATAAGAGCCGAAGTCTCATAAAATACTGGGAAATAACTACCCGATGGACATAGCAACCTCTGACATCAACGATATGTATAGAGAACGAGAACCGTGGCCACGTATACACAGACATGACAGTAGAAAGTACCAAAGAAGAAGGAACGAAATACTGAAATCATAAAGCAGCTGTCTCTGCAAACTTTAAACACAAGGTGGGAAGGATGGAGACAAAGATATACGGACGGATCAAGAGAGAACGAGGAATCCACCACAGCAGCGTACATCGACATGGTGCGAGAAGTGCATGAGGCGAGAGATTACCAATCCCAATGTCTATACTTTCAGCAGAGATTATAGTGAGACTAAAAGTAATCGAGTACATAAATGAAGTGGGTATTGTTAAGGCAGTTATCTGCTCGGATGCTAAAAGCGCCCTACAGGCCATAAAAGGAATCTCCAAAGGCACGTGCAAAAACTACCTAGCGCTTGAGGCAGCCAGGCAAATAATCAAGGCAACGACGGAGGGAAGAAGTACAATGGATCTCGGGGCACGTCGGCGTAAGAGGAAATGAAGCGGCGGATGTCATAGCACGGGGACTTAAATGCAGCAACTATAGAGGAGATACCCATCACCTACACCAACTACAACCACACAAATAGTGAAGAAGGAGTGGAACAGAACATGGATAGAAGAAGAACCAAGCAGGAGCCTCTGGTACAGAACCATAGCAGGGAAACCAGACTACAAACTATGGTACGCGCCCTTAAAAACAAACAGAAGTGAGATAACAACAACAAGTAGACTGAGGACAGGGCACGCACTCCTACGAGACAGAATGTACACCACGAAGATTGTGGACTACCAGAAATGCCAACAATGCGATGACGTGGAAGATATATATCACTTCCTACTAAGATGCAAGCAATACACAAACATAAGGAAAGAGATAATAGAAGGTGAACTCGGAATCAAGGACATAACAGACCTAATACAAACCTCATCCTTACCATCGCTGAAAGCAATAAAAGAAATTCACAAATATGTAACACAGACTAAAAATAGAATATAAAAACAAAAGGGTATTCAATACATGATGATGGCTCAAATAGCCGATCAGCTAAAGCCATAAAAAAAAAAATCTTAATTTTTTCACTTACTGGTTAAATTTAGAAAAATTTCGTTCCGAAATAATGATATTACTAAAGCGGACAATTTAATCTTTGAGATGATACCTCATTTATCGATTTTGGTGAAGTATGAAGAAAGTAGGATGGTACGTCACAAAAATAAATAAAAAATACTTATGATTTTGGCGTAACATGTCACAAAAAACTCTAATGATTGCAAGGTAGGGAAGTAGTTGCTTATTGAAGATCTTAACTTTAAATATCTTGTCATAAGTTTTGTTGTTAAACACAACTGGACAAATTAGACAGGAAAGACTTTCAATATCCTTCATTGGAGAGCGTGATGAGAGGATGTACCAGACAGCTGAGGGAACTGAGTTACAAAAATTTGGTTAGACTGTTGTTTGAATATAATGGTGTCGTGGTGTTGGGTATCAAATATGAGAGTTAGTATTCGCAGAACGCAATCAGTACCTGATAATGATACAGGAGCTGGAATGGTATTTATTGTAAGACAGGATGAGGGTGAAGAGAATCATGGGAGTGTACAAGGCATATATTGGTGATGTAGCTTGGAAGGACACTGTTGGCGAATCAGGAGTAGTATATGGAAATGAAAAAATAATCACGACTATTTGATTTCAGGCGCAAGGAAGTTAGAATTTTTTTTATTAGTAAGGGATTAAAAAAAATTAGCTAGCGAAGTGCCGAATAGTTTACCAAATCACTGAAAGAATTTAAGATTAAATTTTGTAAAGGGAAAAAGTAGATTTGCGGAGAAATTTTAGTTAAAGAATTTTAGATAAAAAATTACTGTATTGTTTCTAACGTTCTAAACGTCTTACTTTATGAATATAGATCAAAGACATATATCATTATCGTCAGCCAGTTCAGTCATGAAATGCTGTGTCCTTTGAGAGTTATGAGTTCAGACAGGACTTGAGCAGTCTTCACCACGTAGAACGGTCTGTCAGTTAATTCCAGCAACAGCTCCTTCTAAATTTCGACTGTTCTCAGCCGGTAGATACTATTTAAGTCAAGGCACTGCGCAAAGATCAGAGTGTATAGATAGGCCAACTGGGAATTCACCGAACAGTTCAGTCAACAATTTGGATTCTGATTCGGTGTTCATTGGTGTAGTTTAGCGTTTCAAGCGAGTCACTATACTTTTATTGAACAATGGCCTCTTTAGCAGACCACGAGTATGTGCCCAGGTCTTCGGTTTCGATTCGTTGATGCTGATATTTGAAATCATTCGAAATACTGCAATCGCAGCATACAATATGAAACAGAATGAAAGTAAACGCTGAAGAGATTGGCAATTTGTGACCTAAAACATTGATTGCATTCACTTGTTGAAACTTTAGGACACACTTTTCACTCGAGACATCACTTTGATATTTATTTCTGATGCTGTCTTTGTATTGTAAGTAATGTTCCGGTATTGTGAAACAGTTTCGACTAAGTCGTGCCTCTTCTACAGAAGTTTGTAGAAACAACGATTCAGTTATTAAACGTAAAGAAAACACAAAAATGTGTGATTCTATTTGTATTGTCTCTAGCTGATTTTCAATTTTGACAGTATTCATTTTTTTTTCCTTTCCTGAAATATTTACAGGATTTAAAATTCCTGTATGTCTTTGTATGCACTATATATTCTTTATTGTATTGGCAGTTTAAGGCAGTATTATGCATAATACGACTTGGGACAAATAACATTCACTCCGTATCTGTTTCTTTACCGTTTGTGTGCAGAGTAGATATTTATTCGATTTTTCAGGACACAAGTATTTTAGTATCTTTATAATATCATTTTGTAAGCAGTACTCCGTAGAATTTTAGATTCTTCATTCAGTAACCGCCTTCAAAACCAAGTCACGACGAATCTTTATACATATATATAAAAATAAAAGACAATTCTAATGCAAATAGTAGAGCTATGATGTCACATTTTTAACAATAATTTGCGAAAGAACCATATTCTGAAAATGATAACCTGTTAGGGATACTGGGAAGTTATTAATAGAATGTTTCTAACAGGAATGAAGTGATATACTTTTATTTAATTTTTTGAGCATAACAAGATTCATTAAGTCGTTTGCTGATTGTACAGCCGAAGAGTAGAATTAAATTACTATGTCCATGCATCAATGGCAATTTCAGTAGTTACCCAATTACTACTTTCTCATTATTTTTGTATTATTATCTTATACACTTCGAGTATTAAATTTCTCCACCCATTTGATTTTTTCCATTTACGAATTTTAATTTTAAAATTCCTTCAGATTGAAGTATTTATCACTTTACTTGGTAAAAATATGAGTAGCAGAAAACTAGAGATGTAGTTTATTATAGATATCCGACTAATCAAGAGTTTTGTGGAAAATAAAATAAAAAAGATGTCAACTGGAGAAACCCTATTCTCGTCAGATTCCCCCCCCCCCCCTCGACAGTTTATTTTTTGGTGCAAGAATTAGCAACGTCGAAGATCTTATACAGGGTGATTTAAAAAAAAGTAGACAAAATGACATGGTAGATCTGTCATACAATAAGGATAAAAAATTGTATAGGACCAGAGGGTCGCAAACGCCTGTAGAGGGCGCTAGAGCCACGAGAGGCATGGCCACCACGATCACCAGACCTGTCTCCCTTGGATTTTTAAAAGGACTTGTGTATGAAACACCTGTTGAAACGCCGGAAGACTTGGTAGGAAGAATCGTTGCGGCAGCCGGATGTGTTCGAGATACACCTGGTATCTTTGAGAAGGTGCGCCGTTCCATGCAACGGAGATGCCGCGCTTGTCTCGATGCATCTGGCAAAAACTTTGAGCATCTTCTGTAGGCTCAACATTTGGCTTGCATTAGTCGCATGTGAGTGAGTAATGATCTGCAATGGTTTTTTTTTCTTCTCTTTGTGTCAGTATTATTTTAGACGCCTTGTAGCGGCTCCGGATCGCAGTTGCGACTCTCTGTTCCTATGCGATTTTTGATTCTTATTGTATGACTGATCTACCATGACATTTTGTCCACGTTATTTTGAATCACCCTGTAGAACGCGGAGACTTTGTGGGATATTTTCTTGCAGCGATCTCGGAAAAAAACCGTGAATAATCGAAATCTATGTGATTTGAATCCGAATAGAGTGGAACAATAGCGGCTAACGTGAGCTGGTTGTTGAATGTGAGTCTGTTTGTTGAGGGACTCATGGACGTGGGCCAGACAGGAACAGAGGCTACGCGGGGAATCAATGGCTGCGACATAAGGTTCCAAACTCTATGGACATAAGTTCAGCATCACATATTGAAAGGGCACTTGGCAACACGAACAATGGCGGACGTCAAGTCGGAAAAAATTGGGAACTCTGTAGTTTGGCACGTCTGGGCACGGGCTTCGCCAGAATTGGAGGCGGCCAGCAGTGCGCGAAACTGGGCAGAATGATTCTGCAGACGCACTTTTAATCCGTGCCAAACTTCGTCTTAACTCAGCTAATCATACACCATCCTGGAAGTCATATCCTCACAAATATCTCCAGTCTGTTATGTGTCGACTAACTTGATCTCTTACGATTTATTCCTAGTATACAAGTAGCAAAAATACTGTGCATTTGGGGGGGGGGGGGGGGAGAGAGGGGAGTACACAGAACGTTTTTCTTTTTCTGTTAGAGGCTGAAATCAGCCATTGAAAGTTACACAAACATTGGTTTTATTCCTGTCATACGTAGTTAAGGTGTAGTTACATCTGATAACGATTCTTTGGCTTTTCGCAGAAAAATTACTCGATCCCAGAACGGAAACAATCTTGGGAGTTACCTGCACGAAGTAACTTGTCAATTTTCTTATTCCACTAAATCTTTATCCCAAATTTCTGTACACGTGGACTTTGACTTGAAGTAACTTCATGTCTTGTTGTGGAAATGCATCAACTAGATCGTTTTTCTAGATCTGGTTTGGATTAATTAAATTTATCTTGACTACGAGAATGTTGATGACAGAAATCCTTGAACAAGTTGCGAAATTTTT
This sequence comes from Vandiemenella viatica, assembly GCA_031002005.1. Classification (NCBI taxonomy): domain Eukaryota; kingdom Metazoa; phylum Arthropoda; class Insecta; order Orthoptera; family Morabidae; genus Vandiemenella; species Vandiemenella viatica. The sequence goes on along the minus strand of CM061914.1, from coordinate 165,864,716 downwards.
TCAGTAAACCCGCTCTGCATATTTATTAGGCGCCATATTGAATACTACAACACCGCGATGCTTGTCATTCATTTCCGCATTACGTTCATATTTATTATTCAAGTAGTCACCACGTGTAGTTTATAAGTATTTCGGCTTTGGATTCTCAATAACGGACTTTTCGCATACCCTTGAATTTAACCCTTTATTTGTAAATGTTACTTTCAAGCAAATCGCTTTTAAGATTTATATATGTAACCATTTTTAACTTCCTATCCCTCTGTCGGAAATGCGAATCTGGATCAATATCTTCTTTGTGTAGATTTTCGACGCAAGTGGATATTGCTGTTTAACCAATTCTTATCCTCAAAATGTCTTCAAAAAAATTTTTTCGACTGGTTTGATGCAATCCTCCATCCTTTCCTATCCTGTGCTAACCTGTTCATCTCCACACATCCCGTACAACCCACGTCCTCAATTATCTGCTTCATATATTCTAATCTCTGTCTTCCTCTACAGTTCTTACCTTCGACTGTTCCCTCCACTAACAAATTAACCAATCCCGCATGTCTCAAAATATGACCTACCAGCCTGTCTCTTCTTCCTGTACGCTTCTTCCACAAACTTCTTGGTATTCCTAAAGTTAGACTATTGGTGGAAATAATTACGTTTTTATTTTGACAGCTTGGTCAAATAATGGTTTATACCGAAGTTTCTAATTAATTTTTAGTATAACTTTGGTGGTTCCATAAGTATTCTATCGTTGTTCACTTCAACCAATTACTTGTCCACATTTAATAGAATCCTTAGAAATCAATAAATATACTATCTGTTAATCAAACAGGTTGTTTTAAATATAAGTTTTGAACTCTATCGTGGAACTGTTCACAACTGAGGAAATATTCTTCCCTTTCCAAAAACCGACGGATACACTGAAAGCGTGAATTAGGTTATAAACATCTTGCAGTAAACCAACAGATACTCTGTAATCTATGATCGTACCTCTATCATTTAGTAGTTAGACATTAAAATGATATAAATTAACTATGTTACGAAAATTTTACTAAAATTAATGTGGTGACCATTTTTGTAATTTATTAAAAAAAGCAACTGTTACTGAGATCACGTTAATCGTATTAAAAATGAATTATAAGTAATGTTAAATTGAATCGAATCTGTATGTATAATTGTTTAATAGAAAGGCAGCCGAAGTTGCGGTGAATTTACATACGTATCTTTGTTTGGATGGCGTAGCATTTGGCTTGTTAACGCAAAAAGGTTCGTCACCCTTAAACCACACTGCCATATGCCAGCCAACAGATCAGAGCAGAATTTTTGGCTAGATACACTATTACCTTCTTTTGTGACATACGATAAACATTAACGTTTCGCACGGTTGACTTGTTCTACCATCTCCAGTTTCACTGCCAATTTTCTGAGTATAACACGAGAGTAATTGCACTCGCTTTACACATAGCTTGTGTTAACAAAATGAATTGGATAATCTTATCTGGAATCGTTAATTATGCCACACAGCTCTAAGTGCTGTCCTGCTCTATCGCCGGCCGAGTGTAGGCGTCCTTTGACTGTGCCGAGGTTTGAGTGGCGAGCGGGTAGACAGCACCACAGGCGCTGCAAATGTCTTTGTTTCCATCATAAAGTTTATAAGCCAGGTGGTGGCCAACCCGGCCGCCCGCCTTGTACATTTTTCCGGCCAGCGAGATACATCACACTTTTACAAAATATATTTATTTTATAATGTGTAAACCAATGTATTAAAAAATACATTATTTGTGCATCCATATATTCAAAAATTAACTGTCGAAATCATGAGAAAAAATTAAATTTGATTTTTAAAATAACATTCTTGCAAATATATAATTTTATATGAGGCCGGCGGAGTTATGATGCATTTCCAAGGTGGCCCGCAAGATCATTTGGGTTGGCCACCCCTCTAATAAATCTAAGCTAAGCCCATCAGAAATGACGGATTGATCGCAGACTTCTGGCAAGTAATTTCTTCAGAGAATCTTGACCTCTGTGCATAGATTTTTTTATTAAATAACGGTCATCACCCTCATTTTGAAATATTGCACATATTTTGGTTGTGGTTTAAATCACAATACGGTTGGAACTACTTAGATGCATCTGAAATAGTAAAATGGTGTAGTTGACACAAATGGAAATTAAAAACTTAAAGAGTTCTTACATCTTTCTTTTTAATTGCTCATCGTTCAGATCCAAGTAATACAGTCTGATTGGCCGGTACCGTTAGAACTATTTGATACAAGCGGCTGAAATAATGACGTCAGTTATGTGACGTAAATGAAAGCAAAGAAAATTAAAAATAAATTTTAACAACTTATGTTATACCGCGTAATATTATTTTTAATCGTAGTCTAGGCCGCACAGAATGCGATAATTTCCTTCATCCGTATAAAGCAATCACTTTAGTAACACAACACTCATGAAAGCAACTTAAATTATTTTAAAAACTAAAATAACGACGACTGTTAATACTACTTCTCTACTATACGCGTATTACCACTGTTTCACGATATAAACTTAAACCCATGTTTTTTAGCTTACTAAAACAGCGATTAGAGAATACAACGAAAACACCTACATCAAACAAATATAAATAAACAAAAGTAAGTAATAATTAATACCTTCATTTAAACTGAACACATAATTTTATTTTAGTGTTCTGACAATTCATGATAATTTTAAGTGTAGTAATTCTACGCCTTATTATGGCCATTTTATGTCCACTGTCTGTTTTATGTGAGGAAAAATAGTCCCCTCACATCTAAAATTTATTGTTTTAGTATTCCTTTTTCTTTCTTTTTTCCATTTGTTGTTTGTGTTCTTATTTAACATTGTGTTGTTGATTTAAGTTTGATGAGAAGCATAGCAAATGATTGTATTTAGGATATCGAAATGGTTTGTACGTAATTATCTTTGAAGTTATCTGTGAGCCGAGTGAGAGTATTCTTTGGTCAGTCCAGAGATAGAAATGATGGCGGGCGGAGGCATGAATTGGTGTTCCTCGCTCGAACAGTAATTGTGTTATTAATCGAGATAGTAAGAGAGAATATTGAGTTTTTAATGATTTGTTGAAAGTGTAATTTGTGAAGCAAATGATGAGTGAAATATAAAGAAAGTTGAAATGAAGTTCTCCTTAGTTTATTGTGTGTTGTTTGAATCATACCGACAAATTAAATAGCAGAAACTGCAAGATAATATTCCATGGATTCTGTGGTGAGTAATATCCATCCGAGGCAAATCCAGGAAGCATTAAAAGGACAGTTTCTTACAGTTAGTAGTATCTTATGAGTGTTAGATGATTGTAATTAATGTAAACTGCATTGCACTGTTTTAGTTGTGTATGTCAGGACGAAAGATCGGAGAGCCATACGGCAAGGTAGGACTCTGAGAAGCCTTTGTCTTTAGTGCGGTTTCCCGCTGCATACTCGTTGAGAACAAGCTTGGTATTTAAGCCATCAGTGTGATACACAATAGGGAATTGTGTTTCGCCACATCTTCTGCCCTACTGGTCAGCTCAGAACGATAAGTTTTTTCACCACTTCCGGGTCTCGAACTTGCAAACTGTCGAGAAACAGACATTGTTGTGGTGATCTAAGCCACGAGATCCGAAAACTTACTGCAGTGTATTTTCTAAATGAAAGCACTAAGCACAGTTACTCCTCGAAGAGGTTTTTGAGATTCGTTTCACTGTAGTGAGTGTCCGATGGAAGCTGCTGAAGACTGCAAGTCAGCGTGAAGGAAAGTTGCGAGGGTGTGCAGGACTCCATGTTGAGTGATCAGACTCGGGAAGGATGATTAATGAATTGCTGAGCAACAAACTGCAAAGAAATAAGAACGTGGAAAAAATGTGTGCGCAGAAATCCGTTCTGACGACTGATCGCCGGAGAGATTAATTAAATATGGACAGCGAAATTGCGAATTGTATGTAAAACCGTTGAATCTCAGATACAATCACTGTAAGAGTTATGCACAAGTATTCAATCTTACGGTGGGAAAACATGTTACATTAGGCGGAATGATTTACTGCGCAATCTGTTACCAAACACTTTGTGACAGTATAGTTTCATACCTCTAAGTGAATACAGAAGAACTTCTACAGAAATGCTGCAACATATTCCGTCTGTTCCCCTCGTTTCTGGTAATTATACTATCAAGAAATTGGAATTATTTATAATTTGTTCCTTGGTAATGAATTGGTCTCACGCTTCGTATTTTTTAATCGAAATGCAAAACACTTATAATTATTTATTCATTTCTGAACCATTCAAATACTTGAAGAAGTACGCAAGTGATATGATAAAGGAGCTGGGTTGGGATTTGTTAGAAGAAAGGAGGGAATGGGGGTGGGGGGGAGGGGGGGTGAAGAGATACTGGGAATGTAGAAGGTGTATATTGTTGAGGGAGCTTGGTTGTTTTTTTGGTTGTTATTTGGGCTTTAGGTTAGTTTGATGAAATTTGACAAGGAAATATTATATGTCCCTAGGAAGAACATACCATAGAATCTTGGGGATAAGTAACATATTTTGCCATGAAATTTTGAAAACTAACCAAATGGTGATAGACAGACGGATAGCGTGTATAAGTCACTGTAATTTATCGGTAGTTCAGGCTTTGTTTCTCTCGCAGTCATTTTGTGTATGATCTGTGTTGATTTCTCGAATTATAAGATGTCCCCAGAAGGTTTTTTTTTTTTTTTTTTTTTTTTTTTTTTTTTTTTTTTTTTTACACCAGTCACTTTTTTCCATACATACCATACCGAAATTGATAAATGACGTATCATTATTAAGATTAATGTCTCCGCTATGATAGATCATAAATTAGGAAGGGAATTTTTCAGAATTTGTTCCAAAAAGGACAAGAGCCTCATAATTTCCCAAAATGGTTAATTTTTTTGTGACGAGGAAGTTATCTCCCTTCATACATAACCAAAATCGATAAATGAAGTATCATTTTAAAGATTGATGTTTACACGTTGAAAAAATCATAAATTAAGTGAGGAATTAATCGGAAGTAATCTCGCAAATGGAAAAAGTATTAACTATGAAGGCCACGCGTATAAGACAGTTCAGAGCCAAGCCACTGCGCTTCGCTGCTGTCGATGAGGATTGATCGCATTGTTGCTAGATAGCGGCACCACATATCACAATGACATCAGTAAAAGGTGTGTGTTTTCTACACTTAGGAGCATTTCGATATTTTTATGTTTATTAATGCTCTGTTAATTAGTGTAAATTACCAAGAGTTTTAGTCACATATATGCTTTACGCCTCCAGTAGTTTGTTTCAATGAGTTTTTAATAAGTGTTTTGTTACGTACCTATTTCAGTCGGTAAATAAACCATTGCTATAAATGAACCAGCTCTTCCTTGATTCTACTACAAACCGCCATCCTCGATAATTATCATATTTCATTCGCTAAATTTTCGCAGGGGTGATCTAGTATATTGGATTTTGTCCCATCTTGACTGGTACTCCAAAGAAATCAAGCGAACTACGCAGACACTCCAGATATTAACTGTTGTGGACAGAGACCAGTTTCCATCGCCGCGAAGTTGTTAGTTGGTACTCGCAAAACGCGACTTCCTGCCGCAGACAGCGGGCGTTAAATATGCGACTGTGCTGCCTCTGGCGGCACACTGCGGCACTCCACGCGAAAAAGAAGATTCCATCTTCCTGTCGGTATGAATAACACTCAACTCTGGGCAAGTGGCGACCCACAAAAGGACTGCCCGTCCCGCGAAACGGGAAGGAGGGAAGAAAGGAAGGAAGTGCGGAGAGAGAGAGATTTGTCGTCGCCGCGCCGTGTTTTATGGACTGCGACCGCTATCCAGATCGTAACAAGGTGCGGAAATATGCGCGCACTTGTTTTTCGACGGCGGCAAGTTGGCAGAATAAATCACTCACCGCTTGTTTTCGAGGGCGCTGGGGTCGGGTATACCTTGAGGAAGGTGCTGCGACCTCTAGATCAAAGCTGTTTTCTCTGATGTTACAGTTGGTACTCTCTCGTGTCTTATCTTTGGGCAAGTAACAGGTTTCAATGTAACCAAGTGCGCGGTTTTCATTAGTATTTTCCTCTCGGTACTAAACATGGTTATGTGAACAGTATATACCAAATGAGTTGGTTCTTCTTCCACCCTACTTCAAACCATCAACCTCTCTATTCATTGTATGCTATCCCCGAAATTTTCGGACGGGCCACCCAGTTGTAAGTAATAACGTTTAGACTTCGGAATTTCCTGCTCTGGATTTAGGTAGTGTCATGTGACATACCTCGTTTCTTAAGTCAGACTCTAAGGTTTCACACTGCAAATTTCCATTAAAAAAACTGTATAATAGTTTTCGCTGCATCTCGGAACAATTAGACACACATCCGATTCAATTTATAGAAGGTTATTAAAAAAGAAGGCGCAGTTTTTGTATCTTTATTTTTCACAAACTATAAAGAATATAAAAACGTATCGCACGTCACTGGATAGAGGAAGGTTCATATATATATATATATTTAACTTGGCATTCGGCAGCAGAGGCCATACAGCCAGCTCAATATGATTATCATAGCTTCCATTGAATCAGTCATCCAGTGTATATATTGTAGCTTCTAAGTATGGACACCACAGGACATTCACACAGACGCACAAAACACTTAAACACCCATGCCCTCGGCCGGACTCGAACCGGCGATCTACATGTGGGGCCAGTGCTCTAGCCCCTACGCTACCGAGGCCGGCAGAAAGGTTCAAATTTGTAACCTCTGCCTATTAGTTCCATACGATGCCGCCAAAGGCGCTGCTGTCTGTGTAAATCAAAATGGCGACGCCGCAGCAGAAGTCATTTTGGGTACTACGAAACGCAAAAAATGAATCCATTGTTGATTTGTTTTGCAGTCAGTCGTAATTCTGTTTATCACGAGGGGGCACTTCATTGAACTTACGACGGGATGCAGGCTGCAGTGAACAATGGATTCACTCTGTGCATACTGTAGCACACACAACGTCTTCACCTGTGGCGCCGACATTTCCACGTAGACATCAGCGCCTTCGGTGGCAGAGAATGGAATCAATAGCGGAGGATTACAAACCCCGAACTTTCCTCTATACAGCCATGTGCGTTACGTATTTGTATTTTTTATAGTTTGTGAGAAATAAAAATATGAAATCTGCTACTTCTTTTTTAATAATGCTATATACACTGAAGAGCCAAATAAACTGGTACACCTGCCTAAGATCATGTAGGGCCCCAGCGAGTACGCAGAAGTGCCGCAACACGACGTGGCATGGACTCGACTAATGTCTGAAGTAGTGCTGGAGGAAATTGACACCGTGCATCCTGCAGGGCTGTCCATAAATCCGTAAGAGTACGAGGGGAAGGAGATCTCTTCTGAACGGCACGTTGCAAGGCATCCCAGATATGCTCAATAATGTCTGGGGAGTTTGGTGGCCAGCGGAGGTGTTTAAACTCGGAAGAGTGTTCCTGGAGCCACTCTGTAACAATTCTGGACGTGTGGAGTGTCGCATTGTCCTGCTGGAATTGCCCAAATCCGTCGAAATGCACAATGAACGTGAAAGGATGCAGGTGATCAGCCAGGATGCGTACGGATGTGTCACATATCAGAGTCGTATCTAGACGTATCAGGGGTCCCATGGCACTCCAACTGCACGCGCCCCACACGATTTCAGAGCGTCCACCAGCTTGAACAGTTCCCTGCTGACATGAACGATCTATGAATTAATGACGTTATATCCATACCTGTACAAGTCCATCCGCTCGATACAATTGTAAACGAGACTCAAAAGACCAGGCAAGATGTTTCCAATCGTCAACAGTCCAATGTCGGTATTGACGGGCCCAGGCGAGTCGTAAAGCTTTTTGTAGTGCACTCAGCAAGGGTACACGAGTGGGCCTTCGGCTCCGAAAACCCATATCGATGATGTTTCGTTGAATGGTTCGCACGCTGACACTTGTTGATGGCCCAGCATTGAAATCAACACCAATTTGCGAAAGGGTTGCACTTCTGTCACGTTGAACGATTCTCTTCAGTCCCGTTCTTGCAGGATTTTTTTCCGGCCACGGCGATGTGGTAGATTCCATGTTTTACCGGATTCCAGATATTCACGGTGCACTCGTGAAATGGTCGTACGGGAAAATCCCCACCTCATCGCTACATCGGAAATGCTGTACCCCATCTCTCGTGCGCAGGCTATAACACCACGTTTAAACTCACTTAAATCGTGATAACCTGCCATTGTAGCAGTAGTAACTGATCTAACGCCTGCGTCAGACACCTGTTGTCTCATATAGGCGTTGCCGGCCGCAGTGCCGTACTCTGAGTGTTAACATATCTCTGTGTTTGCATACGCATGCCTATATCATTTTCTTTGGCTCTTCAGTGTATACAGGGTGTTACAAAAAGGTACGGCCAAACTTTCAGGAAACATTCCTCACACACAAACAAAGAAAATATGTTATGTGGACATGTGTCCGGAAACGCTTACTTTCCATGTTAGAGCTCATTTTATTACTTCTCTTCAAATCACATTAAACATGGAATGGAAACACACAGCAACAGAACGTACCAGCGCGACTTCGAACACTTTGTTACAGGAAATGTTCAAAATGTCCTCCGTTAGCGAGGATACATGCATCCACCCTCCGTCGCATGGAATCCCTGATGCGCTGATGCAGCCCTGGAGAATGGCGTATTGTATCACAGCCGTCCACAATACGAGCACGAAGAGTCTCTACATTTGGTACCGGGGTTGCGTAGACAAGGGCTTTCAAATGCCCCCATAAATGGAAGTCAAGAGGGTTGAGGTCAGGAGAGCGTGGGGGCCATGGAATTGGTCCGTACAGTACAGTACATACTAACGAAACTAAAATGACCTCTAACATGGAAAGTAAGCGTTTCCGGACACATGTCCACATAACATATTTTCTTTGTTTGTGTGTGAGGAATGTTTCCTGAAAGTTTGGCCGTACCTTTTTGTAACACCCTGTATAATGCTGTAGCAGAGATATAAACAATGCAGTCCAATGTAGAGAAAGTCCCGCGTCGAAACAAATGAATTATCTCTCATTTTAATTCATGACAGAATTAGGTGGAATTAGCGACCACTTTTGACGGAAGACGTGGAAAATTTGTCACTAGTCGCAAGGGGGTCCCGAGTCTCTAGTCAATGATACAAGGAGAAAAGATCCTGCGGTATGCCGAATGAGGTGAAAGACGGTTTCGTAATGTCCGGTAGCCCTTCCACTCCTTGCCTGTATTGCTATAAATTGTATCCTTAACGCTGGCGTCGTTGACGGTGAGTTTGTGTTCCGGCGAGTGAGCACTAATAGACATGTCAGCCACGTGCAGCACGGCCTGGTTCGCCACGGGAGCGGCCTCACAAGGCGATCCGACACGGCAGCGCCTGTTCCCACGCCAAGTGTGAACAGCTGGTCACGACTAATGCAGACGCGGTCACACTCCAAGTCAAAGCGCAGGGGGTGATGCTTGTTAGCAACACAGTGGCCCTATCCACCCCTAGCAGCGTCTCCGCCATGCCAGAGTACCCGATTAGAGACACACTTCGCTAGACGGTAAGTGACGTGTACTTACTACGTATTTTCAGCAGTTCTATATCTACATCTATACTCTGCAATTCACAAATATTGTGGTTGGTAGAAGGTGCTAAGCACGGACCCTAATTCAGTGCATTCAAATCCCGAAGGGAACGAGGAAATAAAGAATATATAAATTTATCAGTACGGCATCTTATTTCTCGAATCTTATCCCTCCTGTCATTGCGACCTAAATAGGTTGGCGGAAGAAGTATTTCGTTGCACTCGTAAATTAAAGACTTTCGCAAATTCTCCAACAAAATTCAAACGAAAACGACGTCGTCTGTCCGCCAAACAATCCCAGCCCAACCCACGTATCAGCTCTGTGACACTTACGTAAGGACTGTAACTAGCGGTCACGAATCGAGCGGCTCTCCTCTGTACTTTCTCTAAAGTGTCAATCAATCCTTTGCGATACGGATCCTAAATTCTACAACAGTATTCCAAATGCGGACGGACTAGTGTTTTTACGCTATTTCCTTTGTATGAGAATGACAACTTCTCAAAATACGATCTATAAAACGTAGTTTAGAATTAGCTTTGCCTACGACGGAAGTTATGTGCAAGTCCAATTTCATGTTGCTTTGTACTGTTACGCCAAGATACTTCAGGGAATCTACCGTGTCAACAACTGGATTTCTAACTTTGTCCTCGTGAGCAAACGGGGTCTTTTTATTACTTATTTGCATTGCCTTTTACTTTCTGCAGTTAAGTGTAAGCTGCCATTTACGGCACCATTCCGAAGTAACATCCAGATCGCGCTGAATTTCTAAGCAATCGTCAGAGCACCTCACTTCCCTATAAATAAGTGCATCATCAGCAAAAAATCGCATCCTGCAATTAACGTTGTCACCGAGATCGTTTATAAAAATTAAGAAAAGAAGTGGTCCAATTACACTTCCTTGAGGAACGCCCGAAGTAACATCTAGCTAAGAAGACGCTTCCCCGTAACAACGACATACTGCGACCGACCAGTTAGAAAATCGCTGTTGTGTCGAACAATAATCGCATGGCGAAACCGTTGATAAACTTGTAAATACTATGGCACAGTAGCAAACAGCTTAACAGTCTATGACGCCAAGTATTGACATATATATAAAATGTGATTTTATACACGTATATAATTTCTGATTGGGGCTTATGTCACATAGATTGCCTGTGCAGTAATCATAATGCTATATAAAAGGATCAAAACGATAGAGGACTGTAAACAGTTGCAGGGTTATCTGGACAGGATATCAAGTTGGTTTCGTAACATGGCATGAAGATAAATGCAAAGAAGAGTCAGCATATTAGATACAAAAATAAAAAAAAGCATAAGATTAATTATAAATATAAGATAGTGAAAGAATTGCTTGCTGAAGACTTGAAATGTAAATATCTTGGCATTACATTTGATAGCAAGCTTAACTGGGCAGGACACATTGGAAAGGTAGTAGGAAAAGTTTTCAAAATTCTGCACTTGTTGGAGAGAGTGATGAGGGGATGTACGAGAGAAGTAAAGGAATTGGGTTACAAAACTTTGGTCAGACCATCATTGGTCGAATATGGTAGTGTAGTATGGGACCCACATTTTGCGTATCAAATACAGGAGTTGGAGAGGGTGCAAGAAAGGGCTGCTAGATTTGTTTCTGGAAATTATCGCAGAATGCAATCAGTGACAAATATGATAAAGGAGCTGGAATTGGATTCATTGCAAGACAGGAGGAGGATGAGGAGGGTCATGGGAGTGTACAGGGCGTATACTGGTGATGAGGCATGGAAAGATATTGGTGTAGGTATGAAAAGTAGAGCATGGAAGGGAAAAGATGACCATGACCACAAGCTGGCACTCGATTTCAGGCACAAGGGTGTAGGAAGACTCTATTTTTTAGGTATGAGTATCAGGAATTGGATAAGTTACCAAGGGAAATGATGAATAATTTACGGAAAACGTTGAAAGAATTTAAAGTTAAAATATTTGGAGGGCAAATGTGGTTGGGTGCAGGAAAGGTGGAAGATGCGTGTGTAGGGAAATTGCCACCGGAACGTGTGCTCCATTGAAATTACATTAAATTAAATTAGTATCTCTGATGTTCTAATATAAGAATCTCTTTGTAGTAATGTTAAGATGAAAGATTTCTTTTGTTATAATTGTGGACTTGTAGTTTGAGGCAAAATCACTGTTGAATTAGGCGCTTTGGAAATAAAGGCTAGTGTGTTGTTTGCTTAAGTTCTCTCAATTTTTTGGAGCAGATAATATTTTGAAAATCATAAAATCAAGAAGTAAGCTGGGAAGACTTTTATTTATTTAATTGAGAGCCCACGAATGATAGAAACCAATGATGCTCAATCGAATGGCAAGAATGGATGGAACAATTTCCGAGAATTTTCACAAATCCAACAAACAGATGCGGACTAGATTGCTTTCTTCCTCTTTTCGGCCTATACGCAGGACGTTATTTTCCTTCAACTTCAACTTCAACTTTTTCCTAGAATTTACACATTCGTTTCCGATGTCCATACTTCGGAACTTCAATCCACGTCTTCGTTGTTCTTAGCTGATGCTTTTCTTGGAAACTTCAGTGGATTCATATTTTTTCCTCAGTGAATTACTCTTTGAATGTCTCAATTTTTTTTTTTTTTTTTTTTTTTACTGCTTAACGTCTCCTATAACAACTAGGTCTTTAGAGACGGGAAAGGATGGGGGGCAAGGAATGGGAAGGAATTCATCCATGGCCTTTTGAAGGAAGCATCCCGGCATTCACCTGGAGTGATTTGGGGAAACCATGGAAAACCCAAATCTGGATGCCCGGACGGGGATTCGAACCGCCGTCCTCCCGAATGCAAGGCCAGAACGCTAGCCGTTACACCACCACGCTCGGTGAATGTCTCAAGGTATGATCCCCACTTCATAGAGAAATCTTCCCACGTAAATAAACCACGCCCATTTGGTTTTCTTCTCCTCAAAATGGTTGAGGATCCGGCTGGCCAGTTTTGATTGGCTCATTTGTGTCATGACGAAAATAAGGCAATCCTATCTCTCCTAATGTCCTCGAGTCTGTGTAATTTGAAGAAGCCACTCTTTCTGAATAGACAGAAGAGGATTGACTCATCAGGTAATTCAGTGCTATTTCCAAAAGCACCGGCGTTAAGTTCACTCAGAACTATACTGGGTCTGACTTCCTATCTATTAGTGGTTCGTCCAAACACTGCTAAGTCGATAAGTAGACAAAAAATACTTTGACGTTAACGTAACCATTGATGAAAATTGACGAATTAAATTTTCTATCAGATGATAGATATATACGTATATTTAACCATATATAAGCACTGCTTGAAGTTAGATACCGAACTGCGTCCATACAAAAAATATAGAATTGGTTCTTAAAATTGATACTAAAAAAATCGATTTTTTATATATCTGAAATAAAAATATCTACGATAAATATCGATTATTTTATGAAAAAATATCAATATTTCGATGCGTCGATATATTTTGCCCAAGCAGTTAAAAAGTTGGTGATGGCGTATAATTCATAGTGCTGCAAAATCTAAAAAATATTTTATGCCAAATCTACGTTTAGCTAAAGCCAAAAATGTGCTTAAGTTTTTAGAAAGTACCGAAAAAATTAAAGGCCACATTAACATGGCTACCACAAAAAATCTCTACCCAAAATAAACGCTACCATTAATAGGTCTACCATTAACATCTCTATCATTCAACACTTCTATCATAATTATATACTACCAAAAAATAACTATACCAATAAACAATTATACCAAATGTTATTTCTGTCTAGTAACATCTTCAGTATTTACGAACCCTACAGCTTGAAAACGCTACCAAAAACATCTCTATCAAGGAATCTCTACGAAAAGCAGTATCTACCCTAAATATGTCTACCACTTTTACTCTTACCAATCACCATAATACTGTCAATCAAATCGCAAACTTAACAAAATAAAACTTTACTAGAATAGCCCTTTAATAAACTCCCAAACATCTTTGCCGAATAAGAAACTGCCTTAAGATAACTTTATCATTTTATAACACTACCGAAAAACAATCGGAATTTAACCTAACAAATCTTTTCCATGTATAAAACAATGAAAGGAGTAGAAAATATTAATTAGCCTGCGTCTATATGAGACACGTGAATTTAATCTTGAAAATTATGTGAAATAAAACTTAGATATTTATTTCAGTTAAAAATAAGAATAAACAACACATATCTAATGTTTTATAGCAACTGAATTATTTAAGTTTGATAAAAAATTCTATGTTTAGTATCTTTATGCTTGCTTTACACGTGATAAATATATTAAAAAATCAACTTAAAATTAATAATAGTTAATAACAATTCGTTGTAATGTTTATTGTAATAAATAAATGAAAAATAATAAAATTTTATGACTCCAAAAATATCGTTATCAGGAAAAAATGCTAAAAAATATGCTGTATGCTAAATTAAATTTTTTCATGGCAAATTACTTGAAAATATCCTAAATTTAGCCCTAAAAATATTAAAGTTGCAGCACTGATTCCCCAATGTAAGGAGTCAAATAAGTGATACAAACGTATCTATTCATACGGGATATTCGCGTCACTGTACTTACAGCTTATATAGACGGCACAGTAGTCAACAAGTTGACGAGGAAACTATTCCCGTCTGTCCCATCTTAATGTCTGCGTGATAGGAAAAAAGTTGTGGGTCAGAAGGAGCGTGATGCTGACGTCATTACCTGTTGTCCAGTACGGAGGTGTTGAACGACCGTGTGGTCTATCTTCATACTGCCGACGAACCACGCTTAGTGCCCGTCTGTATCAGGATGACCTTACCTCCCACCTCAATGACAACATGTTGACGATACTGAGCAGTAACAACTAAATCCGCGTCGTTTCTTGGTATTTTCTTGCGTCGTCAGGGACCCCACTGTGCCGGGCCCGCCTGTAGTCTAGCAGGATGATGGGCGCTGCCCTTATCTCTCCTCTTATTACTGCTCTGCTGGAGTCGACCGGAAGAAAGACGACCCTCGGCGCCCGAATTACAGCCGCTAGTGGGTACTCGTCACGGGGTGAAATTACGTCCTCCAGGCTGACAACTGTTAGCCGTTCAAGTGGGACTCAGATACACTATCAGTTAATAAACTTTCTTTTCATTACACTAAAATAAAATAAAAACGTTGTCAGTGATTGGGGACTGCCGACAGAAGTGAAAGTTCTTTTCACTTAAAACTATACGTCATACTTACAGCTGCAGATATACTAAATAATAATAATTCCGCGTGGACGTAATGACATGGTGGCAGGGTTTCTATTGGCTGTGCAGCCCACCCCTGTCTTAGCCGCCTTAACCTAAACCCAGTAGATCTGCCACGTACAGGGGACCTACAGTTTAAAGACAATCTGCGACGCGGAAACCTTCTGGCGCACTTCACATTACACAGTAAGCTGTGCCAGAGGTGAAGGTCGGGTTAATGCTGTATGAAAATCCCTGCCCAGACAGAGATTCGAACCGGGAACTTTCCATTCACCAGTCAGACACCTTAACCACTGAGCCACCAGACCGCAACATATACTGTTATCATTAGGTTGTCGGTAATGCGAACTCATAAGACTTTTACACATTTAAAAGTCGCCCTACGAGCCCAAAGACGTTTTTATTTCTAAAACTAAAAATCTAACTTAGTCCAATCTTACCGAAAGAGATGTACCAAGCTACTGTGCCAGAGGCAGGAAGGTCAATTCCTTTCCTCAGGGGCCTACAGTTTAACGTGGAATCAGAACCACGGGAAGTCCCAGCGTAGTTCATATAATCAATTACAACTCCTAAAAATTCCTACTCGCCGCGCGATTCGAACCCACGATCGGAGAGAAAACTTTCTCTAGTAAGTGCATTAACCGCTGAGCTACGAGACCACCTTATTTTGAAACATGTCTGCTAATTACTGTCAACATTGGACAAAAACTGTGGGTTTGTATGAATAACGTTGACAGAAATTAAGTGGTGGGGGAGAGGGGATGGGAGGAGGAAATGGTTTAGGTTTTTGCAAATCAAACGTAAACAGTGTTTTTCTATTTATTTTAAAGTATACGTATGCAAAGTTCCATCAAAATCGGATAAAATGAGTTTGTATAAATATTTTGCGAAAAGCGTCCAACGCGCATATCGCACGCGCAACAGGTGGCGTGATGCTGACGTGACGTGACGTCACGAACTCACAGATTTAACCCCGTTCAAACATCGCGCCTATTGAATTATTCCCTTGAAAAATAGTCTCCCGCTTTCAACACAGTATACTTGATCTCTCACCTATAATGAGGCAGTATCTTCATCTAAGAGCGGCCTGATGGCTCAGTGATTAAAGTGTATGAGTGGAGATCGAAAGATCCACAGTGCGAATTCCTGTCTAGCGGGGATTTTCATATCCCCCTTATCCGACCATCACCCATGGTACAACTTCATGTGTAACGCAAAGCACGCTAGAAATTTTCAGTGATTCAGATTTCTCGTCATGTTATAGGTCCCCTTTACCCTTTAGGAATACCGAGTTAAGGTAGGTAGGGAGGAAAGGAACTGCCCACACTACATCCTATACAAGGCTAAATATACCTCCTTGGGAGAGTCTGGGTTGTACAGCAAACTCACCTTTTTATCTTGATTATGTGATTTGAATATCCAAATCTTAATCTTCCCCTACATTTCTTGCGAAGTACTGTTCCCTTCATTAAACAAATTAAACATAGGGCAATTGTGAATTATGAAGGACCAACAGCTCTCTGGTTTCTATTGGAATCTTCCACAAAACTACATTCTTCACCTTTAACTCCCAGAACATGTTCGTTTCTTACTTTATCCGTCCCCCTAGTTTGAAAGAGAGTTGTGCAGCCCTGCATTGAGTGGTTCACACTTCTCGGCAGCATACACTGAAGCTGCTCTTATGATGAAATAAATATTAATTAATACAATTAATTCAGTCAGATATCAAGGAAGCTGTGAAACAACCTTAAAAATACTAGTTATAGCCATTCCTAAGTATTTCACTTATAGTTTAGAAGTGCGGTGTTTAGCCATGAGATAGGTCTGATATTCCTGTAAGACAATGACGCTAATGACGTCGTTGTAGACGCACCATTAAGCCCGAGAAACAATAACAACCTATAGGAGTCACCCGCCAGAGTGGCTCAATGCGTTAAGGGGACATCCATTAATTACGTGAGGTGAAATAGGGGGGGGGGGTCCGGCGAAATCTCACCAGATCTCACCAGGGGGGAGGGGGGAGGCTCCGGAAATCTCACGTGAGATTTTGCGAAAAATTTCGGGACAGTAGAGCCAAAAAAAAGGTCTACAATTTGCGCCAAAGTCGATTTTAGGAGGGTATTTCGTCAAAAAAGTTAGGGTGTGACCTAAAAAAAATAAAATAAAAAAGGTATACAAAAGTTTCCATGGCGATTTCTAGGGGGGGTTCTCACGGACCAGATCTCACTAGAGGGGGGGGGGGGGGAGGGGGTTCCGGCCAGATCTCACGAAATCTCACCAGGGGGGAGGGGGGTCCAGAAATCTGAAAAAACACCTCACGTAATTTATGGATACCCCCTAAGGCACGCACACTGAATCGGGGAGGTACAACGGGGCTATGTTAGAGCCTAGGCTGTGCTGATTACAGCGGCTGTCTAAGCCAGGGGAGGCCAACTCGTGACCCGGCTTGAACTTTTTTTCGGCCCACGAGATTCATCACACTTTTACAAAATATATTTATTTTATAATGGCCAAAGTAGTGAAAACCAACTTTTTTAAAAAAAATCATTATTTGCTCATCCATATATTAAAAAATTAACTGTTGTAATTATGAGAAAAATTAAAATAATATTCTTGGGAATATATGACAGATATTCCCTGTTTTAGTTATGAGTTCACAGAATAATTAAATTATACTCTGCGAACTCATGATGGGCGCGCATCTTGGAACATGTAGTATAACAGGTTCTATGTTTCACTCTTAAGTGACTTAATCTAAATCTAATACGGGGTTATACAATTTTATGCGGCCCGCGGAGTTATGAAGCATTTGTAAAGTGGCCCGCAACATAATTTGGTTTGGCCACCCCTGATCTAGGCGACTTGACGCACATTTCGCCCCTGCCGTGGCTGGATCTATAGTTTAATATGAAATCCGAACCACCGAACGTCTTGACGTGCTCATATGATCGAAGAAAATCCCACCGGGATTTGAACCCCGTACCTTGAGTATTGTAAATAGAGCCGTTGCTGAGGCCGGAACATGTGAAGCCTGGCAGGGCCGGGTCGCTGTAGTTAGCGGTGCTGGCGGTGGAGCTGTAAATCAGAGCTCTCCTCCAAACAAACAAAGCTGTCCGTCACGAGGAGGGAGAGCCAAAAATACTGCGCGACTCGCCATAGCTACACTGTCACCACTAAATCACCAGACACACATTCGGCAACCTCGGTACGTGGTTAAATGTAACTTTGAATTTAGCGCATAATGAAAGAACCACTTGTTACGGATGCGGAAACAATACAATTGGAGAGTGTGCTGGAAGTATGCAAGGTATTTTTTTTTATGGCTTCTTAGCCCCTCATAGGCGTCGATGACATTACAGGCAGGTAAGGAGCAGCAGCAAGGAACCGGAAGGAATTCGACCAAGCCCTTTTTGAAGGAATCATACAGGAGTGATTTTGGGAACCATGGAGAACCTAATTCTGGGTGGCTGGATGGATGGGATTTTGTGATGAGGCTTGTCAGGATGTGTGTGGAAGAACTGTGAATAGTACATCGAAGAGAAGAAATGACAGTGACCTGCAGATCTGGGTTTTCCATGGTTTCCATGGCGAATGCTGGGATGGTTTCTCACATTAGCCCAAGGGCGCCTCCTGCCATATATATATCCCTTCCAAACTACGTATTCCTCCGCCAAACACTTTTAGTGAATCGCGGAGTAAGAATAATAATAATTTCTTTTACGGCTTTACCCCTCGTCGACGGCTAAGGTCATTAGAGGTGGGATGGGACTGGGGACAAGGAACGGTAAGGAATACGGCCATGGCCTTCTTGAAGGAAGCATCCCGGCATCCGCCTGGAGTGATGATTTGGAGAAACCATGGAAAACCCAAATCTGGATGCCCGGGCGGAGATTCGAACCCGCGTCCTCCCGAATGCGAGGCCAGAGCGTAAACCGTTCACCCACCACGCTTCGTAATAATAATAATAATAATAGCTTTCGACTTCAGACATAGGGGAGCGGAAACATTTTCTTCCGTAAATGAGTAAGTCAGCGGCTGGAATAACTACTACACAGCGTAACTGAAACACCGAATGAATGAAAATTAAAATACGTGAAGGGCAGAAGTAAGCGCGTGGGAAAACTGCACTCAAGGAATACAGTGTAACAATGAATAAGAAAACGGAAAATAGTGTGTAGAGAAATCTGCATTGGAACTAGAACTCCATCCCAATTAGATTTAAAAAGAAAATAGATTAAAACCTAACTCCAAACAGCGAGAATTTTTTAAATTGTTGGCAGGTGTGTGTAATTTCAGAGTGTACGCAAACGTGAACAACGAGTTAACATTCAACGTATTACAAAAGAAATTGTGAAATTAGCAGAAATTAATGAAAGACTTGAACTTGGATTCGGTGACGAAACAATGCTATATATGCTCCTGAACATGTATACATCCCGCAAAGTTGTCCTGTATGGTCAGAACGAGTTGAGTAACACTCGAAATATCGACGTGCTAAAATACTCGTAAAGGAACCCACAACATTTTTTTTTTTTTTTTTTTTTTTTTTTTTTACGCAGGGAGTACGGAAGACAACAAGCCCGGGGGGAAGGAGGGGGAGGGGTGAACGCTTGGGTCTAATAATCACCCTGAACACGGGTGAATCATTTCGGATCTTCTTATCGAAACATACACGTCACTCATCTAATATGCTAAAATGTCGCGAATCATTCGATCGTTGATTTCTCAGGCTACCTCGACGGTCTTGTTAATGATTACTAGTATTTCTGGGTATGACGCGTTGTTTATTTAATAATGTAAGCTTTCGGCTGCCATTCCACAGCCTTCGTCAGAGATATTATTTATATTCAGTGGCGGATCTAGGAATTTTCCGAACAGGGGTAAAAACTGTGAGTTGTCGCCTCCACCCCCCTACTACGAGGGACATCCAGAAAAAAGGTTACAGGTGCTCTGAAGGGCGCAGGGAAATTTTTTATTCAAAAGTTGGTGCATCTGCATGGAGGAGGGTCCCTAGCAGTCTAACCGAGCCCCACTCCAATACAGTCCGCTGAGATGTGTCGTCAGAGAAAGAGCTTCCGTCAGCCTCCGCAGGGGCCGTTCGCTCCACCTGCCGCCGATGTGAGATTCGCTCGGTCAACAAAATCCTCACTTTACTGCAAGAATCCGCGGCCGAAATCCATCGTCAGCTTGTTAAAACCTACGGTAATGTCACGTCAGCACGTTGGTTAAGTTGTTGAAGGAAGGTCGCACTTACACACGCGTATCGCCCATTGTCGCCGCCTGGGACAGTATAGGAGATACAAAAAAAAAAAAAAAAAAAAAAATTCTGCAGCCTTTCAGACACGATTTTGACGCCACCCTAAATTCGCCCCCCGCCTCCTCCACTGTTTCTATTGATATAGCAACGAGCGCCAAACACCTCAGAATAATACGCCGCTGTCTTAATTGAAGTTTTTATTTCGATTGTTGCATGCAGCCGGTAGCGAAGATGGCAGCTAAACGATGTAGCGTTGCGGAAACTATTTCATCTGTTTCGTGACTGACATGTGTTGTATGGCCTCTGATTATTTGCCATATCTCCTTCTCATCTTTCTTAACGGTATAACCACATTTTATGTCCCGTATTCCAGACGCGGCATACGGTAGAAAAGTTAGCATTGTCAGCATTGAGAAGCGGACATTAAGAAGGCCATGACAGTATATCAGTGGCTGCCTGAGCCGTTCTAGGCTCGCATTGTTTATTTTCCCCGCCCTCGATTGTCTTCTGATGCTGGTTCCTGCAGAGCCCGCGTGCTAGTTTCGCCCGTGAGAGCGTGCTGTGGCCCTGGTGGTGCCCTCTACCGGCTGATGGAGTTGATTTTCGGGGACACGAAACCGGGAAGTCAGTCGGTCGGCAGCAGTGGATTGGTTCGTTGTGCCTAATATTTTCCCTGATTGACGGCGACGTTAGAGGTCTGCTGGTATAATCGAGGACTTGTAATTTGACCAGGCGGCCTGGAAGTACCGCATGATGTGGATTTGTGACCCGACCGAGACCGTTCCTCGCTCGTATTAATCGAGGGAATTCCTCCGCTGCACTCTATGTTCGCGAGCGGTTTTCCGCCGATTGGGGAGCACGGCAGCGGGCGGGGCTGGCAGTGGCTTCGAGGTGATAAATTGGCATTTTCTAGCACTGTCGGGTATTTGAGGTAGAATACCTGATGATCCCAACTACAAAGTGCGTCGCTTACTGCATTCTTGTTAATTGTGCTAAATAATTTTGTTACGGGAATGGACAAAATTCCCCGATATGTGGTGCTAATCGTTCCCGCTACCTTATCAGTATGTGTGGGTGGTAACGACTTATGCGCCGGCGTGTACACACTATAGTGTGTCAGAACCTTTTGGTAAGAACTTGATTCTTAAGGTTAAACTGAAGGACGCTAAGGTAAACTGATTCCTGTTTGTTTAAAATAATTGCTGTATTTTGCCTCCTGTGTACAAATTTGTTTTTGATACTATCTGTAAATTTGTTATATGATGGTAAATTGTTATATTACGTTTCCAAGCACGTAAGGATTTTCTGTTTGTATGTTTAATACAAGTGGAGATATTGTGATTAGGGATATTCTCATGGCTTAACAAGGTTGTCATCGCATTAACATATTATATTTGTATTGGTACAGGATTTATTAAGATCATAATCTGCAAGATCGAAGCTTTCTTATGTATTAAATTATTTGTGATATTCTTTATAAGTTTAATCGTTGTCCATGATTCTTGTAATATAATGTTTGAACAAGGCTTGCACTTTATAACCATGCTCCCACCTGTTTCCCACTGAGTCCTTAGTTGCAACCACACATACCACTGCCTCTCTTCTTTTTATCAGTAAGTTCAGAACAAAATAAAACTGCTCGTGGTGTTGGTCGGAAGCAGATTGCGGCTGATGCTAGCTGCGACGAGGCGTTCGCCTTTGAGTAATATCGCGCGGTGTGGCGCGCGCGTTATTTCCATGTGAATGAAGCGCAGCGCATTAATAAGGAGTGCGTCGGCGAGAGTTTGGCCCCAAATTAGGCGGAACATGTCGGGTCCGTGGCGAATGCCTCCGCCGGTATTTGCATAAATATGTCGTCCTCTGTGCACCGCATTTGTCACGCGGGTCCCCGGCTTCCGGACGCGGGGGGAGGGGGGGGGGGCTGACCCCTCACGAAGGAGCGGCTGTCTTCCCGCAGACAGATTGCGGGGTGCAGACTCACAGTCTTACGAGGGAAAAAAACTGCTAAACGTATTTATACTTACAGTATGAAGAAATACTTAATTATTGCTAAATTAATCAGTACTGATCACGGTGTAAACTTTGTCGAAATAATTTTTATTTCTACATATCTACACTAATCACTAAGTCCACTTACAACATCAGCAATTACTATTATCCCAAGATTGCAGGTTCGTTAGGCCAAAATTGGGATAAGTTTATTTCAACTACACAGCGAAGAAAAATCACGGAACATTGCCAGAGCACAATAACAAAGATTCTATTCTTTACAATCAATCCAGCGATACATTCAAAGATATAATAACTAACCCAAAGAATAATAATAATAAAACTAGGTGGGCCCTTTAATTGGTAATATGACAACTACAGGTATTATTGAATTGTGGGTATAAATAAATTCACGTTCACAAGAGTAAGAATGACAAACAGTGGATCCAAAGACTAAAGAAAGACATAACAGAATTCGAAATGACAGAAGATATAATACAAGACAGAGCAACTTAAAGGGTTTCCAGGAGAACAGGAAATGTAATAACATGTAGACCTCACAAAGGAGGAAACAGCATAATAAGGGGCGTCCATAAATCACGTGAGCTGAATTAGGGGGGGGGGGGGTTCGGCGAAATGTCACCAAATCTCACGTGAGGTTATGGAAAAATTTTGTTGGACTGCAGAACTAAAAAAATAAACCTACAAATGACGCGAAAGTCGATTTCAGGGGGGTATTTTGTCTAAAAGTGTGTATCTCACCAGAAAGGGGGGGGGGGTCCGAAAATCCGGAAAAACACCTCACGTAATTTATGGATGCCCTCTAAAAGGGTGAACAACTGTTGGAAGTCAAGAAAAGAAGCAGCGCACACTTCTATATACTTAAGAATCACACGATTACAGTACCATTTTTCTTACTACGTTCATACCGAAAAAAACTGCAAAATTATTTATACTTACTGTATTACAATTATTCTTTAAAATAAATAAATTTACGTTTTAAAGAATAAGAATGGCAACCCGTGGATCCAAGGAGTAGAGAATGATAAGACACAAATTGGAACAACCGAAGATATAACACAAGACAGATTAGGTTTCAGAAGGATGATCCAAAATTTCAAGATTTTCGGGAGAAGAAGAATAGGAAATGTAATAACATACGAATCGAAGAAAGGAGGAAACATCAAAGTGAAAGAACGAAGAACCACTGGAAGTCAACAAAAGAAGCATCGAAATGAATGCATTAATTTACTTTTTGTTGTTCTTATATAGTCGAAATCGAAAAGAAGATGATTACATTTAATTTTTGTTACACGTTTTTGCGGATTGCTGTAAAGACGTTTGTTTTTACTTATCGCTTTACGTATCGTCGACGTCGAAGTCATTAGAGGCTGTATGGGACTGGGGACAAGAAAGGCTGATAGCCATCAACTTACTGCGGCGACGAGGCAACAGTCACCGTCGTCATCGACAGACTGGAAGTTTTTCTCTAAGCTGTCAGCGAGCGCGCTAGCTTTGTATTCTGGTAGGAATACAAGACCGCGTTCGCCGTGGAGTGGCGCTATCAGCTTCCTCCGGCGGGTGAGCCACCTAGTTTCGTTCCATCGTCTGGTCGCAGCATTGCAACATATATGGACCACTGGCGGTTTCGGTAGTCCATTAGTGCTACCTTCAGCTCTCAATGCATTTGATTCAGGAGGCGGTGATGAAACAATCAACAATAGACGACCGTAAAAATTTTCAGAAAGTGTTTTAAATTGCCCATTGTGGATATATTTAGCCAAGAAAAATAGTAATTTAATTAAATAAAACTTTATAAGTACATAACATCATGTGTAAATGTTAAACTGTTTAAATTCCCGCGCAAACAGTATATCACGTCATCTCGTCGCGCGTGACGTCATACGGGCGTAAAGCAACTTGGCGTCCGATTTGTTATTCCAACAGTATTAAGCGATCTTAAACGTTTCGTGAAGTTATAGTCGTAATGGAAAGAAAGACGTATCGTTGGTCCGTAATACCTAAATGTACCAATAATTCTATATCTTCTCCAAACAAAATATTTATTCATGAACCACGAAAAGCAGAAATACGAATCAAATGGTTGCAATTAGCAAGACGTTAATACGACGGAATTTCAATGCACAAAATTTCGAACGAATTTTGCGTTCCGTTCACACCTTGTACTTGATAGTACATATACCCGAATCACAACAAAGTTGTGCATATCCTATGGCATCGTCACCGAAGGATTGTCTCGTCGATCTAAAAGTACGTGAAACCAAAACTACCGATCGTGGTGGTGTAACGGTTAGCGTTCTGGCCTCGCATTCGGGAGGACGGAGGTTCGAATCCCCGTCCGGGCATCCAGATTTGGGTTTTCCATGGTTACCCAAATCCCTCCAGGCAAATGCCGGGATGCTTCCCTCAAAAGGTCATGGCCGAATTCCTTCCCATTCCTTGCCCCCCATCCTTTCCCGTCTCTAAAAGACCTCGCTGCTAAGAGACGTTAAGCAGGTAAAAAAAAAACAACAACTTTATGTCTCGTAGGTATGTTCTAATACATAAAAAAAATCACACGACATTCATAACAAAGATTAGCCCTCGATAGAGGTTATGTTTTCTTTTATTTTAAAATTCAATTTATTAGGCAAATAGTTGTAATTCAGGATGTTCGTCGGGAAACACTCCCCGCTGCTGGTACTACAACGAAGAAACGGCTCCCGGCGAGCGAGCGGCCAGCTTCCCACTTAGTGCACCCGTCAACCGCGGAACTACTTACAAATAATTACTTATCACATACACGTATAAGTATGTGAAAGCATATAAATATTACGTATTCCATTAACTTACCTTACAAAAGATGCTGAAAGTGTCGCCCCTCTTGCGCAATGCACATTTGATATCTTTTAAACATGTTTCGAGGCACATGCTAGATTTCACCCCTCTCCATGGACATTAATTATTACGTGATAGATTTTGTTTTCAAGTTATTCCAACGTGTGAGGATTTCCTTCTTACACCTTTCCATTAAACTTTCCCCAAAGATAGAAGTCACAAGGGTTTAAATCGGGGTGATCTGGCGCCATAAGCCACGGCTGATTTCATGTTTCTCTTACTTTTTTTAACTAAACGCAGAATCGTTGTTTTAGCTGGCAGTAAAGTGCCAGGATATTTGCGACGTTTTGAAGGACTTTTTCTTCACATCCGTATCGTACAGAAATATTCTTTGTTCCAAACTATAACGTGACATAATTCAACTCACGCTGACACACGATACTGATTAGTCACAAAACAGTGAAACCACAAAGAAGTCGGTCTTAACAAAGGAAAAGTTCGCATTATACTGCGTCATTTGACTGTCGGTTTTAATCTTGCCGGTCATTCACCCTGCCGTTCGCAGTAAGATGCCGTCGGCAAGACAGCAGGTAAGTAGCGTTTCCAGGCGAACACCCTGTTTTTACACAGATGTTTTCACACTTTGAAACTCAGCAGCACTACAATCCAAATTAGCGACAAAGAAATTCCAAGCCGTTATTATATTAACTCTCGGGAGATTTCGACTGTCGGGTTTAGTAACTTCCGGATTCATGAGAACAACGGTTTAAAAAATCCGCAACAACATCTACTTGGAAGATCGTTACCACGTCCCTTATCACTCAGTATTATAACAGTTCTGTGACAAAAAACTCAAATAAACGTAGAAACAGTTTAAAAAAAAAAAAGAAAAAAACAAGTTACCTCGGCGCCGCGCCGTATCGATTGTTTCCTAACGTATGACGTCAGGCGCTGTGATTGGTGTTTCGTTTGACGTGAAGAATACGATAAAAATCAGATTTTATTTATTGATTAAAAAATATAAATCATTACTATTTCATGAAAATAATATTGGATGATGCTTCTAAATTTATAAATATTATTTCCAAATAATTTTTTTTTTTTTTTTTTGTTGTAATAGCTGTCCAAACCCCTCTCTGTAATAATAATTTCTCTTATGTAGAAGTGGTACCATTTGGTTTTATTTATATCTTACTTAACAACTGTTTGACTGCGCGAACGAGCTTATGTTTCGTTGAGCGCGATGCTGTGTGTCTGGATAAACAAATTCACGGAAAAACTATTTCATGGGATTTGGATGGGGGTTTGAAAAATTTACAGACCATTGGCCAGCGGATGAAATAAAGAATGTTTTATTTTGATGTGAAGTCGGAAAGCTAAGATATTTAAGATTTTTTTTCACAATTTTTTTTTCTTTTAAGGCGATTCATACAAAAACTACTGCCAAGATTTAGTCACTTTTTAAATCCCAGGCTAAGAACTTCGAACACAGGTTATTGTTACGTCGCTAGCTTCAACCACGTGGCCACAGGAAGAAGAATCAAATTGTCCGGAAGTGTTATTTCGTTTCGTTGACGTACTGTCATTGAACCAGTGGTCATAAAAGGAAATCCTCGCTGTTAAAACTGACTGCATACTTCAGCTGTCCTGTGGAAATGAATGCTTGAGGAAAAGTTAGTAGTAGTCTCCATTGAACGCTACGTGGAGACAGTTGATGACGTCATTAAAGAAGGCAGACCCGTCACATTGAATAAAACTGCATCAAAACTTCCAACTGGAATTAGTGCAGCGCAGGAAATGAGTACAGGCTTAGGCTATGGAAAAATTTGTGACCTACTCTATTCGTGTCAGCGCGGAGAATATTGGAAAAATGGTTTGGTATAATAGTAGATGCGAGCCAACACTACCAGACGATTAAGGAAACAGGTCTTCTGACTGTTGGAACGGAATCCCCCAGCAAGGGAATTACAAAGCTTACAGACCGTCGGGGAAAATGTATGCTAAGAAATGACGGCTACATATGAAACTCAAAGAAATACTGTAGCTTAAGATTATGTATTCGATTTACCTACCTCAATAAACCCATGTATGATAAAAATTGTGGCTCATTAATTTTGTTAAGATCTTTCGTATTGCTAGGCTTACGTTTTGACGATATCTTTGTTGTGATTCAAGTTGATCGGTCAGTTTTTCGGCGCATGGAAGGTCACTATCGCACTATGGGCTTCATTGATCCAAAAATGAGATGTCCCTACCTCTAAGGCATTATCCAAACACTGAGATAATTTGAATGCCCGACTTGGATCATGCTGTATTAAAACACCAATCCAACAGAAGACATCGATATAAGACAGACCTTCAATTTATGCTCTCTCCACATTTTTCTCATACTTAAATTCTGTTGGGATAATTTTCTTTTCTCTAACGAGATGTTCCACATGCCATTCAGATCTCATCGACAGTATTGTTCAAAGACTGCACTGTTCCTTGTAATCAACATTACTTCTTTTGATGACTGCAGATTTAATCAGCAATCATTCTTGAATGTTTACCTCTATTTTTTACGTATTTATGAGAGCGACCGTGGTGGGTGAACGGTTAACGTTCTGGCCTCCCATTCGGGAAGACGCGGGTTCGAATCCCCGTCCAGGCATCCAGATTTGGGTTTTTCTTCGTTTCCCCAAAAACTCCAGGCCAAAGTCGGGATGCTTCCTTCATAAGGCCATGGAAACATTCTTTCCTGCTCCTAGTTCTCACCCCTTTCCCGCCCCTAAAGACCCTGACGTGTACAGATGGAGGACAAAATAATACGAACACCTGTGACGTATTTCATACCTGCAGTACAGCCGCGCCACCTGCAACAGAAGTCTGCCACCTAGTGACCGTGAAGAGGAAGGTATCAGTCTCTCAACAGCAGTCACCTGCGTTGCATGCGTCTATCGAACTGTCTGTGATAAGTTGAAATGTCAGACCTGTCAGAATTCCAAAGAGGAATGATTGTCGGAGCGCGTTTAAGTGGTGCATCGGTTACGGAAACATCA
>CM061914.1:165796320-165835722 GCA_031002005.1 Vandiemenella viatica | reverse complement strand
TTCCATGGTTTCCCCAAATCACTCCAGGCAAATTCCGGGATGCTTCATTCAAAAAGGCCATGGCCGAATTCCTTCCCATTCCTTGCCCCCATCCTTGCCCCCCATCCTTTCCCGTCTCTAAAGACCTCGATGTTAAAAAGAGACGTAAAGCAGTTAAAAAAAAAATTTAAAAAAATAAGAGCTGGAGAACGACGGAGACAATGAAAGGGAGGGAATCCGACCATGGCCTTTTGAAGGTAGCTTAGCAAATCAATATTTGGATAACCGGAGAGGGATTCGAACCCACGTCCTTGAACATGCCAAACCCAAGCGTTACCACTCTTACAGTTTTACATGAAATACGGATCGTGGAACGTCCTAACGTACTTGACATTTTTGCCTGTGATGAAGATCAATTAAAATGACCATAAAATTTCGTCTGCGGTGGGGATTTGAACTGAGTACTTGTACATCTTACGCAGCTATCTCCACATTTCACCTGACAGACCATTGCGGCCAAGATCACTTGACTAACATGGGTGACGTCTTTATTAGGACACTGATATAAGGATTAAGCATTCGGGATGATGCGGGATCGAATCCCGGTACAGCCATCCAAATTAAGTTTTACAATGATTTCCTCAAATAACTCCAGGCGAATGCCGGCATGATTCCTTAAAAAGGCCATGGCAGAATTCCTCCCCGTTCCTTGTTCTCTGTCCCTTCCCGCCTCTAATGACCTCGACGTCGACGAGGCGTAAAGCCATAAGCAAAAAAAGAGAAGAATTAACCACGTGATGTTTCTCCAGAATAACCACGCTGCACCATATCTCGCAGTTCAATAAGAAATTCTTAATTATATTATCCTGATGCAGGCACTTCCTTAGATAAGAATTTTATTAGCAATTAATATTCGCTCATTCACAATTAAGGCTGTTTAGTGGAGTTGTGATGAAGTTGTATTTATCAGTTACATACAGTGATTGATTCGATTTATAGTTGTCACCCTAATATCTCCCAAGTTGGTATCTGCGCCGTAACAGATCAGAGGACTTCACGACTTAAAAAGAAAAATTTGGGAATGGCAAGTTTCAAGATTAATGTACAGAAGATGGCGACAGAGTTCCGATCGCCGAAATATCGTGCGAAAACCCCCTGCTCACTCGTCTAGTCACCCGAGAGAAACTTCAGTCTTAAGTTTCGAGGAGTTTATTCCAGGTTGAATCGTATGATGGCGAAACCTTGAACGAGGTGCTAGTTAGATTACAATGATTTGCGACATAAATGATCAAACAGTAGAATGAAGACACCAATCCCATGGTGAGGGAACTATATCAGATCTGATATATGGAAGTATAGTCTTTTTTGTAGGTCTTTATTTTATTTTGCAAATTGTAGCTCTAAGCCTCCAGTGATAATTTCAGTTTTCTTGCAACACTGAAAGAATTTAAAAATAAAAATATTTAAGAGCACTCAAAGAATTTAAGATTGAAAAACATCTCATGAAATTCCAAAGTATGTGGGCAGGAAAATTACCACCGGAGCATATACTTCATTGCAACTAAAAATTTAAAAAAGAACAATAACTCAAATTTTAGAGTTGAAAATAGGTCCACAGGTTCATACAGCATGAACGAATTACAGCCAGAGGATTTTTATTTCTAGATTACACTTCCTCGACGTCAAGATCATTGGAGGCGGGAAAAGACTGATGATTTGGGGAAACCGTTAAAAACCCACATTTGTATGGCCGAAAGGGGATTGGAACCCATACGCACCCGACTGCGAGGTTAGAGGGTTCAGAATTATTAAGAAGTTTAAAAAAGTTTTGTCCAGAGTTCCACTATAAACGTCTCTGTTTTCGACCACAGTGTTCAATGCAGGCTGAGCATGTTTGCCCCGAAGATGGCCCCAGACTGTGGCCGAAACGGAGGAATATACAACCCGATATACCGGCCTGGTGGATCATTCGGTTAAGGGGCATGACTGAGGAAGGGAAGGTTCCTGGCTCGAGTCATGGTCTGGGATGGAATATTTACGGAACTTAAAACTTACCTTCACCTCTGACAAAGCTTAACTTTGTGAAACTGAAGTCGCTAGGACGTTTCGTGGTTCAGATGTGATGTTATACTGCAGGTCCCCCTTGCCTGTTAGCATTACCATACGTAGAATATTTTGTTGGTTTTTAATAATTACGTCAAGGTATAATTTCATTCAGGTTCTTCTACCACCCAGCGCTGAATGGCAGAGACTATTATTAAAAATCTGCCTTTGGAGAAAGGATACATAGGGTGGAAAAAGCGTATGGTATCACGAAGATTTTGTATAACAAAAAGTGCTTATCTAAAATTCTTACAATAAGGCACTACAACTCAGTCGCGAAAACCAGACTGTCTATACGCGAATGAATTCCTAGTATTGAACTACAGATTGGATAAATTGGAATTATTAGAAAGAAGACTCTTGAGAAAAATCTTAAGTCCAGTTAAAACAATAGAATTAAGAAGTAATATGTAAATATATCAAAACATAGAAAATATAACAGAAAAAAATTTGAAAATGATGGTTACTGTTTTATGAACATGATAACAGATTAACAAAAAAGATGATCAATTATCTTTGGGGGGGGGGGGGACATAAAAAAACAAACTGGGTTCAGGGTATTAAATATGCAAGTATTCCAAGGCAGTAAAGGAAAGAAATCCGCTTCGAAGTGGTCTGAGAAGGAAGAAAAATAGTGAAATAATGAAGGAATATTGGATTAAACGGAAGAATAATCAATAACAGAGGATGAAGAAATTGGCAAGTGATCCCAGTAAGGGGGCGATCATTAATTACGTGAATTTAAATAGGAGAGTGGGGGGGGGGGGGGTCTGGCGAAATTTCACGAAACCTCAACCAAGGGGGGCGGGGGGAGGGGCAACGGAATCTCACGTGAGGTTTTGAAATTCTTGTAGAATGGTAGAGCTAAAAGAAAAAAAGTCTACAAATGACGCGAAAGTCGATTTTTAGGGGGGTAAAACCTACTTTAGAGGAGTATAACCGTTCTAGGGAGTATGAGTCCTAAAAAAAAAAGTCTCAAAAAGTTGCGAGGTCCATTTGTAGGGGGAGGGGGGGGGGTTTCTCGTCAAAATCTCACGTCATTTTACAGGGGGGGGGGGGGGTCCGACCAAATCTCACGATGAAAGAAGAAGATGAAAAATCCTCGGTACATGACAGCTATCTAATTCCCGTAGTTCTGAAGTCGAGTAATGCAGGGAGTTTGTTTGTCGTGATCGTGACGTCATCGCGTTGCTGGGGACAACATGGCGGACAGACGGACCGTCATCCAATTAAATCCCGTCCCCTCGCTAGGCGCATCACGGCTGGCGATGATCATCTTGAAAGATAACAGATCTCCATTACGGGCGCCGCGCGAGCGTGAAGTGAGAGATTAGGCTAATAGCTTAGCTATGGGAACTCCGCCATATGCAGGTGCTGCGCTCTGGTGCGCGCCGCCCGCATTGCGGCGCTGTCACGTGACTCGGCCAGCTGCGTGAGCCGGCTAAGCCGCGGGAACACAAACCGTCAGGAAATGCACGCGCCTCCGAGCTGGGCAGAGATTCCGTAATCAGAGATGCTACATCCAACTTGTACTGGCTCGTAATACTCCAATCACATTTAAACTGCTTCAAATTTAATTTTGAATTAGAACACTGCCGATTAATTTCATCAGCAATAATTTTAAAAAAAATAGTAGCTTCTCTTACGAAAGTATTAAAATCACTGTTCCAAAAAACTGGATTTATTCTGAACTGCATCCACTCGCAAAATCAATATTTCAACATGCATAACATCACTTCTTAACATGATTACAGTCACACGTTATAATCTCTTTACTATCTCGATAGTACGAAGCCTCAGACACATATACCTGCGCTGCTATAAATCTACGCACGACTCCGAGATGCTCACAATAGCAACAACCAAAGATCTTTACTTATCGATATTAACTTATTTATATCCTCCAAAGATTACATTCACTACAGACTGTGGAATCCTGCGATACAACAAATTAATTTACATACATTAGTACAATTTTTTTATCAACTAATACAATTAATTAAAGAAGAATAATAAATTATTGGTGGGGTGCGATATTGCACAAAACGTACAACATGTTTTGGCCACATAGATGGCCGGTGGAGGATATTGGGTAGCCTTTCGTGTATGAAGTGCAGAAACTATCGAAACTAGCTTGGCTGCAGATGCCAATTGGGAACTTTCTCCAAGTAGGTAATTCTATGCCAAGTCGAATTCCTTCACTTTTCCAGAACTAAAGAACGCTTCGCGACTTGTAGTAAGGTTGTCACATCACTTTTGGCATGTCATATTCGGCTTCACTTTTAATTTAACATGCGGTGAAATGGAAAACGATTTCCCCCGCAAACGCACAGCTCCCGCAATGAGATAAACATTGTACCCAATGCCTCCACAGCGCTTAGAATCTAGTTGTCTAGTAACATCCATGTCGACTGGAAGTATTTGTTGTCTAAAAATGTGTCAGAGCGGCGCTAGAAATTTATTTGATCAAAAGTGCTGAGTCTTCTATTGCTGAAGGCTCCGTAGACGCACATTTCAACTTTTTGCTGTCTTTCTCTAAATCTCGTGAATGTGGGTCCTGTTTTTACAGCACCCTGCTCAGGATAGTGCCAATGTTGGCTGGCTGGAGTCTCCGTCGAGGTAATTAGCTTAATGAGGCTGAAACACAGATTGCGGTGGAGCTGAGTGGGTGCAGATGTGGTCCTAGATAGCAGCCCTGCTGGGTAGATAACAGTTCCTTGCGAGGCCACAAGAAGCGGCGCGGTACCACAGTATGTCTGCAAGTAGCCTGGAGCAGGTCGTCCAGCTGGACCGGATCCAGACCATGTGTGGACACTCCATGAACCACACTGAACCTAGATATAGGACCTTAACTGATGAAGTCCTGTAACATCTCTGTACACAAGGCAAGTCATGAATTTTTCTAACTTCTGCACACCCAGCGATTTTCCTGGAGATGCACCCCTGTACTTCAATTCCAGCCATCAACACTGGGAAGGGCGTGATGTGGTCAACGTGTAACTCAGGCCATTCTTTACCTTAGAGGGTAGAAGTAGGTGGGTACAGGAAAGGGGAAGGGAATGGGTGTTGTAACGAACGCGTCTTGTGACCGCTAGTTACATTAATAAACTATATGTTTTTTTTTTTTTAAATGGAGAATATTTTAGTTAGCTTGTGGGTGCTAAGTGGCTGATCAGGAATGTCAGCTGGCCAGGTTCCTAGAACTGGCGGGCGAGTTTTGCTGGGGTGATGCGACGCTGGGAGAGGGGAGTATTGTATTGTGCTAGCCAGGTAGATACAGAGTGACGGACGGGAAATTCTGTTTTCATGTGGCACGGAAGAACATTTCGGTGCCGGCCGGCAAGCACAATCGGTCGATGTGGACTATCTGTGCGTTAATTGAACTGTGCTGCCTGGAACGGGACATCAGCCACTTTCCTCAGACTTCCACGGCCATCTTTGTTCATGATTAATTGACTTTCGGGTTTTGCCGCATTGTTTATTTCATTACCTGAGCTTTCGGCTGGTATCCTCCAGCCTTCGTCAGAGATACTGTTTATGTTGACATAGCAACGAGCGCCAAGCATCGCAGAGTAAGAGGCCGCTATCTTCGTTGATGTTGTTGGTGTTTTTTAA
Organism: Vandiemenella viatica; assembly: GCA_031002005.1. Lineage (NCBI taxonomy): Eukaryota > Metazoa > Arthropoda > Insecta > Orthoptera > Morabidae > Vandiemenella > Vandiemenella viatica. Next base: position 165,830,025 of record CM061914.1, on the reverse strand, counting down.
AATTTCTGCTGCCTCTTTCACCCGTCGGTGCCACCACTGGTCTTCTCTCCACAGTAGCCTCGTTTCTTGAAATTTTACTTCATGCCCGGTGTTAATAGCATGGCGGATTTGTCGCTGTTGTTATATTTGTAGTGGCGGATATGTTCTTTAAGTCTCTCCGCCACAGTGCGACCTGTCTCGCCGATATAAACACTGCCACAACTGCAGGGGATTTCGTAAACACCCATAAGCTGGTGTGGGTGTAATTTGTCTTTTACCTTTGTCAGTGACTGACCAAGTTTGCAGTTAGCCTTATATACTATTTGCACCTCCACCCGCTTTAACAATTTCCCAATCCGGTCTGTGATACCCTGTATGTATAAGAGACAGGCGAATTTTGTTGGCACATTAATATCATGGGATAAGTTGACGTCTCCCATAGGTTTTTTGGGTCTTAAAACCCTCCTGATGTCAGATTCACTATAGCCGTTGGCTTGGAATATTTTTGTAAGTGTCTCCATTTCTTCATTCAGACTTTCCGAGTCACATACTGTCTTAGCTCTTAAGTTGAGTGATGTCAATACGCCTCTCTTCGTTGCCGGATGATGGTGCGACATGGCGTTCAGATACCTATTAGTGTGGGTCGCCTTGCGATACACAGTGTGACCCAAACTTACATCGCCTCGCTTGTGAACAAGGACATCGAGAAATGGCAGTTGTCCATTTTCTACCACAACCATAGTTAACTGAATTCTTGGGTGGGTACTATTCAGGTGGTTTAAGAACTCTTGCAAACTCTCCTTACCGTGAGGCCAGATGACAAAGGTGTCATCAACGTAACGGATCCACTTTGTAGGTTTTAGGTGCGCGTTGTTAAGCACCTTCATCTCGAATGATTCCATGAAAATGTTGGCGGCTACAGGTGAAAGTGGTGAACCCATTGCCACATCTTCAACTTGAGCATAAAGTTGACCACCGTACTGGAACACAGTTGACTTAAGGCAGAACTCTGTCAGGTCAGCCCACTCAGTAGACTTTCCTTGTGCAAGAAGTTTAGCACTACAAATATAACAACAGCGACAAATCCGCCGTAGTCCGCCATGCTATTAATACCGGGCATGAAGTAAAATTTCAAGAAACGAGGCTACTGTGGAGAGAAGACCAGTGGTGGCCCCGACGGGTGAAAGAGGCAGCAGAAATTTTAAAAAACACCAACAACATCAACGAAGATAGCGGCCTCTTACTCTGCGATGCTTGGTGCTCGTTGCTATGTCAACATATACAGTATCTCTGACGAAGCCTGGAGGATACCAGCCGAAAGCTTAGGTAATGAAATAAACAACGCGGCAAAACCCGAAAGTCAATTAATCATGAATCAGCCACTTTGTTTGAGCGGAGGTGCTCAGGCAAAGGATGTCCTGAGGAACTGTGCCACACTGTTCCGTAGCAGAGCAGAAAACTTCATCCAGTGTGTGTGGCCGACATTAAAATTCGGTAATTATATATCGCCATATGAAGGACATTGTGCTAGTTACAAGTTCATAGCATTGCCCAGCTACGACCCTGCAGATAAGAACTCTCATAGCCCGGAGTAAAATTTCTTTCAGAAGTGAACAGTCAAAATGTTGAATTTGTTTACTATTTAATTTTGTGTATTTTATATAAAATACCCTGGCGCCCACAGAAGGAGAACTGATCAATTTTAAGTAATTGTGTTGTAATTTCATGTCAGTAATTGAAATAAAACCATTTGTGATTTCTCATATAAAGTATTCACGCAAGTTCTACCTTTCATGATCATTCAATAAAATAATAACATTAATTACGATTTTAAATCAGGTAATGAGGTCAGAACGTTACAGTGTGTAGGGAAATTATCACCGAAACGTGCGCTCCATTGCAATTAAATTAAACCTTGTTTCACATCCTTTTTGACTGATGCATGTCTCTTGCGATTCTCTGCTTTTGTGATACCCACATGATTCTCGTATCGAATTTCAAGGATTCTTCTATTTCCATATTTAAAACCAGATTTCTTTAAAATTTTGCACATCTTGTTCCACCTAACATTATCAAAAACTGTTTCTAACTCAACAAATGCCATAAAACTATCTTTGTTTTTCTTGATCCGCCCTTGAGCTAAAATTACTTCTCTCATATCGCGTTTTTCCTTCACTTACTCGTCTTCTATCAGTAGAATTCACTTACTTCTCCCATCACATTTTATCCTATTTTTATATTTAACCCACTATTATTGCTATTTTTTTCTTCAATATATTGTCCACGCCATCTAGAAAATTCTCAATAACCTCAGTCTGTAATGCTGTCAGGACAACATCGTCAGCAAATCGTACCATACTGATTTTTTTCTCTTTGGCCACTTATCCCACATTCACATGTTTCTTTTTCTTCCTTTGTTGGGACTATATATTTTAGTGCATAATGGATGTCTTGAATGGTATACTTTGTAATGCTTTGTCACACTACATCGAAAAATATTTCCGAGATGCCTGGATCCGTAGCTCGCACAGATGAATGGTGCGAACAATAGTCATGGTAACTGTCTTGCTGCGTTCTGGAATGTGACCTTGAGCCGAGTAGCCCTCAGTGAAGGAACGCAGCGTGCCGCTAGGGTGACGCGGTGGGGATGTGAGCTGTGCGGTGAGTGCGTGGCCAGCCTGCAGAAAGAGATGTGACGCGACTAATGCCGGTGCGGTGTGTGGTTGCTATTGTGTTACATGTCGTTATCCGAGTGGACGTGGGTCTCTGAAGGCAAGAAGAAATCGGAATCATCAGGCCTCAGATGACTGTGGGCAGCAGACTCGGCCCCTTCTCGTAAATGGTGTAACAGGTTTTGGTGGCTCAAAAGGGGGGTTTTATTCATTTTGATTAAAAATTAACTATCAAAATTAAAAATCTTTGATTGGCAAGAATCTTCCATCATCGGTCAGGTCTTAAAAGAACTGACACTGATTTTTTTTTATTTAATTTCTATGGCTTCTACATCGCTAGGCCACTTTACATTTACCGTTAATATCACTCAAACCAGCAAACAACAAGCCTAGACGTTACAATACGCCGTTATTTCAAGCAAACAATATTTGAATTTATTTTTAATGTAAGTCATGAATCACCTACTGCAAATTTAAATAATAAAATTAACAAATGATATTGAAAATGAACAACGTTAACAATTGTAACATTAGATATTTACAACATTGAATCTCGGGCGCCTTTAATAGTTTAATAGTCACAATAAAATTCGTGCTATCACGTTTCACAAATCTTTGCCAGCTAACTCAGGGTTTTGAAAAAGAGCAAGTCTCGTAATCTCAGGACGCTTACGGAATTCAACAGTCTCGTGAACTCGTCATGCCTGGCGGAGTACTTTACCAATTTGCTGACAGCGACTCTGCAAGTTGTGTCACAGCCTATCTGCCTGACATGGCGGTCTACCGTCACTCCAGGATCACCAGTCTGTGATCTTCTAAGACGACTACCAGTACGACATCAGCTCTGTCGAACCGTCCTCGTCCTCTCCATAAACATAACCGTCACTCTCCACTGCCGTAGAAAGAGTCGACCGCCGCTGGCCTGTAGGCGACGCCGTGGCGGGCTTGGTAACGGTACTGTTTCCGCCCCAGGATACGGAGTCTCAGCTGTCCGCTCCTTGCCAGAAATCAACCCTCGCTTATTTTCCGTACACTCCCTGAATAACTTGGCATTCATTACACCACATATAGTCTTTACTTGGCCCCGAGATTAAAGAATTAAATCAATTTACAGATCTGATTATATAAAAAAATTTAATTAGGAAAAAGTATGTAAAATATAAAATATTAACTATTAAAATTGTAGTAGACGTAATAACGTCTTGCTACAATGGTAACCCCTCCGACATGGTGATCACCGCCAATCATCCTCGTATTGATCAACACAGCGTCGCTCTAGAGAAAATCTCACTGCACCGATGAGCATAATCAATGGACATGAAGAAAATTCTAAGATTTAATTTATAATGAAATCATTGTTGGATTTCAAAATGTTTGATTAATCGTGTCATACTATTGTTAATGACATTTGGTGAAGAATAAATTCGTAATAAACTTATATTAATGTCAAACGTAGGTACAACGGTGTTGTTAATGTGCAACGCAACATCCTGATTCCTCATATCAGCAATTTCAATCATTAATAATATTTTTACTGGTAATTTATACAAACAAAAACTAATTTAATTTTTAACGAGATGTAGTACACCTCAACGTTTGCTTTTTATCTGTTTGCTGTAAGATTTATACTCAATGAGGTACGTGAGACGTGCGGAGACAGACAGTTACGTGGATGGCTTGTATTCCGATCTTCTGGACTCCTTGCGTCTTGGTGTCTGTGTGTCAGCTGATTGCGGTATCGACCGCTCGCGGCAATCAGCTCTGTTTTTCTTGCGCAGACATATTTGCGTGGGTGGTAAGCGGATTACCAGTCGGCGCACTCAGCGCTTCCTCAGGTTAATATGCAGCTTCGGAGGGAACGAAATATTCTCTCCGCCAAGAGGCAGTAATTGGCTTCTAAATAGACACCAGGAGCAGGCAAAACATCGGGAGCAGTATTCACTATTTACTTAGATCCCGGAATGGGCATCAGTGAAAATAAATCATTTCAGTTTCTTAACTTCCTAATGTTCTGTTTTACAGGAGTATTTCTCTGATGATAAATTTAACATATTGGTAAAAGACTCGGAGTTGAGTTGTAGATAGAAGATCGCTATTGATTATTATTACTTTAACTGCGATTGAGCTCACGTTCAGGCGGCAATTTCCTGTTATCCAATTACCCCTTTTTTATTTTATTTTTTAATTATCTTACATAATTTTAATGTTAAATTCCTCCTCATCTGCTTTTGCAATTTACATATTTCAAATTTTAAATTCCTTCAGCGTTTTTGTTAATTGTTCATCAGTTCACTGTTACCCACAAAAGTAAATTTTCCCACTCCCTTATGCATGAAATTCAGTCCCATCTTTTGGTCATGGTCATCTTTCCCCTTCCACGCCCTATTCATAATTCTTTGACCAATATCCCTCGAAGTCCCATCACCAACATATGCTCTGTACATTCTCTTTACCCTCCTCCTGTATTCCAATGACTCTGAATGCACACAAGCGTACAGCCCTGATGAGGCCCCAGGTTGTAATACAACGTAAAAAGCAGCCTGAATCCCGAAAAAGTATGTGGAATATTTCAAAAACATAAAATATTTGCAGGAATTTAAACGTAAAACTTAAACAATTCCATAGAGCCGAAAATCGTACTTAAAGCGCTATGGCATACAGAACATTTGTAATTACTGTCTTTTAATTGACATTTAAAACAGTATACTGCTTTTGATCATGTTATACTTCATTTACACAAATTCCTTCCATCAAAATAATATTAATTCGGCCGATAAATGTACAAATCTACAATTATTCGATGTCTATTTCTCTCCATCACCAATGTATCTAATTCACAAGATTGAAATTAATAGGAATCTGGGTTTGAGGGCTATTTTTCAGTATAATGCAAGTAATAGTTAGTCATTTAAATGCGGGTATTTGGAGGATATTTTAGTTTCATAGTTTCAGTCAAGCTTTTTACTTTTAATATTTGTAGCCAAATTTAGTTATAACAAATATGAATGAAATTGATAGATTTTTTTATTATGAAACAAAGTTACTAGCTTATCGAGATTCATTTGAAATGCATGAGCATCGGCTGGATCTTCCAGAAAATGGCTAACTATACCGGTGTATGAAGGATTGGACGGCCAATTCCTTTAGTTGAACAGTAACTTCACAGTGAAGAACTTATTTATTTATTTCTCTTGTTCCATAGATCCCTACAGAGGACTGCTGGGATGGTGAACATGTCTTTAAGCACGACAACTCTCTTCAAAGGAAACAGGAAGTCTTCAAATCTTGCAGAGCAAACACTATAACTACAAAGGTCAAGTTCGTAAATAATTGTGATCTGATTAAGTGATCGAGACCTTTAATCCATTCTATACATATCTTATTGAACACGCTGACGTCACCGAATGCTGACGTCAGCCAGAGATATAACAACCAAATAGAGGTTATGAGTAAATGAAAACGAGGGTAACATTTTTATCACATTGAATTTAATGTGAAAATTCAAGTACGTATCTTAGCCAGAGCAGGTAAGCCTGTCGCGATATTTGACCATAAAGACGGAAACGATTCTAAGCCGACGACAATACCCAGAACCATGTTACGGGCACTCGCCTATTATATTAATACTAGTTTCTACGACAATATTAAACTGTGCACAAAATCTCTAATTTCTAATATCTCTGATCGCTAATAGGCAAGAATATCGTTATTGAATTGCAAAGCTGTTTGGTGTGATTTAAATTGGTTAAATAAAGTAAGTGTTGCATTTTGTTTTAAATAAGAATAGGAAGCAAATGTTTTATTTACATCTTGTAAACACTAAATGCTGCCAGCTGAAGACAAAAATCAAGTGAAGTAATGAGTTTCACATCATGTATACAAAGTCCTATCCTTGATGATTTAAATCTACATAAAAAAATAAACTTTTCACTCATTTAGTAGCAAACACGTGTATGAACTTTGGTCATAAAATTTAGCCTAGGCCAGAATGACAACTGGCATTCTCTGTTTAATTTAAGTTTCTTAAAGTTGACACATTATTGAAAGTAGTTCCACTTTTTTTTCAGCCGTAAAGTATTCGCATATTTTTTTAAAACTACGAAATGCAATTAAAAGCAAAATTAATGACTGTATTATGGCAATTAATTTCATAGCAGTTGCTTAGCTATTAAAATATGCGCCTAACCTCTATTGCTAATGACTAATGACTCGCTTGTGAGGGCTGGCACGTGACGTCACCGTTCTCTAACCAATAGCTATCGAGGAGCGCGCAGTCTTCAGACAACGCATTTTATCAAAGAGGATTAATCATTATTGTCCTTGAGAACAGTATTTAAACTCAAATTATTCATGATTATGCAGGTTTTTTTTACTTTACTCGTCTTCTTCCTTTTACTTTCTCAAAACCTGTTTACGTTTACTGTGTTTCTGTTTCCTTTGTTGTGCCCACTTTGTTCCTGTTTTCTTTTGTATTTTGAATTTAGTTTTCATAATTTTGTTTCTGAATTGTTCCATTTTTTGATATAATTGTTTTACTGTTCTCTGCACGTTTTAGATCCTCTTTATTTCACGGAACAAATTGCTTTTCCTGACTGGGCCATTTACCACATTAAAAATTCGCTTTGTGATCCTTGTATTGATCATTCTTTGTAAATGTCCGTAACACTGCTATCATATCTGTGAGTATATCTCTTCATAAAGTTCTTTGGTTGGTCTTTTCATGCAAGTATTGCTCCGAAAAATTTTCCAGCGCTTTTGCATTCAACTTTTTTCCACTTCTGTGGCGTCTTAAGCCCCAATCGTATAACGAAAAATATGGGAGTCGATAGAAATTTTCAAACACCTCAAGAACTTCGATAAAGGCGGTGGTTATGGTTTAACTCAAATACGGAAATGTGCGCTCGCGGACAAACTAAATCCAACATCTTCAGCGACAACAATATCTCTGGAACAGCTGATTCTCGCTGCTGGAAAAGTAACAGTCTCGCTAGCTGGAAACCAAAACAATTCGCCTAAAATGCAGGCGAACGGCAAGGTGGTGTAACCAGCCATCAGCAGGGGATACATCAGCGCGAAACAGACGTGAGGAAGGCCTTAAGTTGGATGCCGAAACGTTGGCAGTAACAACATACTTGAAGCAAGGCTGAAGCAAGTAGAAAGTAAGTAGAATTTTAGAAACGCCGTCCCGTTAGCCGTTTCTGCGACACAGGTTGGCAAACCTGCGGCTGAGTGAGTCTAATCTGTGCTGGCGACAGCGAGTTTATCTCCCAACAGCTCCAAGACGTTATCCGGTTAGCACCAGCGCCGCCTATTAAGTTGTGGCGAGGCGTCCGCCGCCATATTTCACCCCCCCCCCCTTTCCCCTCGACGCCCCCGCCTAAAGACGGCGCATTGTACGCGGCGGCCGCGCTGCCTTTGTCTCTAATTCCCGGATATGAAATTGTGGCTGCGCCGGTTTAAAGCCGCCGCCGGCGGAGATGTTATCTGCGCCGTTGATATACGAGCTAAGTGATTTAAGAAGATTTGTGGAGCGGCTGATAGCGGACTAATTTATGTAGATCTCCTTGACGGCGTGCGGTACCGCTGCCTCCCTATATCTCCAATATGCACGCTCCGCTTGGTCGCAGATAACGCGAGGAGCGAGTCGAGACAAGGTGCCGGTCTAATGGGGCTCAGACGACCATAGACTGCGGTCACTGCGTTGGCTGTATGAACAATGGCAGATCGATAGTATCGACTGGGCGTCGACTAGCGAGACGATCAGCAATCAAGGCAGTAAGTGACCGAACCTGGGGCGAACAAATAGCACCAACTCTTGGAAACTGAAAGAGATGTTTCGTTGAATAATACTTCAAGTATTTGGAAATTATGACACAGGAGAAGGGGAGAAACAGAAAGGCACTAAATGAGAGATGCAGAAGAGTACATGAATGATTCAGGTGTTTCTGGGCACTGGTATCTGGCTGATACGTGCGGTAGAATTCCACGTACCGTTTCGGGGTGTCAGTGAGGAATAGAAGTGGATGTTAGTAAAATACATTGACATATAATAAGATCAAACAGGAGAAGACTATGAAGAGCTGTAGGCTGACCTGGATAGAATATCTAAATGAATAGGCCAGCATGAAATGAAGATAAATGCCAAGAAGAGTCAGCTTATAAGGTAGCCTACATAGATAAAAAAAACTAAAGATTGTTTATAATTATAGGGTGGGGAAAGAATTGCTTATTGAAGGCTTGAAGTCTAAATATTTTGGCTTAACGTTTGATAATAAACTCAACTGGGGCAGAGTAATCTGGGAAAGTGGTAGGAATAGGTCAGAAAATCCTTCTTTGCCGGATAGGGTGATGAGAGGATATACCAGAGAAGTTAGGGAATTGGATTACAAAACTTTGGTCAGACCATTGTTTGGATATGGTGGTGTAGTTTGGGACCCACATTTTGGGTATCAAATACAGGAGTTGGAAAACGTTCAAAGAAGAGCAGCTAGATTTGTTTGTTCAAATTATCGCAGGACTCAGTCAGTATCTGATATGACAAAGGAGTTGGATTTGGAGTCATTGGAGGACAGAAGGAAAGAGAATGCTGGGAATGAATAACGAATATGTTGGTGATGGGGCTTGGAGGGAGATTGGTGGAAGGATTAGGAATAGTGCATGGAAGGGGATAGATGATCTTGACCACAAACTGCCACTCTATTTCATGCATAAGGGAGTGGGAAAATTTTCTTTTGTGGGTAAGGGTGCCGGGATTTGGAAGAAATTACCAAGTGAGGTGATGAATAATTTACCAAAATCGCCGAAGGAATTTAGAATTAAAATTTGTAAATCGCAAAAGTAGATGAAGGAGGAATTTAAAATTCATATTATTTAAGATTAGATGACTAAGAGAATTGCCACAAGAGCGCGTGCTCCATCGCAATTAAATTATATTATTACTATCGTTATGGAGGTGAAGTTGTTGCGAAATGAGGCTGATGCAGCATAAACAGGACTAGGTAGGGATGTAACAGATATCAGCATCCGCATCCGCAAGTGCGGAACTTTCGCGTGAAATCCTACATCCGCTTTCGCATCCGCAATTTTTTATGCGGATGTATTGCGGATGTTTTGTTTAAATTGCAATATATATTATTCTTTTCTCTTTATTCGAGATTCTGCCCATCGTAGCTTAGCTAACAAAAAAGTGGTTGTTATTACCTAAGCGACGAATTTACAAATTTGAACTAGCATGTAAAGTAAAGGTCATGCTACAATAGACCACACTGTCTCCGACCGACACTTTTCTTATTGTTGTCGCTCACTCGACTGAAGTCAAACGACACCGCACCGTGTGTCGGCAGTCATTAGTTTAATTTTTGACGGTGCGGGCCGTTGTCGGACTGGTCGATATGGAGAAGCGTATAGAATGAGTTCAGAAATTTCTGGTCCTTTACGACTATATTTTGTTTTAGCGTTACTGATTGCTTTAGAAAAGTGTCCTTTATTTAGGTCTCACTTTAGGTTCGTCAGATGTTCGTAAAATGTAGGTAGAGTCCTTGTATGTTCGCATTAACAAATCAAAGCTTTGCCAGATGAGTAGGTCGATTTTAAGGCCTGTCAAAATTGCATCCAAGACTCGGATTTTGAACCGGGAACCTTCCATACCCGAATAACACGCCGCAGGCATCTGAATTTACAAGTACTGAGAAATATGTTTTCAATCATATAAAAGTACATTTGTGTTTTTGGACAGCAAAAATACATTATATAGAAGAAAAGTACGTTGGTTTTACTATGTTGGAATATTTATTTGTCATTACATCCAGATTTGTCTCTTGACTCAGATAGATACGGCGTACAATTGGGGTACTGAAAGTCCCTTGTTCAAATCCCTGTCTAAGCTGTAATTTTCATGGGTCTTAAATGTACAGTCACCTCTGGCAAAGCTTTGATTTGTTAATGCTAAGATGTTGGGACGCTCCGTGGTTCGGATTTCGCGTTAATCTCTAGGTCTCCTTTTAAAAAAGTAGGTGACAACGATAGAGGTGCACTGCGCGGCTGATAAGGAACTCTGTGACTGGAATTTTTAGATCATATGAAATTATTATTATTTTATAGAATCTTTACAGTCTGTATTTAAATTAAAATATATAATAATCTTATAAAGAGTGAATCGAAAGTAACCTAAATCAAAACCAACACGTCAAATCTGAAGTGAGTATGCCTGACATTTCATTGTGACTATGTTGATAAACACGAGGATCTTTCAATCCAGTATAGTGATGATCATTCGTCAAAACTGCATTGGAATACTATTAGAGATCAAACAGTGAGGAGATGTAGACAGAGTAAGAACCCGTCTATCACGCGGACAAGCTAGCAACCAGTGTGGACTCGAGGGGGGCGAGCCGTCACTTCGTCCGAGTGTCGGTTCGGTAGCGGAGTGGGCTCGGTGCGGTTAACCCGGGGCGCACATTGAGCTGCGTGGCGCAGTAGGGGCAACGCAGAGCAGGACAGGGCAGCACAGACTGGCAGTTACTCGCGCATATTAGAGCGCAGTTTCGTGCGGCAGTTCACAAAGCATTGTGTTGTTCGAAAAACCAACAATAAAGCGTAACCAAAAACATGTCGATGCAAAAACTCTATTTTTGATTTCTGAATCAGATTGGGATGCCGAGCTTGGAAAATTGTTATTACTTTAACAGAAGCTGAGTTAGATAAAACTATGCAAAAGTGAGTATATGAAAAGAAGAAACTCTCATCTGGCTTTTGCAGTGACAAGAGAATTCTCAGAAGATAATTTCCGGATGACTCGAGCGGAGATTCACGGCATAATGTAACCTGTTATTTTTTCGACAAAGCTCAAATATCTATTAGAATTGAAGAAAATCTCGCTGTATTTTCGTGGTTATTTATTTAATTATTTAGCGTTTGACGGTACATGACATTTATAAGAATGTTTCTCTCTTTTATTTCATATTATATTTTTAAGAAAACTATATAACAGAACATAAACACTTGAAACTAAAAAAGCAGTGTCAATAAATTAAGTGTTTCTAGGGGACACTATTGAATGATGTAGTACAAATAATAAGAAAACAAATAATGCGATAATAGCCTATATATATATATATCAATCTTTTTCGAAGTTTTATTAAAAATTAATTCAAAAAAAGAAAAGTGAAAATTGTAAGTGGACACTTGTAAGATAAATAAATGCTGAATTTATTCGCCACTTGTTGGGCTCATTGTCCAAATATCTTGTTTAAAGTTAATTTTTATGTATTTTTTTATGACTGATATTGTGAATCGCAGGTTGGTTACGCACCAGATTAATCAGTTTTTCTTATTCCATAGTTGAAAATGATTATAAGTAAAGCAAGATTATAAATAACGCATGAAATGTTACGTTGTAAACCGGCACGAGTGAGCTGCGTGGCACAGTTTCTGTGTCGTGATCACAACGTCGCGCAGGCCACGTGCGGCGCAGTACTGCGCTGCCCTGCTCTGCGTCTCAATACGCGCTGTTCCGATCAAAACATAGAGACACAGAAACTGTGCTGCGCTGCGCTGCGTTGACTGCGCGTCAATGTGCGCTCGGCCTTAGTGTGTCCCGACCCAAAGCGACCTATTAGGACATCCGTGTAGAGCTACCGTAGGATGCGCTCACCCATTCACCCTGCTCTAGATGTTCCAAGCAATCCATCGGTATTTTCTCGCGGCACACTTGTCTGATGTTTCCTCCAATATCTATAGCTTGTTGGACAGCAAGGACCCTTTTTGGGTGCCTGGGAGTCCAACAACATCCAACATCTCCTAGATGTATTTCTGTAACCGCTTTAACGGACCATCAAGAGTTCTTTTATCGAAAATCTGTTCTCGTAGTTCTACAAGTTGTACTGTGAATGCGTCACTAGAACGGTGGGAAGGTGGGTGGCGGGCACAGAGCTGAGCGTGGTGGGTAGGCGGTAACGGTCGGGAGGACGACGGTTCGAATCCCCGTCCGGGAATCCAGATTTGCGTTTTCCATGGCTTCCCCAAATCACTCAAGGCGAATAATCCCTTTAAAAGACCATGGCCGAATTCTTTCCCGTTCCTAGACCCCATCTTTTCACGCCTCTAATGACCTTGATGTCGAGGAGGCGTTAAAGTTATTAAAAAAAAGCTAGCGCGGAAATGCGCGGTTGCTTGGTCTTGTGCTTGACGCTTGAATCAGTCTAGCCACAAACTCCAACAAGTTCATATGACAAAGACTGGTTTTTAGACGCGTGCGTAGTTATGTAAATAATTTAACTCACTTGTGAAATCATCTCACATTTTTTGTTGTTGAAAGATGAGGAAAAAATAAATCAGTATGCCAGTATTATATGGAAATATTATTTACTTATGAAAAAAGATTGATTTTAAATATATTTTTGACAAAATATGAAAATCTAATCAATTATAAATTTATTTTTTCACATCCGCATCCGCAAAAAATCCTTCTTTTGCTGGATAGAGTGATGAGAGGATATACCAGAGAAGTTAGGGAATTGGATTACAAAACTTTGGTCATACCATTGTTTGGATATGGTGGTGTAGTTTGGGACCCACATTTTGGGTATCAAATACAGGTGTTGGAGAACGTTCAAAGAAGAGCAGCTAGATTTGTTTGTTCAAATTATCGCAGGACTCAGTCAGTATCTGATATGACAAAGGAGTTGGATTTGGAGTCATTGGAGGACAGAAGGAAAGAGAATGCTGGGAATGAATAACGAATATGTTGGTGATGGGGCTTGGAGGGAGATTGGTGGAAGGATTAGGAATAGTGCATGGAAGGGGATAGATGATCTTGACCACAAGCTGGCACTCGATTTCAGATTTTCTTTCGTAGGTAAGGGTGCCGGGATTTGGTATAAGTTACCAAGAGAAATGATGAACAATTTACCAAAAACGTTTAAAGAATTTAGAGTTCTAATTTGTAGAGGGCAAAAGTTGATGGGTAGAGGAAAGAGGAAAAATGGGTGTGTAGTAAATTGTCACCGAAGCCTGTGCTCCATCGCAATAAAATTAAACGATTAATTAAAAAATCAAACAATCCCGTTTGTCTTAAAAACTGTCACTCCATCTTGTAACATCTTTCTGTGAGGCTATTGCACCAACTTCTTTACTCGCCCATCATTTCCAAAACGCGTTCATTTCGTACTTCATCTTTCCACTTAATTTTCAACATCCTATCTTTTCAGAAGCAATTTCCAATCATAGGTCGGATCTGTTTCTTTTCGTATTTTTTGAAGCATGCCTCTTTATCCCACTACCGGCTTGCTAGGCTTTGTCGCAAGGCAGTAGACCAGCGATTATGCGATACTTTATGTAGAAATGAGTGGTTTTATTAAAAGTTATCTAAGTATACGTATCGATGATATCCGGGAAGGAAGATCTGTTTACACATAATTAAGCTAGTCTGGCAGAACGACAGTCGGGGAGTAACTGTGATAAAGTGGGTTTGTGTACAATTGTATCTTGAAAACGTGCCTGGACCAGGTAAACACGCAATTCTGGTAAAATTAATGCTGGCTGTCATATTCGCACCGTCATACTAGCCAGGCAAGAGAACACTGTCCAAATACGCTCTGGGAGTGCAAGTACCATGTGTTTAGCGGCCGTGTGATTGTTGTGTAGAGCGATTATTCTGATTGCTATACAGACTTGTTTGAACTTGAACCTTTTACTAGGAAGGACTTACAAACGTTGTAATATTATCATTACTTATCAGCTGGGTGTCGGTGTGTTAGTAATAGTTAAACTGCTAGGATAAAAGTGCTCTTTTTTTTTAACCTCTCTTAACAGTGAGGTCTTTAGAGACGGGAAAGGATGGGGATCTAGGAATGGGAAGGAATTCAGCCATGGCCTTTTAAAGGAAGCATCCCCGCATTGCCCTGGAGTGATTTGGGAAACCATGGAAAACCCAAATCTGGATGCCCGGACTGGGATTCGAACCGGCGTCCTCCCGAATGCGAGGCCAGAACGCTAACCATTACACCACCAATCTCGGTTATAAAAGTGTGTGATTTCACATCCTTGACCATATATGTATATAATGTTACCAGATCTTATCATATATTGGCTATTTAAAACTTCTAACAAATTGAACTTAAGGTAAACGCGTTTACCAGCCAGTCGTGGCGTCCGGATTAATAAATATTCACATGCTATTGTGTACCTTATTTTAATTGTGAAAAATGATATGAATGGAAAGCTACGTGGCCTGGCTCAGAAACACCCTCCTACCCACCTATTATAGTGTCTCTGCCCCCACCTACGTAGCGCAGCGTAGCCATCCAGCCAATCGCTCCCGCCCCCCTCCCCACGTATTTTGTGGATACATTACCTACTGGATCTAGAACAGTAGGTGGGTCAAACAATCTATTAGTGACTATTTAAAAACTATAATAAGCGGAAGTTTCACAGCCTGTCGTATTTGGTCGGAGGAAGAGCTTCGCGGGACGCCCTGGGAGACATGAATTGGCCATCTTGCAGGCGAGTGGGTCGGTGTGATCTTTGAGGCACGCGCCTTAGTAAAGTGGAGGGGGTTCCCCCGGGACCTGTTGTGGGTCGACTGCAGTCAGTGGCGCGCACGTGCGACTTGGCGGCGACGCGTGTGCGACACGTGGCGCCTTGGGAAACGGCGACAGCCACTTTGTTTTCGCAGCTGCCCCGCGGAGGTGTCGCACGAATCCTTTGAAAACAAACTATTATCGAGTGATAATAGATCTGGGAAAGAACACCGCACCTACTTTGGCAGCAGATATCGCCATCTGTCGTAACTCCTCGAGCTGTGATTTCTGTAGACTGTACCCTGTTCACTTCGAACTGGCGGCTCAAGGTCAAGTTCCCGTTGACCCGCTCCTCACCTGAGTTGTAAATTTCCCCTTCGCGTGTAGGGGTAAGGGCAGCAGAGTGGGGATAGAGCAGACTGACCTTGAGCCGCCTCTGTTAACTGAATGGGCCAGTGCTGCCAACTATTTTATGCCAAATCTACGTTTAGAAAATGCAAAAAAAGCTAAAGTTTACGGAAAATTCTGAAAAAAATGCCAACAGAATTAAAGGGCACGTTAACATGTCTCCCAGAAAAATCTCTACCCAAAATAAACTCTGCTATTAGAAGATCTGACAAGAACATCGCTACATCTACATCTACATCTACATATATACTCTGCAATTCACAAAATTGTGGTTGTCAGAGGGTGCTCAGCACCAAAGCTACCATTCCAAATAAAATATCACAAAAAACTATACCATTAAGCAATCCTACCAAATGTTATTTCTACCTACTAACATTCCTACCATTTATGATCCCTACAGCATGAAAAGTTTACCATAAACATGTTTACCACGGAAACTTCTACCAACCACAATATCTACCGTAAATTTGTAAACCACTTTTATTCTCTACATATCACAAGCCTACCATTAACATGTCAACCAAAACGCAAAACTACCAAAATAAAACTCTACTACAATAATAATAAGGTAAGTTTGCCATTTTAAAAGACCACCGACAAATAAAAATAGCGCAATTTAAACCTACCAGAAAAAAAACAACAAATTTTCATGCAATGAAAAGAGCATACAACTTTAACTAGCTTGCGTTTGTAGGACTCATATTGTGATATGTAAATTTTATCTTGAAAATTATCTGAAACAAATTTAAATAAATAATTTAGTTAAAAATAAGAATAATCAATACATGTTTAATGGTTTGTAAGAAGTGAATTATTTAATTTGTTAAAATTTTCATTGTCAAGTTTCTTTAGATACTTGTTTTACAGCTGTAAAATGTATGAAACAATCACCTTGAAATTAACATTAATAAATAAATTAACTATACTAAAATATATCACTCCAAGAAAATCGTTGAATTTTCAGGAGAAAATTCTAAAATGTATGCTAAGTTGAAACTTTTTTCATACTAAATCACTTGAAAATATGCTAAATTTATCCATAATAATGCGAGATTGGCAGCACTGTTAAGTCGACCTAGCCACAGTCGTAATGATGCAGGCTGCCTAGCTGTGAGGATCAGCAGTTGATGAAATTCTTAATTCTCTCCCGTGCTTTTTATCTGCTGTTTTTATGACATCAAAATCGCAGCGGCACATACAATGAGGCTGCAGTGAAACTTTGATACATCTAGCCTACAGTGGCGTAGCTAGGTCAACAAGGGCCCCGGTGCAAAAAATTTATTTTGGGCCCTCAGGCCAGACGGGCGACCCTTTTTTTTGCTTTGTGTGCTGGTAGGGGCCCCCTGAACTGAGGATGGGGGCCCTTGAATTGTTCTTTAGGGGCCCCTGAGCAGTGGTTGGGGCCCCCCTGAGCAGCGAGGGCCCTTAGTGAGGGGCTCCTGTGTTCTCAGGGGCCCCTTAGACGACGGAGAGGTGCGCTTAGGGGCCCCTTGAGGTATGCTTGGGGGCCCCATGAGCGTGAGGGCCTCGGTGCACTGCACCGCCTAGCCCCATAGTAGCTACGCCCCTGCTAGCCTATCCCCCGCGTTCTCCTATTCCAGAATGAGGTGCAATAAAATTAGACGAATCTGTTCATCGCGTGAGATAACGAAGGTCATATATATATATATATATATCAATATAAATTATTTAGTTCGCACGTAATTGACCCGTGTTAAAATAAGTGTCTCTGGAACAAGGAGTCACCTGCGAAGAATATCGTTGGTGTAAGCAGTCTGAGATAAATAAAAGGAGTAAATTAATATTATTATATGAATTAAAGAATTAGAAAGTTAAAAAGATTTGAGTTGGGGAGGCCAAGTCTATTCGTTTTCGACGGGACTGGAATGTGTAATTTTTAGATAAAGGAAATCTGTGAGATAAAAACTGCGTAGACTCAGGTGATGTTTATAATCTTTTCTTGAATTACTGGCGTTTAAGTGCCATATATTGGAAAGCTCGTGAAATTAGTACACGAGTGATTGTAATTTTTCGGCGTACAAACTTAAAGCAGAAATTGCACAAGGACGTTCTGGTAGTGTTTTAGTAGCGACCCTGCAATACACCGAACGGCTCTAAAAAGCACGGAGTAGGAATAATATGAGGGTGAAGCCATCACCATGTCTCATGTAGAGAACCAATTTACAACATGTTTAAAAATAGCAAAAACTAACGGGAAGGTGGGTTAACTGAGGGGGACTACATACCACAGTTCCTCCGTGGTTTAAAATTATGTCACTTTGTGGGGATATCTTATTTCAATACTGTTAAGAACGCAACGGTTTTGGCTTAGCTGTCGTTTGCTAAGATATATAGCCCTTGGCGGTTGGAAACCCGTAAGCCATTACATACAACTCAACATGGAAAAACACACATCCTTTCTAAGTGCACACCCGCTACTTTCAATTTCTGTCCCCGGGCTTTATTGATAGTCATCAAAGAGACTAATTTTAGTAGGAACTGTAGTCTTTCAAACTACTGCCTGCGAAGGAAACAAAGCCTGAGTGACCGATATTACATTACACACGCTATACGTCTGTCTGTCACCTTGCGGTTAATTTGTTTAAATTCCATGACAAAATATGTTATTTATCCCCAAAACAGTATTCTTGATAATGATACATAGTATTTCCTTGTCTAATTATATCAAGATCAGTTTAGCTGTTTAGTCGTGAAAACCTAACAAACAGACAGAGAGGCAGAGTTACTTTTGCCTTTATAATATTAGTGTTTTTGTTTGTTTAGTTTTTGTTTTTTTATTATTTTTTTCCCTTGAATTCCTGCTTTTAAGTGTCACCATATTGAAAACCTCGTGAGGTTGGTCACTGCTGGTAAATTTTCGGTCAGCAAACTTGGTACAGAAGTCGGTGAAGGTCGTTCTAGTATTGTTTTGGTTTTATTTGTGTGCTCCATATTGCAGAGTGGCTGCCATCTGCGCCGGCACCAGATGTCTCGACCTGTCCTGCTGGGTGCTGGGTGCTGGGAGGGTGGCCTTTGTGCTGCCGCCGGCTATTTATAAATACCGACCCCGCGACAGATGCGACACGTCGGCCCTTTAAATGTTTTGTTAATGCTGTGCGGTGCTCGAGATAGACTGGCCCGCTTTGTGAGCGCTGAGTCAGCACTGATGCGCAGGTGAATAATTCACTTGTGTGTGTAATCAACAGCAGCAGGGGCCTGTCAGACACTGACAGGTGGACGCCGAACACACTGGCAAGGCGGGACAGTACATAAACAACGATCAGCATCAACTCCTCATAAGCGAAACACTTTGAAGACTGTATTTTAGGGTGAGTGGAGACTTTCACGGTGTATCGATGCAACAAAATCTTCTCGGGTGTCCAGCCGGATGGTGGTATAAAAACACGACGTTTCGACAGCTGAATCTGCTATCTTCATCAGGTATCTCAGTCGAGGCAGAGACAGTCAGCTGAGTCAGCTGTCGAAACGTCATGTTTTTACACCATCAACCGGCTGGACACACAAGAAGAGTTTGTTGTATTTTAGTACTTAGCTTTAGCTCTGAAAAATTGCAGGGGTCGCTGGTTCGAGTCCGATTTCGGGCATGAGTGGTTTTAATCAAGCGTTTTTTTCGTTTTATGTAATTTTTGCCATTGTCTCCCTCAGTTACACGAGGCAAGCTTGATATAACAGTTGCGGCACATTGTTAAAGACTTGAAATGTGACTAACTTAGCATGGTGTTTGAAAAAAAAACTCAACTGAGCAGGACACGTTGTGCAGGTGGTAGGAAAAGGTTTCAAAATCCTTCACTTACTGGAGAGAGTGATGAGGAGATCCTAGATTTGTCTCTGCAAAACACAACCAGTAACTGATATGATGAAGCAGCTGAAAGAGAATTCGTTCTAACCAGGAGGAGAATGAAGAGTGTTATTGGAGAGTACAAAGCGCTTATTGGTGATGAGAAGTGGAAAGATATTGGTGGAGGTATTAAGACAGTTGCATGGAGGGGAAGAGATGACCATGACCATAAGCTGGCACTGGATTTCAGGCATAAGGGTGCGAGAAAACTTTCTTTCGAAGTTAAGGATGTCAGAAAAAGGTTTAAATTACAAAGGGAAATTATGAATAATTCACCAAAAGCGCTGAATGAATTTAAAATTAAAATTCGCACATGACAAAATTAGGCGGGTACAAGACATGGGGAAAATGGGTGTGTAACGAAATTGCCTCCCGAACAAGCGCTGCAACGCATTTAAATTAAACTAGCTGGTGCCCACGACTTCGTACCTGATTGTAACGCTATTAATCTAGCTGGTGTCCACGACTTCGTACCTTCTTGTAAAGCAACTAAACTAGCTGGTGTCCACGACTTCGTACCTTCTTGTAAAGCAATTAAACTAACTGGTGTCCACGACTTCGTACCTTCTTGTAAAGCAATTAAACTAGCTGGTGTCCACGACTTCGTACCTTCTTGTAAAGCAATTAGACTAGCTGGTGTCCACGATTTCGTACCTTCTTGTAAAGCAATTAAACTAGCTGGTGTCTACGACTTCGTACCTTCTTGTAAAGCAATTAAACTAGCTGGTGTCCACGACTTCGTACCTGCTTGTAAAGCAATTAAACTAGCTGGTGTCCACGACTTCGGACCTTATTGTAAAGCAATTAAACTAGCTGGTGTCCACGACTTCGTACCTGCTTGTAAAGCAATTAAACTAGATGATGCCCACGGCTTCGTACCTGCTTCTAAAGCAATTAAACTAGATGATGCCCACGACTTCGTACCTTCTTATAAAGCAATTAAACTAGCTGGTGTCCACGACTTCGTACCTGCTTGTAAAGCAATTAAACTAGCTGGTGTCCACGACTTCGTACCTTCTTGTAAAGCAATTAAACAGCTGGTGTCCTCGACTTCGTACCTTCTTGTAAAGCAATTAAACTAGATGATGCCCACGGCTTCGTACCTGCTTCTAAAGCAATTAAACTAGATGATGCCCACGACTTCGTACCTTCTTGTAAAACAATTAAACTAGCTGGTGTCCACGACTTCGTACCTGCTTGTAAAGCAATTAAACTAGCTGGTGTCCACGACTTTCTTCTTGCTTGTAAAGAATATGATTGACAGCTACCAACATGCAACCACCACAGTGCACGATGCTAGTACCACACACAAACACCTGTGATCTGTGATAGGGACACACATGTCTGCGGTCGAAATATAAAAATGTATTCCGTCGACCACTGTCAACCACCATATCTCCCACAACCCCGTAGCTACCGTCATCCAAACACCATAGTGCACGAGGGGAGACGTTCTGGCCTCGCATTCGGGAGGACGGCGGTTCGAATCCCCGTCCGGGCATCCAGATTTGGGTTTTCCATGGTTTCCCCAAATCACTCCAGGTGAATGCCGGGATGCTTCCTTCAAAAGGCCATGGCCGAATTCCTTCCCATTCCTTGCCCCCATCCTTTCCCGTCTCTAAAGACCACGTTGTTAAAAAGGGACGTTAAACTGTTAAAAAAAAAAAAAAACGACGGGAGATTAGAGGCCACTATCACACACAGACACCAGTGGTCTGCGCTATGTAGTAGTGGCAGCAAAGTGAAATATAGTCTGAGCTGGCTGAATGGACGCAGAGACCAAAGGCCTAAGGTTATTTTGTTTTTAGATTATTTTGGAATTCTGACAGAGACCTTGGACACGAGAAAAGTGTCGTCTGATGGGTGCCAAAACTTACGGCCGTCGATCAAAACGCAGTTAGGATGTGGAAAATCTTCTTCGAAGCTCAGTTAATACAAAATTATTGATGGTATCCTTGAAAAGAATCAAAGCAACTGCCAATGCAGTAGAAACAGTCCAGGTATCTTCTACCACAGCACCTTATCCCAACATTAGATGTCGGCATCCTTAGATGAGTTTTGCTCATCGTTGGCACGGTCAAACATGGAGCAGGGCCCCGCTCTAGCCGTTTTGCCACCCCGGACAAATAGACAAATTTCCGCCCCTTAAGATTATGTAGAATTATATACTTTTTTTAAAATAATTAATTTTTAATCGAATAAAATATTAAATTTTAATAAAATCATATATTCATAAATAAACTTATTGAATTTTGATTTAGCGGCACAAAATAGAGAAATTAATTATTAAATATCTGTACATAGCCACAAATTAACCATCTTTTTTACATTTTTAAATACTGTTACAGATGGATATTATCACACAAACAATCTAAATGCCATTATTTAGAAAATAAAACGAGATTACATCAGACACACTAAAATCACAAAAAACTTTTTTTCTTACTTTCAGGTTGCGAATTTTTTATTACATTTTAAAATTTACTTCATCAGCAATTTCATTCTCAATTGCCAAAATGGCTAAATCATTAAATTATCAATTTCTTGGTTTTCGTAAATGCTTACCAAGGCGTCGTATACATCTCCCAAATAAAATTTTAAAGGGTTTAATGGCTCTATCCTCTCTATCCTACTCTCCCATCTAGTGTCACTGCATGTTTTCAAAGTTGAACCCTGAACATGCTTTAAAAGTATTGCCCATCGAAAAGTAAATGCCAAAAGAATAAATATATTTTTTGGATTCATGTTGAAGAAATTAGCGGCTTCCAAGAATGCTTTTGCCATTAATAACAAGATTGAGAGAATGGCTACTACACGGAACATTGAATGCTCGCGAACTGTATTGTTTAATTCTAGATTGCACTCCAGCTTTATTGCCCCTCATATTGGACCCGTTGTCAGTCCCTGTCCTCTGATATCCTGCAAATTTAAACACAAGTCATTAAGTTCTCCAACTATAATGTCATACATTTGTTTTCTTGTGGATCTTTCGACTGGTAAGAAGCTTTAAAAGCTTTCATTAATTTTAATTTCAACATCAGGATTAAATTTATTAGTTGAAACATATCTGATTACAAGAGTAATTTGCTGTATCTTACTAAAGTCAGGAGTACATTTTAAAATTATGGAAAATATTTGAAATTTTTTATTTCATTAATAACATGAGACTTTACACTTTGATGCAGCAGATCTACTATCCCGGTTTGCATATTTTTCCCAAGATATTGAGCTTTAGTCTCTACTTTTTAGAGCACTCAACGCACGTGCTCTTCCATAATGGGATCGTATTCAGACAGTAACTCAACTATTTTTAAGAATTTACCGGTATTATGCTCAAACAACTTGTCGCTTGTACCTTGAAAAACCAGTCAACTTTTACCAAGCATTTTGGTAATTGCAACAATTCTTAGAAGCACCTCATTCCAATGATTTATTTCGGCATTAATAACTCTTTGAGTGGCAGCATCTACAGTTTTACAACAATTTAATCTTTTTTGCCTGAATATGATTTTTCGAAATTTCATGCTCTTTTAAAGTTTCGCCGAGGTGCTTCCAATTTTTAAAACCCTCCTTTGGAGGGAACTAACTGAACAGCCGAAAATTTTGCAACAGAAGCAGTAAACGCAGTTTTGTGAAAGATAGTAGCTAATCTCGTAATATTTGCTCTCCGTTGCTTAAAATTCGTGAATAACATTTTGCACTAAATGTCGATCTGTGTCATTGGAAGGAAATTTGTAATTATGCAATAGGTTAGGTGGGCCTTGGCTTACTAAAAAGCTCGTAAAATTCTTGGCCTCAAAGTTTTAGAACGCCTTCTGTGAGTCTCACGTTAGTGTCAGTTCCAGTTGGTTTAGAAACTTTGTTCATTTGTTTGCTATTATTCTCTGACTATTCTGTACTTCTTTCGTATCCCGACCTGATATTGGATTCTAAGATTTTTTTTGGTACACCCTGAACACATCAAATTTTTTTAACGCGCCAGATTGATTCTGCCTTTCCGCTTCCTTTCCCAACCTTCTTTTTTTTTGTACTGGTAACCAGATAGTTTTCTTTGACCGCCAGACATTTTGGAAGAGGCACGCACGTAACTCTAACAATGTACACTATAAAATAATATAAAAAGTAAATATTTATCCTTGTTCTAAATAAGCTAAAACTATAACTAAGATAAATTATTCTCAGTAGATATAAAAAAATATTTATGCACAACACAAAATATTTTCCATACCCTGTGAACATAAAGAAAGTCTAGTGTTACTACACAGTCAAAGCGTATTCGCGGAGGATACTATCCGTACATTTGCTGCAAATGCAGAAACCGTGTATACAGAATGGCAATTTCTATAGGCTTAAACGGAATACGTTCCAAGTTCACAAAGAAACAAAAAACATGATGTTGTGGAGTGATTGTCGCGCAATGCACTTATTAAACCAACTGACAAAAGTTATTGACATTCACTAAAATAGTTAATGAATTTCTTTTTTTTGAGACGATTTACAAATGCAGCAATTAGAGTATCTGTAAACCGCATTCGTATATATAATAAGCATCATGGGTTATTATATATTAGCAGTTAACATTCTAAATTGAATATACTAATGGTATGTGAAGTAACTAATCGGTAATCAGCAGCTGGTAATATTATTTATTTATTAATGATTGTAAGTACTGTCACACACCCACTAAACTACAGTATTTTCACAAGCGATCAAAGCTATCGTATGTAATTTAACCCAACCATAACATTTACAATGCCTGTATCTAATTTGTACAACAAATCTGTGAGGCTCGGATTACGAGAAGAAAGTATTATGCAAATTATTCCACTTCGATTTCCAATAATTAAGATCCATATTGATTTGGTTTATCAATTCAATAAAACAAATACTCAACATCTCACGCCAAGCACTATCGATTGCATTTATTAGAGCCTAGCTGCAATTGCGAAAAACACTCCTTTTCACCGGGTCTAGTAACTTGTGGGCAGTATAACGTCGGAATTAGTGCAGGTAGCCAAGGACAGGTGTAACTACCGCGCTTCGCTTCTGTTGTGCGCTTTTGTCGTTGTGGGCTTATGTCGTATATCCAACTAAATAACAGTTTAATCATAGATGTACTTACCTTTAGAAATTATGAAATCCTGAAGTAAATTTTATGAACTTCCACTTATCACTAATAACGTAATACAGGGCGTTCGCCGGAAAACGCTACCCTCCCAGTCTGTTGCCGTCGGCAACTTGCTCGGTCAGTCGTGCCAGCAGTTTCCGCCACACGGCACCGTGAATCACCGCACTGTTTAACACCTCCGCTGCCCCAACAGTGCAGTGCAGTGACCCTTACATTGTTAAGAACGGTTTCTTTGCATTGTAGATAGTTTGTGACTTCAGTCTCTTATTAATCAGTGTTGTGAATAAACGTTTCTTTGCGGTTTGGCTGGTTTGGGGATTCATACTCTTATTAATCTGTACCGTGTTTGAGTGTGAGTAAAATTATGGTACGTTACAGTTTGCAACAAAGAATATTTCTCTACGATACATATGTGAAGAAGAAGTCGTTTAAAAAGTGTCGCAGTAAATTTCGTCGCGAATTTCCTGGCGCTTTACTGCCAGCTAAATCAACAATTCTGCGTCTGGTTAAAAAAGTAAGAGAAACGGGTTCATTTTTTAACAAAAAGAGACTGTCGGTCAACCGTATTCTCACAGAGGAGAAAATTGACGATATCGCTTTTCGACTAGAACAGTCACCCAAAAAATCAGTTAGGGCAGCGTGTGTCTCGAAATATGTTCAGAAGATGTGAAATGTGCATTACACAAGAGGGTCAACACTTCCAGCATCTTTTATAAGGTAAGCTAATGAATTACGTCACATTTAAATGCTTAGCACACAAGTTTCTGAAGTTTATGAAGCGTAATTATTATGAAATAGTCCGCGGCCGACGGTCGAACAATGCCGGAAACTGAGCGCTCGCTCGCCGGGAGCAGTTTCTTCCTGTAGCGCTAACAGTGGGTTGCGTTTCCCGGCGAACGCCCTGTAGTAAGACTAATGCTGTTGTGTAATGTAACCACTTTTATAATTAGTAATAATAAGCAAGTTGAGACAACAAAAGTCAAAACAGCGTTCTACTCGCGTGCTAAGGCCCAATTCGCACAGAAGAGACGTGGCGCGGACGCGGTGCATTTTGAAGTTGCTCCTATGCCGGAATTCACACAGAGGCGACTGGGCAACGAAGCGCCCCTTTGAGGTCCGCGCCCCGTCTCTTCGAAGTCTCTAGGGGCGCACCCAAATAGCTAAGAACTGTAAGTTTTTAACGAACGAAAAATTCGGTATGTGAATTTTTTTTATTAATTGGGTATTTAACACATTCATATTATTAATATTTTTCTCACACTTACAGCTGAAATGGCGCCCCTAAATTTTAGCGCCCCGGGCAAATGCCGGTTTGCCCCCCCCCCCCCTAGAGCGGGCCCTGCATGGAGGCTTGGTTTTACGGTGTCAAGCCCTTGCTGACGCCAAGGATTTTATACCTACTGCCTGGTCGTACTACCTACTGATTGAGGAATTGCATTATGTTACTTGCCATGTGGAAGAGAGCAGCGATGTCAAATCCTGACTTGGGGTCTAACACTGAAGATGATTATTAACTACGTAAATATCATCTAAAAACCCAGTAGTCCAAAGTTATTTTCGAAAGAGGAAAAGCAATGAAGGGAGATCAAAACGTGTTAATACCCACTGGTGCTAATTGTTAAGGCATTTTACGGCTTCGAGGGTGGTGTTATAATAACCGAGAAGAAACGGTGTACACATCGGCGAGGGACTAAGCTGCTATACACAAGTTTGATAAATCCCCAGAGACGGGTCTGTAATTAAAAGAGCAATCGTTTTGGCGCGGTCGGGGAAATCAATTGCAATTATGAGCGAGGGTTCTGGCGGACTCAATCTGAAGCCCTGCTCTGGGGACGGGGTAGCTGTGTCCACCCTGGGGACGAGCCATCTGCTGTGCTCAGGGGGTGCAGAACATACCCCCAGTACCACGACCAACACCGCAAAGATACCAGTCGATTCCTTAATACTATTTTCTTTTTACTTACTTACCTATTGCTTTACGCCTCGTTGACGGCTAAGGTCATTAGAGGCGGGATGGGAATGGGGACAAGGATCAGGAAGGAATTCGGCCATGACCTTTTTTAAGGAAGCATCCCGCCATTCGCGTGGAGTGATTTTGGGAAACCATGGAAAACCCAAATCTGGATGCTCGGACGGGGATTTGATTCCGCGTCCTCCGGAATGCGAGGCCAGAACCTTAACTGTTCACCCACCACACTTGTCACTATTTCCATAGTGGCTTGATAGCTCTTCGCCGTCGTGGTCATAACAGCTCTGAGAAATGAAACCTTGGGTTTGTTGGGAGCGATGTCGCGAAAACTCAGATAAAAGAAATTTTTATTGCTGGTCAGATGATTGAACCAGTGACCTCCAGAATTCAACGATCGAACGTTATCGTACAACGACCATGCTCGACTAGCTAGACTCCATCATAATACGACCCTTGTGAATGTGCATTTTTATATTTAATTATTATTGGCATTTAACCTTTCGGCCATACATCCATACAGAGTAAAAAAATATATATATATATTTATCTGCTTTACGTCTCTCAACAGCGAGGTGTTTATAGACGGGAAAGGATGGGGGGCAAGGATGGGGGCAAGGAATGGGAAGGAATTCGGCCATGGCCTTTTGAAGGAAGCATCCCGACATTTGCCTGGAGTGATTTTGGAAACCATGGAAAACCCAAATCTGGAAGCCCGGACGGGGATTCGAACCGCCGTCCTCCCGAATGCGAGGCGAGAACGCTAACCGTTACACCACCACGCTCGGTAAAATATATATTCGAAGGTCGTTTCTCTTGTTGCCGTACTCCCAGTTGGCTTTATAGAGCTTGCAGTATTCATGTAACTGTCTTGTATCTCTTCAATTCTTATGAAGCCGGAACTATCAAATTATCATAGAATTAGTATTCTCCTATAGAGTTTTACGTTTTTAATCCTGGTGAATGCTATAATTTGGTGTTGTTAGGCTCAAAGACGGAAAACACTCCCTGAGTAAAGAAAATGTCCACAGTGCGTTCTGGTTTCTTGAAATGGTCCACAGCACGTTATTCGCGGTATGGCACTAACAAAAAACAGTCAGAACACGACGTGGCTAACTAAAAAAGACCACAACGCTGAATTCGCGTCTGGTCCTGGTCACATTGTTCACATATAACGACTCACTTTAACAATAATAATAATCTTATCTTATGTATATATAAAAATAGACGTGTGTTTTCATATATTTCACTTTTCAGCCACCACTATCTAGCACAGACCACTGGTCTTTGTGTGTGGAAGTAGCATGGAGTTTCCTGTCGTGCACAACGTTGGCCGAATGTCGATAGCTGTGGCGATGTGGGAGATATGATGGTTAAAAGTGGTCGATGCAGGGCATTTTCGTATTTCGACCAAAGACATGTGTCTCCGTATATTTCACACTGCTGCCATGCTGCCACAACTACATAGCATAGACCAATGGTGTTTTTGATTGGTAATGATATCGTGTCTCTTATTGTGTACTATGGTGGTTACATGTTAGTAGCTATGGGGGTGTAGGAGATATAGTGGTTGAAAGTGGTGGACCTGCGGCACTTTCATATTTCTACCACAAACGTATGTGTCATGTTGTATCACTTTTCAGCCAAAACTATCTAGCGCAGATCACTGGTGTTTGTGTGTGGTAGTAGCACAGAGTCACCCGTCGATAACAACGTTGGCCGAATTTCGGTAACTGTGGGAGTGTGAGAGATATGGTGGTTAAATGTGGCCGATCAAGAATATTTTCGTATTTCAACCAAAGACATGTGTATCCGTATATTTTACTTTGCTGCCTGAACTACATAGCGCAGATGACTGGTGTTTGTGTGTGGTAATAGCATCGAGTCTCCCATCGTGCACTATGGTGGTTAGATGTCGGTAGCTGTAATCCAAATTCTTTACAAACACTAACGAAGTCGTGGGTACCAGCTAGTAATAATAATAAAAATTTAAAAGAATACCTTGTAACGCGACGGGTAAGAAAAATCAGCCTAGTCGTTAACACAAAGGTTAGATACTGATAAGTTCTAATTCGCTGAGCATCCACTAGTAAATGAACTGCCAGCACACTAAAAGAATATGTATTTCGTAAAAATCGAAATATTAATTATTAGTTTTTATTATTAATTATACTCTCTGTACAGCAATACCGTTCTTACAGTAACTTTAAGAAATATCTAAATTACATCATTTTCAAAATTATGAGCAGTATTTGATGAAAATTGTATACAGTTAGCGAAGAAACGAACTGCTAAAATACTGCGTTCAATGCGTCATTTTTTGACGGGCTTACAAGATGTAGGTATAAGTCACGGTCAGAATATACTCGAAGAAATTACTAAAATAATCAAATCATCAAATTTAAGTATGTGCAAATAAAAGTATGTACCGCGTTTAAATTAATATTTTAATTATGAGTTGCTTTTATTACTGATGTCACATATAAATATTTCCAGTGGGTCAAATTTAGATCGCAATTCAATGAATTTATTTATACACGGTTAATAGAAATTATGAATTCTGAACAGCAATATTAGTAGAAGTTATGTCGAAATGAAAATAGGACCAAATGACAACTGACACGATTTTTTACAGAATAATTCATAATGAATTTAGTTTTATAAATAATTTACGCTGCCTTCATAACCACCAATTTACTGAAGTTATTGTGGTTCGAGCACAACGTCAGGGTCCCAAGAAGTAAATGTGCTATCGGTCTGAAATTTACTACACACGTTCCTAAATGCATATTATTTCATAAAACGGTGCATATGAAGCCGTTAAGGGTATGAAAAATGTATAAAGTTGTTTGAAATATGGGTAGCTCGTTACAAGTTATCACGCAATAAATGTTATTACCGCCCACGTTATTACATGTTGATATTTTTCTGCGTGTTTCTTACTTTTAACTATTGGTCCAGGCTGCATTTCAACCTAACCACAACTGCTATTATCAAAAATTTAAACTA
Organism: Vandiemenella viatica; assembly: GCA_031002005.1. Lineage (NCBI taxonomy): Eukaryota > Metazoa > Arthropoda > Insecta > Orthoptera > Morabidae > Vandiemenella > Vandiemenella viatica. The sequence goes on along the minus strand of CM061914.1, from coordinate 165,800,486 downwards.
ACTTAAATTCTCTGTATCCAACATCCGTTGCGGTAGCGCCATGTTTTACCCTGGAATGTAGGCTACCATGCAATATATCTCGGCATTGAAATCCAATATGTCGCCACGCACATATGAATTGTAAATGTTAATGATTTTCTTCTTATTAAGTGTAGGCAATTTGCAGGTGGAAAGCAGTTTTTATCCAATAATGAAGACTTAAGAACACGTGGAATAAATATTAACAGCTAATAACGTGCATTTATTGCGTGATTACTTCTAACGAGCTACCCATATTTCAAACAACTTTATACATTTTTCATACGCTTGACGGCTTCATATGCACCATTTTATGAAATAATATGCATTTAGGAACGTGTGTAGTAAATTTCAGACCGATAGCACATTTACTTCTTGGGACCCTGGCGTTGCGCTCGAGCCGTTATTGTTTCATAGGGATGGAAGTAGTTCCGTATTTATTGTGCTGAATGAGACCTGGACCAGAAATAAAAACAATCTCACGCACAATAGCATAAGGGTTTGGATTTTTAAATTTATTTTTAATTTCATTGTTTCCATAATTCTGATATCATAAATTCAGTAGAAGTGTCATATGTATCGCTGTGTAAACTATAATCGAAATAAGTACAAATTACAAAATGAGGTTATGAGCATTACATAACAACAATTCTATCTCTTTAGGCAACTGCAAATAAATGGATTGGCAGAACATTCCTTTCATTCATCATTTTTTGACGGGCTCAGAGTCTAGTCTTAAAATAAATAATAAACAGGGTGTGGGCGCAGTTTGAACCTGTTAGTCTATCTGAAAGACTCACCGTAAACATAAAGAGGTTGTTGACTAGTTTTCAATGCTTAATTGGGGTGTGAGGGGATATTATCCACCATCCCAAAACTGGTACTGACCTGTTGAAATTTGTATAAACTGATTCCTCTTCACGTTTTGCACTCTCATTTTTCGAAAAAGTCGCCTCCAATTAAATTAAAAATGCTGAAATACCGACATTGCAGCGCAGCTAGTAGATGCCGCCGGCGCTGCGAAACAATGATAATCTCTTGTAATGTTGGTTTAATCCTTTGTTGTAATATTTTCTTGCCGTTTTAGCTTCACTCCGTTGTAAAACGTCGCATGAGATTAACAGATACAAAATATTTATTCGAAGTGGAGTTCAACAAGGCTCGCCATCTTAGAATCGATATAAGCAGTCAGAGATAATCGATTACTTCCGTTGTAAACAAATGCGCAGTTTCCGAGATGGATGTCGCAGAACAAATTTCCCGTAAATTGTTTTACTCTTTGTCCAGGATGAATTTCAACATAACCACGATCACTATGACAAAACCAACCTGTTTAGGTTGATATGATCCCTGTAGCGATAATTTTGATGTAGTGCTGCTAACATTTCGCCGTTGCGGAGCGTCCACATTTCGGAATATTTTAATTTAATTCGTGACAACTTTTTCGAAAAAGGAGAGTGCAAAACGTGAAGAGGAAATTATAAGGAAGCAGTTAATCCAAATTTCAACAGGTCAGTACCAGTTTTGGGATGGTGGAGAATATCCCCTCCCACCCCTCAATTGTTTTTTGAGAAGTGAGAAGCAGCTTTATCTCCTACCGGTATCTTACCACTGAGCGGCTTGTAATAGTGCTCTGACTTTTCTGATTACTGTAGATGGGTTATATAGGAACGACTTGATCATCAACGCATTCAGAAGTATTACAATAGATTTTTCAGTTTTACATACAGTTTGTTAGTCCTTAAATACTTTATTTTAGTGTATAAAATAAATCAAAACGATAGAGGATTGTAAACAGTTGCAGGGTGATCTGGACAGGATATCTAATTGGGTTTGTAAACATGGAATGAAGATAAATGCAAAGAAGAGTCAGCTTATTAGATACACAAATAAAAAACAAAAGGTTAATTATGAATACAAGGTGGGGAAAGAATTGCTTACTGAAGACTTGAAATGTAAATATCTTGGAATTACTTTTCATAACAAACTTAACTGGGCAGGACACATAGAACAGGTGGTAGGAAAAGATTTCAAAGTTCTGCACTTGTTGGAGAGAGTGATGAGGGGATGTACGAGAGAAGTCAAGAAATTGGGTTACAAAACTTTGGTCAGACCATTGCTCGAATATGGTAGTGTAGTATGGGACCCTCATTTTACGTATCAAATACAGGAGTTGGAGAGGGTGCAAAAAAGGGCTGCTAGATTTGTTTCAGGAAATTATCGCAGAATGCAATCAGTAAGAGATATGATAAAGGAGCTGGAATGGGATTCATTGTAAGACAGGAGGAGGATCAGGAGGGTCATGGGAATGTACAGTGAGTATACTGGCGATGAGGCATGGAAAGATATTGCAATAGGTATGAAAAGTAGTGCATGGAAGGGAAAAGATGACCATGACCACAAGCTGGCACTCGATTTCAGGCACAAGGGTATAGGAAGATTCTCTTTTTTAGGTAAGGGTGTCAGGGATTGGAATGAGTTACCAAGATAAATGATGAATAATTTACCGAAAACTATGAAAGAATTTAAAGATAAAATTTGTGGAGAGCAAATGTAGGTAGGTGCAGGATAGGGGGAAGATGGGTGTGTAGGGAAATTGCCACCGGAGCCTGTGCTCCATTGAAATTAAATTAAATTAAATCCAGTGAGGTTCTAGTCAATACTTGTAACTGTCAGTGTTGTATTCACCTTATGCTACTGTTAAGGTTCTCAATGTTTCGGTACAATGCTGTCTTGTGATTGGTCGGCGATTCCATTATATTTCCAAAACATTCGACAGGTAACTAATTGTCACTTGCTATGGAATATGAGTTCAGTCTTCCTGACTCATTATGAATATGTAAAGTTCTTGCACTAGTTGCTGCGTCTTAGTAGAAGGTCAAGTCTACATTTCTTAGTTCTGGCATAATTCCGGTGATGCAAATATAATGTGCATGCGAGTTCCCTACTGCTTAATAACAACAACTAGTTACATTTATTCGTAAAAGTTCATTTATGTTGAGATCATATCAAATTCAGTTATAAAATTTTAGGTTGTAAAACAAGTTGGTGGCCATCCAAATTTGGATTTCCTATGGTCTCCCCAAAATCACTCCCTCCTGTTCCTAGCTCCCAGTCCTTTGCGACGTCGACACTAACGAGGAATAAAGTAAGCAAATAAAAAAAAGAACATGGTGGAAATATTTTCGAAACCGCGAGATGAGTATAATGTGCGATGTTATTCATGAGATCCGGTTCAAATTCCCAGGAAATGCCTGCGAGAGAATTTCCGATTACACCGGACTCAATAACCCGAGGTACAGATCCTACAGAACACCTGCTTGCGGTAGATAGTACATGACACATGCCGCTAGAGCGCAGTGCATACTGCATTCGTATTAATTGCCACACAATGTAACGTCACTGTATTTGCGAATTGACCTCGAATGCTTGAAATCTGTTACTAGATGTCCTCTAATATATCGTCTAATATGTCGTGAATTACAGATTGGTGTAGCAGATGGAGATGAGGTATAAATTAGGCGAAGCTGTCTGGTTGGCGACGCTTGTTGAAGCTGACAGCAGGTTGCGGCCAGCGCAAAACAGATGGTTGACGAGATGTTAACGAGCTCAGCATTGGAGGGGGGGGGCCACAATAGACCCGTGGGGGGACCCCAGCCAGCTGTGAAGCAGGTGCTCGTGAATTCTCGGCTACTGTGTACGATCAAAGACCATCACCCTGGGGAGGGTTCGCTGAAAATTTACATCAAAACAATGGTGGAGCATATCACAGATAAAAGATAGCACTATTGCTTATAAAGCGTTGCATTTATTTCAGAGAAATAAAGTCTTACAGTCAACTAGCCTGGTGGTTGGACCTAGAATTCTGAAGGACCCATTTACATTTCCAAGGTTTTATAAAATCACTTCTATAACAAGTATGTTTTTCATTTCACTCTCATCTTTTCGAGTACGTTAGATCTGTGTTAAGAATATCTCTAGAACAAGTTATGAATGTCGCGGGAGAAAAGAATACGTAAGAGCGAAAAATATTTAAAAAGTATGGCGGTGTTTTTGGTTGAGTAATTGTGCGAAAAGATCGGATATATGCACGCATTTTAGCATAGTACGAGCAAGAATGCTATTAAAAAGGACTGTAACGGATTTAA
>CM061914.1:165702764-165795320 GCA_031002005.1 Vandiemenella viatica | reverse complement strand
CCTAGTTGGCAAAATGCCTACTTTCTCCATGGTCTACCCTTAGAACTTTTCAATCGTCGCCAATATGACAGGCAACTGCTTCCTCTCCATTTGAAAAAGAAGTCCGCCTTCTCTTTTATGTTTTTCGAGGATTATACGGGGAATAAACACAACCTCCCGCTAAAAATCAGTATGGGCCGTTTTTAGGGACAAGAAAATCAGTTTTTAAGATTTCTGATCATCATCGCGTCAAATGTTCTGATTTATTTCTTAATCTGATGATTCTTGAACCCCTCGAGGTCGATTTAAACAAAAAATTAGATGCGCAGAGTCTAAATTGACAAAAATTGAGTTTTTAGAAAAAGAAAATAAGTTTTTTGGGATCAAAGATTACGAATGACCACGTGACCTGATCTGGCTGAATGGGAAGTGATCTGCATTTGACACTAACGGATTTCTAATAATTTCTGTTGATTTTAAAGGGATTTACGGGTATTATTGGGAGACCATTCCGCTACCTAGTAGCAGATAGAGGTTTACATTCAGTATATTTGTATTTAATAATCATAGAAATATCTAAGAAACTCAAAGAAACTGGTCTACAGAGCAACCTCAGTCATTGACCATCACCGCGAATATTCGGCCAGTGCACCACAGGAGAAGAATCCAGTATTTAAGTCTTCCATTTGAAAGCCGATTGCACCTTCTTCATAACTCACAATCTTTGCTTGTCTCTACGTCATAACGCGTAACTGTTGAACAACACTCGCTTTCAATTTCAGCGCTAATGCTCTGCCGTGAATAAAAATGTTTTCTTCCTTCTGGTTCCGTTCGCCATAGCGCTGCCGTTGTTTTTCAACCAGATCAATAATTACATCGCGCAAAATGTAAATTGCATACGGTCGTTGACAAACTGCGATATTATTTTAATGGCCGGTCGTTTATTCGGCGCTTTTTTTCTTGCATGTGTCAAAGCGCTTGGCGAGAAACCAATATAAATTATTTATCGCCGCTATTTAAATATTCTCTGCCATCGGCGGCGACGTTCCTGCATATCTTAGCCATTCAAATCCAGAAAGATGTTCGCCTCTATTCCCTACAGTTTGTTTTATTGCTCTTGTGCTACAAAAGAATGCTATTAGAAACCGTTTTAATTTTATTTTTCATTTTTGACTGAAACAGAAACAAAATGGTCCAAATCAACGAGATCGGTAATTTTCCGAAGGTTGATTTTAAATGGCCTATCATATTTTGAAGAATTAAAATAGTCTAAAAATTTCAGTAGACCTTTTGGAAGAATATTTTTCTTTAAACAGAACAAATGTGAAGACATAATATGTTCTTATTTTGTAATTAAGTGTAGTTTCCAGTCATTAGTTTTGTCTTATGATGTACAATAACAACACAGACAGATTATATTTTGTGTATTGTGATTATTAAGTATTATCTATATATTAATGAGCTAAGCGAAAACTTATGTTACATTTTTAAGAATATTGCGCGCATGGAGAAGTGTGAGATTTGGTATAGTTAAAGATTATATGGAGAAGAAGTGAAGGAAGCTAAAATCTATATATAATATGCGTTACAAATACATTAAATTAACTAAAATAAAACACTCACTCGCCTACGTAGTTCACTCAGATGGCTGGTAGATGGCGCAGCTAGCGGCCTTACTTTGTCTTCTTTAGTGAAACAAAGCAGTCGAAATGAATCTCTGAACTTATATAGAAGCAAGAAGCAACATTTCGAGGGCTGGTAGATAGGGCAGCTAGCGGCCAGAATATTGGGCGAACGGAGGAACTTAAAGAAATACAGAAAGGTAAAATTATGTATAATATATTTTACAAACCTTGGAATCGATATAAGCAGTCAGAGATAATCGATTGCTTCAGTTGTAAACAAATGCGCAGTTTGTCTCTGGTTTGCGACATGGGCTGCGCAGAACGAGTTTCCCATAAACTTTTTACTCTTGGTCCAGGCCGAATTTCAACCTAACCATGATCACTATGACAAAACGAACCTATTTAGGTTGATACCAATACTTTTATTTTTACAGTGCTGCTAACATTTCGCGGTTGCTGAGCATCCCATATTTCGGCATTTTTAATTTAATTCGTGCCGACTTTTCCGGAAAAGGAGAGTGCTAAACGTAAAGAGGACACTATAAGGAAACAGTTAATCCAAATTTCAACAGGTCAGTAACAGTTTTTCACTGGTGGAGAATGTCCCACACCACCCAAAAATATAATAAGCATAGTTAATACATGTTACAAATGGATTATTAAAATCAAAAATTAATTTGCGAACGTGTGTGTGCGCGTGAAATAGGATTGGAGCCAACGTTCTTACGTGAATTCCCCGCATTGAGACACGCTGTGGTCTTTGGTAAAACGAAAGACTCGGATAAAGTAGAGATTAATGTTTGAAGTTATGAAAGGAATACTTTAAAAAGGAATGTAGCGATTCTGCCAGATACGATATGGTCATTTCATTATTTAAAATGTTAAACTTTGGTTAAGTGTCTTTTGGTTTTTTAATTTCAGTAATTTCATTAGAGAGAGAGACAAGAAATAAGGAATACTTATTTGCATGAAATTCAAAATGATAATAGACTAAATTTAAATAGCGAACACACAAAATGACGAAATTATTTTGATAGATACATTTAAATGCGCATGTTTCATAAAACTAAAGCAGTTTTCCGGCCTTAAGTCAAAATGAATATTTTTGAATTCAAATGAACCATCGATAAATACATTTCATCATTTGCTATGGTTAGATTAGAAGCTAAAATTTAGCATACTGTCACGCGTGGAGTGTATCGTTTTAATTTTATAGGTAATGCAGAGAATTTCTAGATTATTACTCTTTCATGAAAGAAACTAAACAACTTAATGAATTACGGTCGAATTTCGATCGCTGGGCGATCACTAGTTTTACTAAAATTCCTTAGTTTAAATTATCAACTTAAAATATGATAACATATACACACATATCCGGCTCCGTTGTAATACACTGGGTGTGACTATTTACTATATGCCTTCATTTTCTGTCTACCGAAAGTTCGTCTTTCATTACATCCTCACAGAAGTCGGCTTTGCCTCCAATCTCTATCCTAACACCGCCTTGAAAGTGATCTTCCTCTACCCCTTGCGTTGAAAGCGTGGTTCACGGTTACCTCATTACCGGAGTCAACCCACATACCATACCATTTCCTGTCTCAGACTGCCCTCTACTAGTTCCTGCCTCATCTTCTCATCCCTTCTTCCTACATCATACTGACAAGTACGCATGGGCCCTTATCGATAACACAGTATGGTCATGTCATTTCTTGATATTTTATAGCCAGAACATGGTGTTCTGCAGGTTTCCAACAAGTTATTTAAAAAAATGCATTTAGCGAACACGTTTTGGGTACTTTTGGCTTACTGTCAGGTTATTGCTGCAGAAACCAATGTATGTTTGGTGTAAATACTGGTTGAGAAAGAGAGAACATTATCTATACTATATAATAACATTATCTGGTGTCCACGACTTCGTGTTTGTCAAGAATTTTTAAGATTTTATGTTTTTGTACTGAACCTTAAATATTTCTAGGATAATAAACTGCCTATGTTACTTTCAGCCAAATCAACAATCTGCCAGTGAAAGTCCCATCAAAAACGGTTCACACACTAAATATGTCGCGTATAAATTATTTATATCTGTTAATAGCTGAAAAATGTGTCATATTCCAGGACATTATTCAAGAACATTCTAGAACATTCAAGAACATTCTAGAAGATTGCATAATTTTCTTAGAACACTTTGGTCGGAATATGAAAATTCTTAAGGTCGACCACTTTCAACCACCATATCTCCCACACTCCCACAGCTGCCGACATGTAACCACCATAGTGCACGATGGTAGACCCAAGGCTACTACCACACACAAACAACAGTGGTCTGTGCTAGGTCGTGGTGGCTGCAAAGTGAAATATAGGGACACACAAAACTAGAGTCAAATCAGTCAATGGAAGAAAGACTTATGTGATCTAGACTTAAATGGTTTGGGCATGTTAAAGAATGGACAGCACAAGATTACTGAAAGCATGGTTGGAAAAAGTATAACAGTCAAAAGACCAGTTGGAAGACCAAGAAGAAGGAGGACATTGAGAGAATATGGTGGGATTGGTTATCTACTATTACTATTACTCCGCGATTCACTAAAATTGTGTGGCGGAGGGTGCATTGCGCCTACCGAAAGGGTAATAGTTTGGAAGGGATATACGGGATATGATAGGAGGCGTCCGTGGGCTATTGTGAGGAACCATCCCAGCATTCGCGTGGAGTAATCTGAGAAAACCATGGAAAACCTAGATCAGGATGGCCGGAGAGCTTTATCGAGAGTTACTCCTGTCAGATTTTAAGTTTACTCGCCCGGTAAATCCTTTCTATTCCATTCCCTAATCGCTTGTGGAAAAAATGAATACGGGAAAGAATCGGTTCAGGCCCTGATTTCTCTTATCTTATTTTCACGGTCATTCCTAGATACGAATGTAGCTGGTAGCAATATTTGTTTGCTGTCATTTCGAAATATGTCAGTCGTGAATTTTTCAGTTAGCTTCTGTCGAGAGCAACACCTTCGATGTTCCAGGTCTTCCCAACCTAACTCCTTCAACATCGCACTTACGCTTTCCCTCCAACTATATATACCCGTCACGAATCGGGCGGTTCTTCTTTGGACCATCTCTAATGCCTCCATTAAGCCCTTTTGATAAGGACCCCCTTTTTTTTCATTTCTACATACCCCTTACAGCCCACGTCCTTAATTATCTGTTTCATATATTCTAATCTCTGTCCTCTACAGTTCTTACCTTCGACTGTTCCCTCCACTAACAAATTAACCAATCCAGCATGTTTCTTCTTTCTGTAAGTTTCTTCCACAAACCTCTTTTCTCACCCATCATTTCCAAAACTCGTTCATTTCTTACTTTGTCTGTCCACTTAATTTTCAGCAGTCTTCTGTAGCACCACATTTCAAATGCTTCAATTTTCTTTCTTTCCGGTATTCCTAAAGTCCATGTTTCGCTAGCATAGAGTGCTGTGCACCACACAAAGAGTTTTAAAAAGTTCTTTCTAATTCCTAGATCAATATTTGAAACTAACAGATTCCTCTTTTTCATGATGGCTCTTTTGGCTAGCGCTATTCTGCTTTTAACATCATTCCTGCTTCGGCCATCGGTTGTAATTTTACTTCCCAAGTAACAGAATTCGCTTACTTCTCCTATTGTATTCGATCCTATTTTTATATTTAATCTACTGTGATTAGTATCATTTCTGCTACATTTCATCACTTTTGTCTTGCTTTCATTTAAATTCAGTCCAAAATCTTCCTTCAATACTTTGTTCATGCCATTCAGTAACTTCTCAATATCCTCAGCACTCTCTGCTAACAAGACAATGCCATCAGCAAATAGTAGCATACCGATTTTTTCTCCCTGAAAACTTATGGCACATGGAAATTTTTCTTTGACTTTCTTTATTGCTTCTTCTACATACAAGTTGAATATTAACGGGGATAGACTACAACCTTGTCTCACACCCTTTTTAACCGATGCATGTCTCTCGTGATTCTCTACTTTTACCCCATACAGAACAACAATATTCTAAGTTAGGGCGCACTAGTGACTAGTATCTGTTGTGGTCAAGGAAACTTTCTTATACAGGAGAAAGTGGAATTGATTGTCTTTAACCATCAAACCTGAAACACTGGAAGGCTCGCAAGCTACCCCCGGCAAACTGGAGATTGTCCCAAATGTTGAAGAGAGTCGATAGTAGAAGATGATCTTCTACGAATAAGGGCTGACTATTATCATACATCTGTCTATGCAAGTTGACTGACGTGAATCATCACCACTCGAAGAATGAGAATGACGAGTGGCGGTGTTAGAATGGTAACTGCCCAAGCCACATCCGCCTCCCGCCATAGCATGTTGTCATCGGACCGGCGATAAAACAGAGTTATGAATGGGCGAGACGCGGTGCGCGGAATGGAATTATTGTGTTAAATAATCAGCGGCGGGCGCTGACACGATGAAACATTCGACCAGGAAGGCGACGGCTGCAACTTCCGCCGCCGGGGCGAATAAAACAGCCCTTCCTGCAAAGTAGCCAGGTGACCACAAAGCTGGTCAGGCGACGCCGTTGTTGTTGTTGTTGTTGGGAGCACGATTTAATGTTATGGCGACCGGGAGGAAGGAGAGGCACCGCCATTGCGGAAAAACTTTGCGTATTGTCGGGAGGAACAAACGCGACGCATTTAACATTCGCCGCCCGCAAATCAACAGAGGTGGGCGCGCGGCCGGCAGAATTTATGGGTGCACCGCGTTGCTAACTCTGCGAACACACAAAACTGAGTGTCGAGAAACAAGTGGCGCGGCACCAAGACAAATCACTCCAATACGCGAACGCACATAGGAGACAAGTTTATGTGCCTGTGTACGCGCGCGAGAGACTACTGTATCGCCTCCTATACTATCAGCTTATTCGTAAGGAAACGAAATCGACATAGGTCTCAATCCAGATTGAACATAATCGCAATAAAAACTGGGAGCATTTATTTATTTCTCGTATGCGGAAAATATTATTTCGTGCCTGAACGAGTTTTGAAATTGATGGTTGAGGAAAGAAGTTTGTGGAAGAAGCTTTCAGAAAGAAGAGACAGGCTGGTAGGTCATATTTTGAGACATGCTGGATTGGTTAATTTGTTAGTGGAGGGAACAGTCGAAGGTAAACTGTAGAGGAAGACAGAGATTAGAATATATGAAGCAGGTAATCGAGGACGTGGGTTGTAAGGGGTATGTAGAAATGAAGAGGTTAGCACAGGATAGGAAGGGATGGAGTATTGCATCAAACCAGTAGAATAGTAGAATGACTGACGACAGAAAAAAAAAAAAAAATAAGGGACCCCCCCCCCCTCCTCTGCTGACCAACGTCGTAGTTTTTTGAGATAACTTTTTTCTTTAGAATTTCAAAAGATGACGTAAGGTTTCTGTCAACCCTCCCCCCCCCCCCGACCCTCCGCCCCCTGGTGAGATTTGGAGAGATTTCGCCAGACCCCCTCCCACCCGTTTCAGCTCACGTAATGATTGGACGACCCCTACAATCAAGAATATACCTCCCCACGGGAACTCCTTTCGGAAGATGAACAGGGGTGGTTTCTCGTAGCCTTTCTTGGTGTTCAGCATATGAGATGAAGACCGGAGAGATCTACTCTTCTGAAAAATACCAGGGAGACAGCCAGGCTTAACGAAGGACGAATTACCAGCAGTGTGGTATGCCGTCACTCCATACGCTCTGCGCAGAGGTTTAACCCAGGACTCTGGCGCACAATATGGTGATTAGGAATCGTGCACCACCACCTCTGCTACCCTGCCGGCCAAGTCCTGACGATGAAAATATCTTCCATCGACTGGAACCAGCTAACCCCGTGTCAGAGCCGGACACCATCCCGGTGCCACAACCAACTAAGCTATCGGGGCAGACGATTAAAACATATACAGAGTAAAAAAAAACTAAATTACAAATTAATATCAAGGAGATCTGTCAAAAAGACTTCGACATCTGTAGTAGCGTGGAAGTCACTCAGTAAACATGTTACAGCAGTTCCTTTCCGTAATTCTGGTCTTCTTTTAACTTTTTTCTGATTAGATTTTTTTTCTCATGGTTGTACTACTTGACGAAGCTTATGAGGTTAAAAACAGCGACAAAATCTGTAGTTATTTAGCAGTTATGATCCCTGATTCAAGACATTTACTTTCACTTCCTGTGGGATGCGCACCGCGTAATCATAAATTTTTCACCCGTTCCTTACCCTCGTATTAGAGAAAGCCCTCAGCGTATTGCAGATATGAGAGTGTGACGGAATATTTGCTAAACGCGACAAAAAATTTGGAAGGTGTGTATATTACAGTTTTTTTTAATGCATACCTCCAATATATGTGAATGGCGTATAATTGAAACATAGTTTTCACTGGTTTGGAACCGGATATTTTTTTCAAACGATGACAACGATTCGACAATGTACTCTGTTGTCGAAACTTTGTCATCGTTTGAAGGAAATATCCGGTTCCAAACCCGTGAAAACTATGCTGCATTCCTCCAATATTTTCCAGTACGGTTTTGTCCATTACTGGAGCACTTGTTATGGAAGGGCTCCATGTTTTGTAGTACTGCGTAGTACAATGAAGCATCACCGTGAATAATTCGAAGTAAGAGTATTTATAGCCATTACAGTGAAGAAGCCACCTAGTGAATAAAATACTTAAAGAAATCACCGGTGTGCTTGATCGGTATCGAACTAGCGTGCCCTTGTTATTATGCCCAGGACTGTAGGAACTAAGCTGTCAGAGTCCTCTATGATTCTCACCAAAAGCCAAAAACACTCTGAAATTGACGACTTGGGTTGAGAGGGAATAATCGAATTGCGTCTCCCCTCTCCACCAGCACCCTTCTTGAGTCGGTAGTCCGGTCCGCTGATTATAATAAAAATGTCCGCGTCCCTTATTTGAGCGATCAGTACATCCCCGGGCCAATAAATCATTCATGATGTCTTGTCGCCGAGCGTGGCGGTGTAACGGATAGCGTTCTGGCCTCGCATTCGGGAGGACGGCGGTTCGAATCCCCGTCCGAGCATCCAGATTTGGGTTTTCCATGGTTTCCCAAATCACTCCAGGCAAATGCCGGGATGCTTCCTTCAAAAGGCCATGGCCGAATTCCTTCCCATCCCTTGCCCCCATCCTTGCCCCCCATCCTTTCCCGTCTCTAAAGACCTCGCTGTTGAGAGACATAAAGCAATTAAAAAAAAAGTTGAGAGACGTAAAGCAGCTAAAAAAAATGATGTCATGTCAATCCATTTCACGATGGGTATCAGCCGGTTTATTGTTTTTGTCCAAGAAAGCCTCCAATCCACTCGATCTCCATGAATACTGTAAAAGAACCGAATGAAGACTAAAAGTTCACAAGAGAAGTTCAGTGACCACTTAATCACCAAAGGTTTGGGTTAGATCCTAAATCTCCGAGGCGCGTTTGTAATGAGGCTGTCGATGGTAATTCGCCCATAGGACGGAAACTCAGTGTCATTCGGTTTTTTATTTATTTATTTATTTTATTTTTTTTACGTCTCGTCGACGGCTAAGGTCATTAGAGGCGGGATGGGACTGGGAACAAGGAACGGGAAGGAATTCAGCCATGGCCTTTGAAGGAAGCATCCTTGCATTCGCCTGGAGTGATTTGAGGAAACCATGGAAAACCCAAATCTGGATACCCGGACGGGGATTCGAACCCGCGTCCTCCCGAATGCGAGGCCAGAAGGTGTCATTCGAAAAAGTGTGCCCAAATGGTCGTTTCTCAATGATTATACATGTGGATTGCATGAAAAATCATCAAAATAAAAAAAAATTACGTATTTAAATTTCGCAAATATGTATACGAATAACTTATTTGCTATTATACTGTTAAGAAAGAAACGAAAATTTTAAATGAATAATTAAATTTTATCTTATTGGCACTTACATTGTTAAAAAGGAGTTTGCGATGCTAGCTAAAAGGCAATTGTCTGCTGTCGAAGTAATTGTACAAAGATACACGAAAATACTATGGACAGAAATAAAAAAGTATGACGCCAGACAGAGATTTAAACAATTACATTGTGACATTCGTGTAAATTTGCAGTAGTTTTTTTATTTATTCACGTCGACTAGATGCAGAAATTCAGAACATTCAATGTTTACGCCGTATACTTTGTAGCATTAATTACAACTAAGTTGCAAAATAATCTATTTCTGTTTTCTTTTTGACAAGAGATAAGAAACAGGGTTAGTTTATTAAATACTCACAAAGGTTATGCGAAACGTAGGTAATCGCGAAATTCATCAATCAAATAAATAATGGTTATTAGTTTTTTAAATTATACTTAACTTATAAAGTTTTTCATAATAACAAAATTTTTCATAATTTCAAGACAAATACAGTTAATTAAAAACATTCTAGCAAATTCTCCGAGAATCTACTCAGATAAAATTTACTCATATCACGAAAAGTAACAGTACAAAGATCGTTATTAGTTTTTTCTTAGAAGCTTTTCCAGAACAAATTACAACTACTGTAACACCATAATGGCTACCCGTAACTATTTAATAGAAATTCGAACTAGTTGTTTATAAACGACTATTTCCAGCGGTACTGGGTACTGTGAAGCAGTCATCTTTAACGATTGCGAGAAAAATAGCATGTGTAGGCAGATCAGACCATATCCAGGTTAACTATTCTGTTTTCTAATAAACCAATTATGTTTGCATTTCGTCCCTTATCAATAATTTTGGTGGTATCAGGGATACAAAACATGTCATATATGATTTAATTGAAAACTGGACCAAAATGCGTTATGCCTTTTAACCGTCTGGCATTAAAACAGCGCTAGTTAGAAGATATTTAATGTTTTCAGATGTTCTGTTCGTTCGAATAAATGCGACAATGTTGGCAGCACTGCTTTTGTATCGGTCCTTCGCCGCCGTTAGTCACAATAGACAATGCGCATTAGCGCGCGCGGAAGCGCAGTATTAAACTAAATGAGCCCCGCCCCGTCTGGTTATATAATCTGCGCCGCCATATTATAGTGCTTACGCGACAGTCCAGCGACCGCCATTCCGATGAAAAATTTTCAGAAAATAAAAATAAATGAGGGCGGTAGCGCCGAGCAGCCGCGTTAGTCCTGCCACTAAATATCAGCGCGAATTGAACGCGCGGCTCGAATCGGAAGTGCGCCCACCATAAATCGCCCGCGATGTGCTAACTCGGGACGATTTTTTTTTTCGCCCGTCGGGAGGGGTGCGACGGTTTGAAAAAAATCGTAATAATAAATACGAGCGGAAACAATTTTTTACGGTGGGCACATTGTGTGGTGGCGGACCTGTGAAACAATGGCGCACGAAAACAGGCAGCCAACGACATTAATATCTGCTGATTCAGGTCCGTATCTTCCGCTATTCCTAATACCGGGGCGTAGAGAAAGTTCTGTAGTCCATGGTCACGTGCATGATATCCCTGGATCTATTCTACCCCGCTTGGATGATGCCTCAATGATTTTAAGAAGAACGGATGACAGTATTTGGCCTATCTTATTTAGTATACGTAACGATACTTGATAAATGAGGCATCAGTTAAAACATTAAGTTCTCCGCTTCTGATAATTTTTAAACTTGGAATTGCACATTATATTGTTTGTTTATAATCCCATGTTTTGGCGTCCATACTGCTAGAGAGGCATGTTGTCTTTCCCATGGCTATTCGACTCAATATTTCAATTAATTCCATACAAATACACAAAATAGATTTAGAAACACACAACAGTTTCTGCAATAACATGTTTTTGCAAACTATTACTATGCACTTTCATAAAATGCGTTGTGTACGAAGACAGGACTCACCTCGGAAACGTTCGGCGAATCACGATGGTGCCCGAAGTGTTAGTTCCACTGTTTGACACCACAGCGCTGCTTGTCTAGCCAGGAACTTACACTGATAGATAGATAGATAGATAGATATGTTCACTTTGATCTCATGTGAGAATAATCTCGGGGATGTGGAACAGTACATACACTTATTTTTAATGTCAATATTACTATATAATTGATAATATTATTATATATTAACAAGTTAGCTACAACCCATTAGTATAACCAATATCTCCTGTAATCTACACATACAATCCCGAGTTAATTAATACTTATTATGTGGAACAGTGTATATACTTGTTACCAGCATCTAATAACCAGTTATTTTCTTACCAACCAGTTACCATGATAAGTTTAACTGTAATTTGCGACTACATATGATATCATGTTAGTTGTGAATCAGTACACACACCTATTAACAATATCAATTATATTACCAACAACTCATAAGCTATGTAAGACTGGAGATTTTCTCGGCGTTGTAAATGAATAAAATTTTCTCGGGTAACTAGCCGAGTTAGTCCATCGTTTGACCACGACGTTTCGGCGGTCACAATCTCTGCCGCCATTGTCAAGTGACTGGTCAAGTCACTTGACAATGGCGGCAGAGATTGTGACCGCCGAAACGTCGTGGTCAAACGATGGACTAACTCGGCTAGTTACCCGAGAAAATTTTATTCAACTCATAAGCTGTCAATTACTTAAAAACCTGTTAGTATGATAATTTTTCACAGCAGTTTTTGAGTGCATGCTATCCCATGTTAGTTACTATATATGAGTGAAATTTTGTAAACAGTGTAATTACTTAATTTGTGAAAAGTTTCAACAGAAAGAAAAACCATATATCATTTTAGTAATTGTGGACAACTTTGTCACCTTCCCCTTTCATACACCATATATACTATTTTATCAGTCATTCTTAGTTACCAAATTCCAAGAAGAAAATTCTTTCACAGAGTAAAATGGCTTCTGAAGCAGAAACTCTCTCAGTTTGCACTTAAAGCAGTTGGGTTTTTGTAGATAACATTTAATTTCTGTTGGTAAGACATTGAATAAGTATATTGTAACTGCGATGCCTGCTAAACGCAATCGTCTGTTAAGGAAGTAACTGCATATAGATATGAAGGACAGATAAAAAAAAAAAATTAAAACGAGGCAGAGATATATGCAACGTTCGTTTGAATCTAAATAATGATTTTTGTTTATTTATGACGATTGATTGCATAAATTCGCGTAAGGTGAAGAGCGTCTGATCTATTCTGTGTAGCAGTAATAGAACCTGTTCTTCCAAAAGGTATGAAATGGGGAATTAAAAAAAAAAAAAAAAAAAAAAAAAAAAACTCAGAGAAAGTTTACACGAAACATAAGAAATCACGAAATATATCAAACAAGTAAATAGTCGTTACATGTGATTTTAAAATTATGGTTTGCTTAGAAACTTTATCAAACAATAAAAATTTCCGTCATTTCTATGAGATATAAGTCTTTCTCGGCGTATCTTCGATATAAATTCTTCTCGGGTTTGCCGCCGAATTACATTTTCTACTGTCAAGCACGGAATGGTTACGTCATTGGAGTCAGCCAATCGGAAGTCGACAACGTTCCTGGCTCGTTCAGTTCCGCTATTCAGTCCAGTTTTTGTTGTTCCTTCAGACACAACAGACCTGATGTTGGCGGCAGTGAAAGTCGCCGAAAGCTTGACAGTAGAAAATGTAATTCGGCGGCAAACCCGAGAAGAATTTATATTCCGTCATTTCTGTTGGACTCAGTTGAAGCAAATGTGTAGATTATGAATCAGTAAACACTTTGTTGCCGAAAATCAAGTTTTATTTAAAATTAGACTTAAAATTTTATTGCTGCACTTGGATAGAGAAAGCTGAAGTAAAGGATGTTCCAAAAAGCAGATAATCGGGATGATATGACGGTGTCACATTACGATAGTTTAACGCACCTATCAATTTTGATGCAAAGATCGATTAGCGAGTGTAAAGTCGATTATTGACTTCAACGATCTAGTAGGAGTATCAGTAGCAGAGTGTATGTGATATAGCGCGCGAGTTGTTACCGCAAATGTGTGTGCGGGAAGAAATGATCGTACCGATCTGAAAAGTGTCCGCCTGTTGAGAAAAGCCTTTTGAAGAGCTACCGCGTCGGTAAAGTACCCAGTGACATTCATGTACATTTAAAGACAGTCGTATGTGTTATGGTGCACGAACTGTTACAGTAAATGAGTGCGCGGGAAGAAACGATTGTGCCTAACAGAAAAGCGTCACCGCTTGTTGAGAAAGTCTACCGCGTCGGTTAAGTGACTAATGAACCTTATGTACTCTTAAAGACTGTTAGTTACGTAGGTCGTTCACTAATGTAGAAAAAGATATATCTTGTTGTTTCATTTGTGTTGATTGAAAGAAAATTCTCACTCGCTAAGAACTTGCAAATCTTCGGCAATTATTATTCAGGGTGTTCCTTGTATACCATTCAGTACAAGAAAATAATAAATATGGTTCGGTGGTCGGAATGTAACAACTTATAGCTGTGCAATAAAAAGTGTTCTTGTGTCGATATACTTGGAGTATGTGTTGTGCAGTAAGTAACTGTGATAAATCATTCCCTCACCCACCAAACCAGGCGACCGACTCAAAAACTTATCCCTGAATAATTTCCTTTGTTTTATGAAGTTCCGATAGCTTTCAAACATGGTCAAAGCATAAAGAAAATAAGTGGTGATTGTGAACTGAGATCTCGTCATCAGAACTTATATTTCAAATAGCATACATATTAATAAGTTATTTTACAACGGGGAAGCCATTGACATACCGTTATACCATTGAACCTGCTTCACGAAGAGAATCAATTGCAACGTGTTTAAAAATAACAACAAACTAAGGGGAGAGGGTTAATTGTGAAAGACTGTCTACCATAGTTCCTCCTGCAGAATTGTGTTCATGGTTTTAAATTATGTCACTATCTGGGGACACCTTGTGTCAATGCCGTTTTTTACACAACGATTCAGGTTTTGCTGTTATTTGCTAAGATATATAGCCTTCGGGTTTGGAAACACGTGAGCTAGCCATATATAAAACGTCTTTTCTTAGTGCACTGCAGGGCTCTATTGATAATCATCACATGCACCACGAATGTAGGGGAGAGCGAGGGAATGATAGCCTACTAAGGAAAAAGTGATATAAGAGTGCCTTAGAAACGATTTTTTGTATTGTATCTTTTTTAAAAAAATTTATATTCTGCTATGTCTAACTCATGAACTATGTAAAACAAATCGAAAACTGGCACTTCACTGAAGAGAAAAAACATAAAAACCAAATTGTCTCAAATGTCTCTTATTACCCGGTCAAATGGGTAATGGGAGCCCCCCATAGGGTAATGGGAGCCATAGTCAAATTAGTCCATAATACTGACAGAACTTTAGTTTTCTTTAACAAAATTGAAAATTAACACAATTCTTTCCACTCTTATGGATCTGCAAATTAATCATTTACTTTTTGTACATTAGAAATACATTATTTTTTCATAGCACAAAATTTACAAATCAATGACGATTCATCATCACAATTTGCACATCCAGATGTGATACATTTCTACACAGGACATGAGAGTGTCATTTGAGTCTACTTCTGTGAAGCAAAGAAAACTATACAGGAACCATCACTTTCATCGCTAATTAAAATCGGTGAAGATTGTGACAAACGGCTTGTAGCCCTTGATCTACAATTAGATGGCCTGTCCCTCCTTGCATTCACTGTTGCTTCCTTTTTTTCTTTTTACAACAAAATATTCGGATCTTTTCTTCGACGGATCGTTATTGCCGTCTATCTTCTCTTTCTTTCGTTTTTCCTTTCCTTGATAGAGTTTTCTTGGCGGTGAAGCAGTCAAAATATCCGAATGCTGTTTTTTTTTTATGAGCATGTGTTGGTGGCCTAAAATTGGCGTAGGGGAAGTTACGGGGTAATCAGTGCTAAGCTCCAATTACCCCACATGTTAACGCTTTTGTTAAAAAGTAATAATAATAACAATAATAATATATGATCAAATTTTTCATTCCCGTTTATGTAATGCCTGTTAAACTAAATTAATCACGCAACCATTACAGTATATTAAGATAACTTTATAAGTAATTTAGCAAACTTACCTGCTTAAGATAATACCTGCAAAAATTTCACTCGGATAACCGAAAACACATGATGTCGTCTGTTTCGTAAACTTATGGCGATTGAGCCATCACCTTCTAGGGAGCCCTCAAAGAAATTCTCAGGTTTCTAGCACGCAATATTCATATTATTGCTGATAGAACCCTTAAGCTCCCATTACCCCGTTCTCCTTTACGTCTATTTTACATAATAAATTGTGTCTTTACATCAAATTTTCGAACAGATCCTACACAAACTGACTGCGAGAGAAACAAAACCTGAGTGATCGATGTAACAGGACACACGCTATCCATCTGTCTCTCACCGTTCAGTTAGTTTTAAAAATTTCGTGACAAAACGTATTATTTACCCAGAAAAAGTATCTCATATCCTAGATATTTAATATTTCTTTATCAAATTTCATCAAGATCGGTTTAGCTGTATAAGTATGAAAACGTAACAAACAGATATAGAGACAACGTTGGTTTTGGTTTTAGAGTATTAATGTAATGTAGCTTGAAATCTTGGGCTGTTATTGTAACACAGGTCGTCCCGGCGTCGCGTCGGTGCGTGTTAACAGTTGCGTCTGTTTTCAATAAGGCAATGCAAGAGCGCCATATTTCAATCGGCACCGAAAGCTAGCCTCGCTTGAAACCCATTCTGATATTAAAAGCTTGCGCGGGGTCTCGTACAGATTTCCAGTGCGCTCGCTAAACGAGATTACTGGGGCGCTATGATGGACGGCGCGACCAGCCGGCCGACATAAGGAGGTTTAAATTTTAAAAGTGATTAATTCTCTTCCGAGCGATTTGCGGCGCCGTGCAGGGCGCCTCACAATTAGGCGTCCCCCCCCCCCCCACGCCGAGAGCGTCTCCGCTAAACGGATAATCGCAATTTATCGTCGCGTGCCGCGTGGCGCCGCCTGTCCGTGTGCTATCGGATGCGCCCCACGGAGCAGGGATCCGTAATTGTGTCTGTTTGTGTCTTTTTGTTCCGGAGTGACGCGGGGAGAGGGTCTGCGATTCGCTAATTGAAAGGCTGCGCTCTCGGAGACTCGTCCAGCCGAGGTCGCTTGATCGAAGCTTATGGTACTGTATCTCTATGAGAACAGAACTGTAACTTCCATATTTACTGCCATCACATAGGGAAACTTCAATTCTATGTTCTTGAGAGCACAGAATATCTTATTTTAGCAAAAAATAATGAAAGTTATCACACTAATTGATAGATTCTATGATAGCCATAGCACTGCAATCTGATGACGGATTCTTATGTAACTCGACGAGGCAAATGGAAAGTGAGGAATAATTTTTTATATATATATATTTCGCTTAGTTTCAAAGATATCGTATTTCGAAAGTGAGGTGGTTAGGTTGAAACGTGGCCTGGACCAGAATTTCATGAAAGCAGAATTTGATGATCGACTATTATGCAATACGACGAGACAAATCGAAAGTGAGGAATATGTTTATATATACATATATATATATATATATACATGTATATATATATCACTTAGTTCTCGAGATATCGTATATCAAAAATGAGCGGGTCAGGTTGAAATGTGGCCTAGACCAGGAGGGAAATTTCAACAGAGCCAAATAAGATGACTGATTATGATGTATCTCGACGATACAAATCGAAAGTGAAGAATAATTGATGTTTCTATAAATAGCTCAGTTCTCGAGATATACTGTCTCAAATGTAACTCGACGAGACAAGCGAAGAATAAAATTTCTCAGTATCTCGCTTAGTTCTCGAGACAGACTGTCTGGAAATTCAGGTGATTAGGTTGAAATGTTCTGGCGACCAAAAAACTTTCACCAAAGTCACAAGGCACTACAAGCCGGACATTCACAATGCATGTTTTCTTCTTCCAAGTCGTTGTGATTGGGTTTAAATGTGACGTGGACCAACGACGCCAAAGACACAAGGAACTATACCTACGACTAATTATTGACTGTCGGTATCTCAAGAAATAAGCGAGATATCAAATAAATACATAAAAATAAATGTTTTGTTCACGCTTGTCTCGTCTTTCATAAAATTTTGGTGTCACGGTGGTGATATAGCTGATTTTAACAAAACAAGAATGAGTGTTTTCACTCTTTTGACAGTGAAGTTTGTATCCTGCGAATGCTAACAGGAGACAGACAAGTGAAATGAAATTTCTGAGACGTACAATGGTTGGTATATGTAATGGAACGACTGGACACTCAGCAAAAGAGGACCCCATGCAGAAAATGATAGAGAAGGTCAGACTAAAATGGTATGGGCATATAAAGAGAAGAGAGTAGCAGAGAATCCAGAAAAAGAACAAGGGATGGATGACTGAGAGGAGTGGAGAAGAGTGTAAGGAATAGGGGAGAGAACTGGAACAAGGTGGTAACAGAGGGGTGGTGGGAAAATGGAGAGGCTTGAACATAAAGCAGACTGGGAACTGTTTAGGCTGATGAGTAGTGTTTGTCAGCTAGTGGTATTAATGGGTATTTTCATCAACGCACTCTTCTGCATATCTCTAAGCCTGCCTGTCGAAGATGGCAGAAAACCAACAATGCTTGCAACAGATTTCTCGCCAGTAATAGAGCACGCCTCTAGTGATCATAGTGCTGCAAGTTGATGATTGATTCTTATATAACTCGACGCGACAAAACAAAAGTGATGAATAAAATTTATTGATATCTCGTTTTGTTCTCGAGATATCGACTGTCAAAAATTAGTTATAGATATAGTTTCTTGTGCCTTTGGCGACGTTTTTCTTCTGGTTCAGGCCACATTTCAACATTACGCACAACGGGTACTAAAAAAAAACAAAAAAAAACACCCATTGTGCATATCCAGCGAGTAGTTCTTTGTGGCTTGTCGGATTATTTTATTTATTTTTTCCTGGTCTATGCCGCATTTCAACCTAACCACCTCAATTTTGAGACGTATCTCAAGAACCATGTAAGATACGTAAAATTTTATTGTTCAATTTCGATTTGACACAACAATCCATAATCGAATTCGGCTTTGGCAAAACTTGTCTTCTGTTCCAGGCCTAATTTCAATCATACGCTCATATTTTTGGCATACGATATCTCGAGAACTAAGCGATGTATAATATAAAAATATTTCTCTCTATCGATTTGTCTAGAAGAGTTACATTAGAATCTATCATCAAATTCCAGCGACACGGTTATCATAGAATCTTCCACAACTTATATTGAATATTGCACGAAGCATTCAAAACACATGAGCACTATAAGCTCTTGGAATCAATAGTTATTTCTCTTTTTCGTCAATGTAACATTTTCAATCTCAGCATAACAACATTCGTCTGTCTCTCCTAATAAAGTCTCTTTCTTTCCACCATAGACCACACTTGTAATGATACAGATAATACGATCCGTGGAACTTCATATAACTTGTTCATTCGCTAAATTAACACTTAATAATTGTTACTATAAAATCTACGCATGGTTATATCTTAGCAACTTCACATGTTTCTTCTCCTCGAGTCCAGTAATCACAATCCTTTATGTGTCCAAAACTCTGTATAGAACAAAACTTTTTCCTGCTCTCAACTCAACAGGTCGTCTTTGTTTTTGAACTAGCAGTTGCTTGTAACTTAGTCCGTATAAACTGTAAGAGTTCGCACCTCCCTCTTAAGCCAACGTGACCAAGAACAACATGATACATTGCCCTGGAGGTCACTGATCGCAAATTCTCAGAGCAAACAGCAACTTCATTCTTCCAAATAATACGATACAAAATCACGACAAATATTTTGACTCGTGAAGTATCTTCCGTGTAAATGAAGATTATCTTGAAACAGTTTTAAGGCTTTGATTTATTCCCGAAGTTGAAGGAAACAATGCTTGGACAGTGGTTTTCAAGACTGGAAGGGATTTGTGTAGCGGTTATCTGGCGCATCTGCTTATTGAACATGGTGATGAAATCTTCTAAGACGTTAGGAAACGATCACTGAGATGCAAAGACACTATATAGTGTGGCGCATTATTTATGAATTTCTTCACACACTGCCAGAAGGCATTTTACAGATTCAAGTTAGATGATTTACTGGTCAGGATAGGTGGATGAGGGAATCGGAAAGCTTGCGGTGAGACGGGGAAGCAACCAGGCGGAAGTGCATTGAATTTCCGGTGTATGGGAGAGTTCCGACACCGGATCCTTATTGCTTTCTCCTGTAATTAATTCACAGACATGGCTAGAACAACACACTTCCTGGTTACGAGTTAACCCTATTCTGCCACACTTCGCAACACAGAATTATGGCTTATTCTTATAAAACGATTATCTTGGTCACGATGCTCTGTCACGCGGAAACGTCGCGCTATGACGTCACACTCTGACGTCACGCTTCCTGTCTCCGCTGCCAAACCAACAACGACCGGAGATGTTCGAGGTTAAGGGTGTTACTTAATAACAGTTCTATTTAGCTACGCATCCACGAATAAATGGGCTGCCGGCACACTAAAAGAAAAGGATGTAATTCGTAAAAATCGAGTTATTAATTATTAGTTGCTTTTTTAGTTAAAATTCGTTCGATGTTGATGTTTCTTATACTCTCTGTACAGCGATACCATTACAACAGTAAGCTAAGAAACATCTACATTATATCATTTTCAAGAATATGAGAGTTATTTGATGAAAATTGTATTTAACGAAGAAACGAGTTGCTAAAATACTGCATTCAACACGTCATTTCTGACTGGCTTGCAAGATATTTATATTCGATGTAGGTATTTAAGTCGCTGTTATAATATACACGAACAAATGAGTTGCCCAAATTGCGATTGAGTGCACGCTTCGGTGACAATCACCCTACAGATGTATTTCCCTTTTCTACCTACTTTTGCCCTCTACTAATTTCAACTTTAACGTCTTTTAGCGTTTGTGATAAATTGTCCACCATTTCTTTTGGTAGTTTATTGCAATACCTAACCCCTTTACCTACGAAAGAAAATCTTGCCACTCATTTATACCTGAAATCGAGTGCCAACTTGTGGTCATGGTCAACTTTTCGCTTCCACACAGCACTCCTAATTCTTCCACCAATATCTTTCCGCGTCTCATCAACAATGTACGCCTTGTTCACTCCCATGACACTCTTCACCCTCCTCCTGTCTTCCAATGAATATCATTTCAGTTCCTTTACCATATCAGTTACTGACTGTGTTCTGCGGTAATTTCCAGAGACAAATCTATTTATTTTATTTTATTTTTTATTTGGCTTTCAGCCCTGAAGGCCATCTAGCCATTTTCCATTTAAATTATTAGATTACATGTGGCCCGTTACATAGTTCATTGTACACGTTAAAAATAAATTGCATAATACATTCTGTACATTAAAATATCTAGTTTACAAGGTACAAATAGTTTACATTCAAGTTATAATTACATGATTCCTTCTACAGGTTAAAATGATAAATTGTATACTACCTTCGGTGCAAAGAACAAAAACAAAACTGGTTTTACACGGTAAAGATATACATTAAAACCTTTATAATACATAGTGAGCCTTGTAATGATAGGATTTGTCTGTTACACTTATTAATGCAGCTATTTTCATAATTCCAGTTTGATTTGCCGTAAGAAAGCGTACATGAGGGAAAATATTTTGTATTTGCTAGTGGTTAACAAAGTAGAAACATTTGTTGGCAGTTGATGCCCCAGCTGCACCAGTTTCTTAGTAAGGTTGTCGGATATGTCTTTATTTAGTGGACATCCAAAGAATATATGGTTAACGTCTTTTTCCTGACCACATTCACAGTATGGATCGTCTATAACACCGATCCTATATAGATGCTTTTTGAAGCGTGCCTGCCCAAATTTTAGTCTACATATATATGCTGGTGTATAGTTTCCTGGGGCATCGAACATTTTGGAACCATGGTCGTTTTAAAATTACCGGGTGTAAGCTTGCATAACCCTTCTTGGCGGGTGTGTGTTCCCATTCTTTGTCCCAGTCTTTGTATAGTTTGTCTTTTAATGTCACGATTAAGTCCGACATGGGTATCTTTACGTGGGTAGCTTTACCAGTAACGGTTGCTTCCTTTGCCAGCTGGTCGGCTAATTCATTGCCTCTACACCCACAATGTCCTTTCACCCAAGACAACACTACAAGTTTATTAATGTTTTCCAGATCTATGATTACTTTAATGATTTCGGATATAATTGGGTTGTTACTTTGGTTTAAATGTTGATTCTTTAGAGCCGTTAGTGCGGAGAATGAGTCAGATAGCACGATGATGTTGTTGTCCTGTAAGCTGCTGACATACTTAAGGGCTTCTAGGATTGCAATTAGTTCTGCTGTCATAATTGAGGTTTTACTCGGCAGTTTGAAAGTGCACTGTACCAGCAGCCCTTCTTTGCACTCCCTACATCTCCTTTATTAAATACCCAAAATGTGGGTCCCATACCACACCACCACATTCAAGCAATCGTTTGACTAAAGCTTTATAACCAAATTCTTTCATTTCTCTCACCGCCACTATCAACGTCCCTTCCGACGGACAAATTACCGTCACTTTGGAAACTGAAGTATGACAGAATTCTGTTCTGAAATTTTAATTAAGAAAGGAAAGAACATTCTTCGATTCTAGTACAATGATTCTTACGAATCGTTGTACCTCCACATTCCTTTTCCAACTGCCTAAGTGTCGAAGAAGATTTATGATCTTTGTTTCTGGGTTGTTGGTTATTGCGCAGACTTTTCCTCCCTGCTTATCAGTCGCAATGTGTAGTATGATGCACGCTTTCATTCACATGAGTGATGAAGAAATGATCTTTCTTCCAATTGTCCCTCAAAGTGGGTGCAGATAAACGTACGATCATCCCTGGAGCTTTCGCTTACCCAATATCTCGAAGCCAATTCGTGTCGCGATACCCCCTTGACCTCCAGCCTGCTTGTGTTACATCCCATTTCTTGCGGGTATTCCCTCGTTCGGAAAACCACATTAGGGTGTCTTATTCACGCAATATTTCGAGTAGCCTTCTTTTGTAGCTGGTAAAAAAAAGCGATTACGGATCTCGTTTAGGCGGGGCGATTGCCGTCCAGAAACGCAATATGGAGGTCCCTCGGGAGCTGGGGTGGACGGCTTCTCGCTGCAGGCGAGCAAAGTGGCCTTCTTCGATCCGAACAGTCTGCAGACACGGTGATCCCAAACTCGCAGCAAAAATAAACAAGGCATCAGTTTCCATGGGAAATGTACTTTATTTCTCATTACAGTGCCCTTAACCGTAAGACGCCTGAGAATTTTCTGAAGACACATGATAGTTACTTACAAGCCTTGTATATCACAGGTGAAATTGTAAATACATGTTCATCATTCGGAGTTGACCTGCATCGTAGTCCACCACAATGGAAAGGCAATGGGTGATTCAACCCACTTAATTTTCCCGTGAAGTTGCTATCAACAAACTCTACTATAACAGCGTGCAGCCAGTAGAACGGTCATGGTACAAAACTCTGTTTTTTTAAACTTTTCTATAAAAATAATGGTACACAATCATCAGGAAGGTCAGGGTCCAATCCGAAACTTCTCCACCGTACGTGTATGACACTGTTGATTATAATTCGGCAGTCGTATGGGGATGTTAAACTTAAATGCCGCTTTGATATACTTCTAAATACTGGGCCTCAATACATTTTTAGCCTTTCTCGTATTTCATCTTTCACTTACGACGCACCACACTGAACCATCAAAGCAGATCATAAGTGAGATAAGTTACTCAACCACTGCGCTACTTGATAACATAAGAGTCTCAAAGCTGACAAGATTTCGATGTAATTCATAGTATATGTGAAGCAGAGTCTGCGGGTGTGTGTGACTTGGTCCCCTCGGCGTTATCGCCTGCACGGCAGCCTGGCTCTCGACGTTTCACTTATCTGGCGGGCGCCCTGCCCTGTGTCGATATTCTAATCACGCTGTTACGAGGGCATCAATTAGATGCGAGGGAAGTCTTACACGCCACACGCCCGCCGTCAACCCGCCGTCAATCCCACCCTCAGCAAGCTTCACCCACTCCCGTGATCACAATGGAGTGCCTGTCCAACTGCGAGACTTCGAAAACCTTCCAATCAAAGAGGTTGGAAACTGATCGTCATATTAATGAAAGATCATAACATGATTTGAGAAAATTCCCTGACTGAATAAAGAACCAGGGAGACAGAAAAAGTAAATGGAAACAGCTCTATCGAATCGAGGTCCACTCAACCATCATGTTGGCTTACATCCACTTGCTGATCTAGGCAAAAAGCATTTGATTATTATTATTATTCTTTTCCGCTTTGACCTCTATGGACCACGTCGTTCTTAACTCTGGTGAGCTTACTTTTTGGCCCAATATTCCTTTATCCTTGCACTGTGGTTGTCTTTTCCTTCCTGGATTGATTTCACCCCAGATCCGGGGCGCAGTGTTTTTGCTGTTAGAATCTGATGCTTTAATCAACATTCCGTACTTATCCCTTTTGTAAATTTCATTGTGGTCAGTTTCCAGTTGCTCGACATCTTTTCTGACCAGCCTTGTCCATTTCCCTCGAGAGATGGTGTTGAAGATTTTCCGGGCTAGTCTATGATTTTCCATCCTAGCTATGTGACCATAGAGCATTAATCTCCTTTTTCTCATGGCTGTTGTAATGCTCTCCAGTTGTTGGTATGGGTCCTTATTATACCTGAGTCTGTATTTTCCTTCTTCTTTGACAGGACCCATGATTTTCCTCAAGTTCCAGTTTGTTGAGTTGTCCCATGATTTTTCTCAAGTTCCGGTTTTCTGTGTTGTCCCATTCTAACCATGTTCAAGCATACAGTACTGATGGTGGAATTACAGAATTGTTGTGCCTAAGCTTGAGGTTGAGTGAGAGGGATTTAGATCCATACATGTTCTTACAAATGTACATTCTTTCCAGTCTGGCACATCTGCTATCCATGATTAAGTCCTCGATGATGTTTGGAGTTATACATTCTCCAAGATATTTGAAGGCATTAGTCCTTCGCATGTAATATTATTATTTTGCTTTCATCAGTCTCTCGACTGGTTTGATGCTATCCTCCATTTCTTCCTAACTTGCGCTAACGTCATCTCAACATACCCCATACAACGTCTTCATCTATCTGCTTCGTATATTTCTATCTTTGTCTACCTTTACAGTCGTTATATTCGGCTGTTCCCATCACTAACAAATTAGCCAATCCACAATGTGTTTAAATGTCACCTACTATATTCTTCCTCCTTTCTGTATGACTTAACCCATCATTTCCAAAAAAGGTTCATTTCGTACTTTATCTGTCCACTTAATACTGGGTGTTATTTGACCGATAAAGCTAACAAATTTCTACCAAAATAGCTATACCGAATTCATGATTAATTATTCCTTGTAATAATCTCTTAGTTATAGTAAAGAAATAACACTTCTTATGTTTTTTATAAGATGGATTTAGTTTCTTACATTTCCATTGCAGCATTAACCACTCAAAAAAAAAAATGAAGAAGAAAAAAAAAAAGATTAATGCTGACTGCAGACACTTTTGAGTGATGCATACGGTGATCTCTGGTTTAGATGCCAAACTCTCAATTTCTCAAGTGTCACCGAGCGTGGTGGGTGAGCGATAACGCTCTGGTCTCGCATTCGAGAGGATACAGATTCGAATCCCCGTCAGGCAATCCAGATTTTGGTTTTCCATGGTTCCCCAAAAAACCCCAGGTGAATGGTTCCTTAAAAATGCCATGGTCGAATTCCTACCCGTTCCTTGCCCACCTCTAATTGTCTAGACGTGTACCCTGGCAGCGTGAGGGTTACCGTGTTGGTCTCGAGTTGCTAAGGTCACCGATTAGAGTCGGGCCTCGGGAATGGATGGTATTAATTTAATTTTTTGTCCATCTTGTGTTGTCCATACTATTGTAAATAAAAACACTTGATAGCTAATACATGTTTATTTACAAAAAAAATGATGCAGATTTGATGAATTAATGTACGCTAATAGAGTCAATAATAATAATAATAAAAACGTTGTGAAGCTGGTTAAATGGTAATAAAAGCTGAAAGCAACAAATTAAAGAGACCTCTACGTAGACGAGGAAAAAAAATTCTGGTATCCTTTGGAACAGTAGGCTGAATATGCCTTCCCTACGATTCATCCATTTCCTTGTTTCTTTCCCTACAGCACAAAAGCACAATACATTTAGGGAGCGTGCATAATCCACGTAGCTCCATTTTGGCCTCCTGTGAACCCCCCCCCCCCCAAAAAGCCCTACGTGGCTTTTTTCTCTACCCCCTCCCCACGTAACACGTAGCCTTTTTATCCTTTTGATTCCAGAAGACATTTTGTACGGTATTCTCCTGTCAGACTATTGTAAATTACATAAGGAGATAATTAACTGAAGGAAATAAATATTCACATGTTATTGTGTGTTCTGTACCTCATTTTAACTGTGAAAAATGTTATGAAAGTAAAGCCACGTGGCCTGGCTCGGAACCCCCATCCCCCTCTCCCCGCACGTAGCTCAGCGTAGCCTTCCAGCCAACCCCCCCCCCCCCTGGACCCAGCCACGTGGTTTGTGCACGCCTCCTTAGCGCAAACGCTTATCATTGTTGCCAACACATGAAGTCACATTTAGTAGCATTAACCATAGTGACGATAGCAATGGGTGAGAACCTAGGTTAAATCGCATAAGAAATACTAGTTATTAATCTCTCACTATACACTAAAAACATGCTCAACTAAGCCTGAATTAAAGGGGTATGAGAAACACACGCTCT
This sequence comes from Vandiemenella viatica, assembly GCA_031002005.1. Taxonomy (NCBI): domain Eukaryota; kingdom Metazoa; phylum Arthropoda; class Insecta; order Orthoptera; family Morabidae; genus Vandiemenella; species Vandiemenella viatica. Next base: position 165,768,933 of record CM061914.1, on the reverse strand, counting down.
TCCTGCATCTATTTTTTCTTCTCGAAGTGATCTGAAAAGCAACAATTCCTTCAAAATAATCTGATTCTGCACAGTACCAAGTCTTTTTTAAAAAACCATTCTGGTTATAGTATGGAGTTATAGGGAATGAAGTAAATATCTGGTGGCGTCAGACTTATTTTCCGCATTCTGTAAACCGAAAATTGTAAAAAATACAAGCTAAACAAATTATGAGGAAAGTCGCTAGATTCTTATCATCAGAGAAAATTCCAAAGTACGTATCGAGTTATTGAATGTAGTAATCGCAAATTATGGAAACGTTTTTCTACTTTTCACAGACGAGTTTCCAAGTGAATTGGCCAAGCTAATGAAAAATAATTTGACCTGCTCCTTATCTGAGCAGTGCGACTGAATGGTTCTGGTAAAGTTTGACGATTTGCTCCATTATTTTCTATATTTTTCGTCCCCTCGCTCTAATGGCGCGGAACCCTCACGGAACTGGTCGCCGCTCCAGTTTTAATAAGGTAATTAAAACGAGTTTCGGCAATTAAGATAAGGTCGATTCCGCAGGCTCTTAGCTTGCTGAAAGAAGCTGACGCGGAGACTACTGCTATGTGGCTGGGCGCAGAATAGTAGCCTTGATAACACTCCAATAAAATAGACTGATCAATAATATAGGCTATTCCAAGCATACGGTTTTCTAATGGGAGCGTCCTGAAATATATACCATTACCGATTTTTACTTATTTTAATACTAAAAAAGGAAAAAGAGGCTACTCAGTTATTTATTTTAATTGTTTCAAGTAAACGTGGCAAAAGAGGAATAGGAAATATCTGTGCCTAAACGTCTTTGCTTTAGAGAGAGGAGTAAAAATATAATCTTTGACTATAAAGGATGGACCTTGAGAAACGAATTGTTAATACTGAATTTAGCAGGATCTTTCCACGTTATTTGAACTAAAAGTGTTACGCACTGAACAACCAATCATTAGATTGAATATAAGAACAGAACGATTAGATTTGTGAAGAAAAGACATTGATATTTGATTATATCATATTTAAGATTGTGTTGTTCCGTCTGGTCTTTAGATGTTATAAATGCTATTAGCGATAAAAATAAATAAGTTAAGAAGAATTTTTTTTTCCTTTGATAGAATTTAATAGTAAGTGAGCTTTCGTTCAGTGTTTAAGTTATAAAAGCTGATGAGATAATACAAAAGTGTAGACTCCTGACTTGAATATTTAGGCATAAGGGGAAACCTGATAGGTTACTTGAACCAAAGTCTAAATGACTTTAGGTACCACCACTAGATCACCAAAAAAACCAGACTTTTGTTGATTTGTTTAAATTAAACATTCAGCGAAGTGTATGAACAAAATAACAAAGGGAATTTATTAATGTGAACGTATTTACAATACCTTGAAACGTTGAGGGTTTTATTTTACGAAGGTACTTATTATTGAGAGAATTTCTTCTTACTATATTTATTATTAATACGAAAATTGATCTGAAAATATAACTGTTCTGGGAAGAACAGAAGTAAAAGCTCATTTAATGTGATTCATAACGAATAACTTAGGACTCTATCATGTATAATATTTCTAAAAAGTGTTTTTTTTAATGTAACGATCCATCTTCCTTCCTTTATACTTACAAATCAGATAAATGAGACATAACTTTATAGATTAAGTCTCCGCTTTGGTAACATTATTATTATTATTAATTTGATGCGATGGAAATTCCCCCAGTCATCCATTTACCCCTTTTTTATATACATACATTTTTTTTATAAAATTTTCTTTTACAATTGGAATGTTAAATTCCTCTCCCACTTACTATTATGATTTACAAATTTTAATTCTAAATTACTTATGCGTTTTTGGAAAATTGTTCATCACTACACTTGATAATTTTTTCCAATCCCTGATACCCTTACCAACAGAAGAAAATTTTCACGCTCTCACTGACCAAAGTTTTGTAACCCAACTCCCTAACTTCTCTGGTACATCCTCTCATCACCCTCTCTAGTAAATGAAGAATTTTTTAAATCTTTTCCTATCACCTGCCCAATGTGCACTCCCAACTGAGTTTGTTATCAAACGTAATACCAAGGTATTTACAACATCATTAATTAAGAAAGGAATTTCTCGAAATTCAACCAGCAAATGGAAAAATTATGAACCATCGGCGTCACGGGTATACGATAGTTCAGAGTTAAGCTGCTAGAATTCGCTGGCATCGATAAGGAGTGGTCCTGTACCACTAGATAGTAGCACGACACACCACAAAAGTATCTATAAATTGTGTTGTCTGAGGTATGGAACTTTTGGATATTTTTGTTTCTGTCCGAGAAACATGACTGTTCATACATTTCTGGGCCCAAGTCTGCTGTGTCTTTTGCAGAAAAGACTTGTTCGTTTATATTGAGACAACTTACAAGTTAAATGTCCCTCTTTTTACTTATCCTCGCTTAGTTACACCACAACCCACTTCCATCCAAATTCCAACTCAACCACCATTCTCTAAATGAATATTAAAAGGATATTGAGAAGTGATTATGGTTGATTTTGTTACAAGAATTATATCGGAATGTTTTTAAATGGTTGACTTACGTTTTTGTTGGTAGTAATGGCTTTGTCGTTGATAAACCGTGAAACAACAAGGAAATTTTCCTTCATCTATCTAAGTCTTGATGACAGTAAAAACTTGTCAAATCTACTATATAATTTCCTAAGCTCACTCACTCACCTCGATAGCTATTGGCTGGAGAACTGTGTCACGTGTCAGCCTTTGCTAGCAAATTAACAGAGATATCATTAGAAGAAATTCTAGGTTATGTCCACAATTTAATAGCTAAGCAACTGCTACCAAATTAATTGCCATAATACATTCATTAAGTTTGCTTTTCATATCATATCATAGTTAAAAAAACATCGATAAACTTTAGTGCTGATAATAAACGTGGAACTGCTTTACAGTAACATGTTCCTAATGAAAGCAACATAAAAAAAACTTTTAAAAAAACTTAGATTACTCATGGTCTCTGCTGTAAACACCGAATGTCAATTGTCATTCCGGCCTAGGCTAAATTTCAATTTGATTAAAACTTTCGCTAATGTTGTTGCTTGACCAAAGTTTATTAATTACGATTTATTTAATTTTTACGTATTATCCCGACCACTTTCGTTAATGGTCTTTGTTTATGTTCGCTGTACGTGATTATTAGGTTGTTTAAAGTGTAAATCAGACCAAATATGTTACCAAATCTACTATTTTGGCAGTTTCTTCGGAGTTGCTCGACTGTTTAATAATATTCTGGAATCTGTATTAAGTTCTCTGGCGGTTATAGACACTATGACCAAAGATTACATTATGAATGCCCAGCCTCAAAAAAAAAAAAAAAAAAAAAAAAAAAAAAAAAAAAAAAACAACCAATGTGATGCTATTGAAGCATACAGGAAATCTGGAAATCTTCTATTTGAGTTTCACGCCGCGTCAACGTCGAGGACATTAGTGCCGGGGAAGTCAAGTTTGTATTTCAGCAAATTAGGGTTAGGGTCTACGAAACAATTATACGATAGCGCGATCGTCCCTATCCGTGTTTATACGTCTATTAATACTACTGAGTTCTTCAAACTCTAGAGATTTTACTCTCCCTAATGGTGAAATACAGGTTAAGTTCGTATTTGGTCAGATCAGATCAACCTGTCACAATCTTTTACCCTAAAAACTGGAACCGTTCTAGACCCGTGACGATACGCAAGAAACGGTCACGGGCTTACACTAGCAGTTTTTAAAATTTCCAAGTCCTGTAAGGGTGAGAATGTGTTTGTTTTACGTTACAGTGTGGCTTGTAGAGGAAGGATGTGCGAGCTGGGAGGCGAGGCAGGCAGTGTGACTGGGAACAGCCGCTGAAGAGACGGAAGAACAGCGCAAGATGGAGACGGCATAAAGCTCCCCCGCGCAGCATATTCTGTCACGGGTCGGGGCCTCTATGCTAATAGCCGTCGCAGTCTTTTGTGTCTCGGCTGCTCCACCTCGAAATGCTAATGTCTCCACTAAAACACAGCCAGCTCAGCTCCGGCCGGTTCTGCTTCTAAAATTTTGTGGCTGACCTTACCACTGCCCGCAGCTTGCGAAAACACCTCTACATTTCTCTGTTCGACACGATTTGGCTATATTCTCCCGAAACATTTCTTCAATTACAAATCACATACTAACAGGGAATAGTTTCAGGAAAAACAAGCATGATCCAAAAAATTTAAAAATTTAAATAATTTTTTATGTCAGTTGTTTTTTTTATTTTTTTATTTTTTGTAACTGCTTTACGTCTCTTTTTAACATCGAGGTCTTTAGAGACGGGAAAGGATGGGGGGCAAGGATGGGAGCAAGGAATGGGAAGGAATTCGGCCATGGCCTTTTTAAAGGAAGCATCCCGGCATTTGCCTGGAGTGATTTGGTTTTTCTACGTAATCATTTCCATTAAAATACTAATGCATAAACTAACCATCATCCAACTCAGGTTTTTACTGCTGTATGAGATTTTCGTATCTCCTAGATATAGTTTTGGGCGCTTTATTTTGTTTTCAAGACGCTATTACTTCTTGGGTGGCCTTTGTTTTTTATTTCTGAGGTTGTGCGCTGTAATATTCTGTACGTTTATCTATTTAGTGGTCCAAGTATCTCTCCGGTTGACATTGACGGAATGGTTCAACCTAACGACGTTTAAAATGTTTTCCCGGAATCCCGCTTGATATTAGTCAATTATATGTTCCGCCTTTGTTCTATCTTGCCTGATAGTACTATTAATAAACACACACACACACAGATATATATATATATATATATATAGTTTGTTTTTTGTAACGTCATCACACAAAAAATACGAAACCAATTTGGTTGGTATTTGAAAACTTTAATCTGGGATATCTTATGCCTCCACGTCACTAGGCGACGGAGTAACAAGTGATAATTTGCTCGTAATCAGAATACATATGTTCCAAAGATTCTTAATACTATCCTGGTCAAAGATAAAAAACCTCCACAAAACCTAGAGAGATTAGGATCTGTCTTAAAATCTGCTTAGTGTCTTTGGAACATTAATATCAGGCATAAAATCTGGTCAGCGACCATCGAATTTTAATATAATTTGTAATGGACAGTCGGTGGGCACGACTTACAACAATCCTGGCCAGAGCTTGTACACTCCACGAACGATAATCATTTTTGGGTTTTAATTAAAATCTCCACTCCAGTTTGTTAAATTTTTCCGTGAAAATGTAGATCTTTCTTTTCCGTTAACTGTTACTAATATGCTATATTACACGCTATACCTAAAATTCTAATCTAATTTTATGCTCTACATCAATATATTAGGGATCACACATTATTTCATTTTTTTGCGTGTTATATGTAACAAGAAAACGTTTCAATAGGCCATCTTTAAATAGTTCTAATCTGTCAGCTTCAACTAAATTAAATTGTTGTTTTTACTTTACGGTGAAGATTTCAAAGATATTACTTTACTAACCAGAGATATAATTCTAACCAAAGTTTCTGCTTTAATTCTTATTAGTTTTCGCTCATTTTCACGTAGCTTGTAGCGTATTAAATTCTATAAACAAACGTGCTTTATTAATCTCGCTGATTACAACGAAACTAAACTATAAACAGAGTCCATAGATAACCGTAACTTCTAGTTCAAAGATAAAACATATTGCTCTTAATCTCCGACATAGCTTTAATAAAATTTGATTAGTTTTTGTGTATTAAATTACATTAAAGTATATGCTAAAAACAAAGAATTAAGTTTCAGCGAACATCAGAAATAATATAGTGGTGAGAAGAAACGAAATTTCTTACATAACATTTGCTACTGGAAAATAGTAAAGACGCACAATTTCAGTCCCACTAGAGCGAAGCTGTGTGTAAATGCTGTCACTGTGTGGAAAGAAATGGTTGATTATTGTTTACGGAATTAGTTTGTTTTAACTAAGTTCGCTATTTATAAACTGCTGTTAGCTTCATATGTTTTATTACTAAAACATGCTTTTTCGTGATGAGCCACCTTTCTCGCTTCACACTCAACCAAAATCGATATATGAGGTATCATTCTAAAGAATAAGCTCTCCTCTTTGGTAACATCATTAATTAAGAATGGAATTTTTCGAAATTCAGCCCATAAATCGCAAATTTAGAACAATCAAGGTCACAGGTATGCGATCGTTGAGAGTCTAGCTGCTAGGCTTCACTGCTGTCGAAAAGGAGTGACCGTAAGGGTTTTTTTTTTATATTTTTGTTTCTGTTAGAGAAACATTTCATCATTTCTAATTGTGTTGGAAGACGTCGTAAGTGTTTTGCTAAGTGCCTATTTCAGTTGACAATGAACAATTGCTACAAATTAGCAGGTTCTTCTTTTGTCCTACTGCAAACCGTCAGCCTCGCTACTCATCAGAAATAATAATTTTTTTTTTTTTTTTTTTTTTTTTTTTTTTTTTTTTTTTTGTAGGGTTAAAATTTGCTACTAGAAAAATAGTAAAGACGCACAAATCTAGGACTGCTCGAGCAAAGCTGTGCGTATATGCTGTGAGTGTGTGCAAAGAAATGGTTGATTATTGTTTACGGAATTAGTTAGTTTTAACTGAGTTCGCGATTTAGAAACAGCTGTTACCATCATAATTTTTATTACTAAAACTTGTTTTTTCGTGATGAGCCATCTTTCTCGCTTCATACTCAACCAAAATCGATAAATGAGGAGTCACTTTAAAGAATAAGTTCTCCGCTTTGGTAACATTATTAATTAAGAAAGGAATTTTTCGAAAATCAACCCGTAAATTGCAAATTTTGAACAATAAAGGTCACAGGTATGCGACAGTTCAGAGTCTAGCTGCTAGGCTTCGCTGTTGTCGAAAAGGAGTGATCGCAATACCGCTAGATAGCAGAATTTTTTGACATTTTTGTTTCTGTTAGAGAAACGTTTCATAATTTCTAATTGTTTTGTAAGACGTCGTAAGTGTTTTGCTACGTGCATGTTTCAGTTAATAAATAAACAATTGCTAAAAATTACTCGGCTCTTCTTTCATACTACTGCAAACAGTCAGCCACGCTACTCATGGTATTTTCGCATTGGCCGCCTAGTTTAGTTAAACTGTCTACGAGCCTGAAGGTCTGATGTTATTAGCAGTGCTGCCTCCCCTCACTGCAGGACATCAGACACGCTGCTACGGTCACGGTCAGTATGGACACTGTTCCCACGCTCTAAATCACCAGCTACTCTACAGAACACGCTAAACGCAACATTACTGTTAACAACGATAGTCGTTTTGTTCATTTTATTACGTATACGCGCGCACAGCAAAATGGCGACAATCCAAACATCAACTGAGACAGTAATAATAATTCCGTGTGGTCGTAATGACCTGGTGACAGGGTTGCGCATTCCGCCCCTGTCGTAGACACCTTCGCTAAACCCGGTAATTCTACCGGTACAGGGGACCTAGAGTTTAAAGTGGGATCCGAACCACGGAACCGTTCTGGCGTACTTCACATTACACAGCACGTTGTGCCCAAGGTCAAGATCGCGTAAACTGCCTAAGAAAATCCTTGCCTATACAGGGATTCGAACCGGGGTCCTTTCGATTCCCAGTCAGACGCCTAAACCATTAAATCACCAAACCGTTCGTCACATGAGATGAAAACAGACTTCCAACAGGGAGAAGTGAGCCATAGAAATTTCTGGTATGCAGATTATCGATCATTAAACTCTCTTAAATTCCCATATAATATTACTTTTTTAGACCAATGCTATCAGTATTAATGATTTTGTATTAATCAGCGTTGGATTTTATTTGCAACAATGCTCAGCTATTAAGCTTTACACCTAGCTGACACCGAGGAAATTAGAAGATTGTGGACAAGGAATGGAAAGAAATTCGACCATGACCTTTTGAAGCAATCATCCCGGCACAGTTAATAGATAATTACTATTGAAGAAACCTAATGCGACTGTCTTAATGTATAGGTTATATCCGTAAAATAGTGTGATACTTACCTTGAAGAACTTAACTTACCGCTGGACATAAGTAATAACCATTCAATAAAACGATGTCTTAGCTTTCTCTCCGAAAATCGTAATCCTTCTTACCATCCTTTGAAAAATGATCAAACTTCACGTAACTACTTCTCCAGCAGCTGATAGATGAAGATTATCTTGTTATAGAATAGCCACTCACACCAACAGTATGCACCCGAATGAAATAAATTTAACAGAATTCCTCGGTGTGTTTCTTCCGTTCTACGATATTTTCACATCACAATATTCCTTGAAGCTATCTAAACTCACGGTGAACGGTCATACGTCGAAGCCATGTGTTGATGATTATAAATTTAAAATAATGATTGTAATCATTTGTAATGCGAATTGTAAATGTCTCATGGTAGTGCTACTTTGTGAATGTATCTGGTAGAAAAGAGTAAACGACCGGACTGGAGTCGAGGTAAGTCAATAAATATGAAGACGAGAATGCAGACGATTACAAGAAAGCTTAGGACGGCAGTTGCATAAATTATAAAACAATCAGTTGCATTATGAGTGGGAAAATCAATTGAACTGTGTAAAGATTATTACGGTGATGGACGACTAAGTCATGCATGAGTAAAACTAGTAATTAGTTTGTGAAAAAGTGTGAGGGGTTGTGAAATAAAATTGTGCCAGATATAATTTTCAACCGAGAGTGGTGGGTGAACGGTTAGCACTCTGGCCTCGCATTCGGGAGGACGCGGGTTGGAATCCCCGTCCGGGCATCCAGATTTGGGTTTTCCATGGTTCCCCAAATCATTCCAGGCGAATGCCGGGATGCTTCCTTCAAAAGTCCATGGCCGAATTCCTTCCCGTACCTTGTTCCCAATCCCATCCCGCCTCTAATGACCTCGACGTCAACGAGGCGTAAAGCCATAAAAATAAAAAAGTATAATTTTCAAAGTTATTGAAAATATAAAAGGAAGGAAGAGGAGATTTGGAATTATATTCGGAGATCTTCATCATAGGTCATTTAAGGAAAAAAGATGTCATAAGAAACCGAAGGTTTATTTGTCAATGAATGCGTGGTGAGTTACCTCTGTTTTAGCTTAGTAACTTACGTTTTTTCCCCCAGTAATATATCGTGAGCATCCAACAATCATCTGCAGTAAAGCATGAATTACTCTATGTTCACGACGCGCTGGATTATGTAAACTGGAGCGGCGTCTTGATTAATGTGCTCATCTAACTGTTACAGCTTGCGATTGGACAGCTAATAAGCCTAAAACAGTTCATTAAAAGCTGATATCAGATGGCGTGATTTTATGCCACGTCATCGTTCCTATCTGGTTTTTTTTTTAGGTAATATAACGTGAGCATCAGCAATCACTTGCAGCAGAAGTTTTGGACGAGTTTCGTATTGACTATTGTACTGTGAAGAAAGGTAATAAAATAACAGTTACAGTTTGCATTTTGAGAGCTAATAAGCGTAAGTTAGTTAATTTTAGCTCATACCTGACGGCGGGATTCAAACCCGCGACCACAAGCCTGTGAGCGTGGAGACTCAGGTGCTGTGATCGTGTGAGGAGGCCTCACGTATCGTGTTAACGCGCTCCTGCGCTGGCTCCGGTTCTGTTGCGGCATTTCTTGCGCCCGCGCTGCATTACGACCTCCGTAACGACGCCGCATTAACTCACAGAGACGCCGCAATTCCGAGGTTTAATGTATCACGAAAACCCGCAGAGTGCGCTCCTTAGCGTTATCTCGCTACTAGCTTCTCCGGAGGCAGAGATACTTCACATCTTCACAGACTTCACCGTCAGTTTAATCGTGCAAACAAGTGATCTATCGCACAACTCCAATGAGATTAATGGTTTAGGCGTCTATTCCCTAAATTTCAGTATTCACAATTTTTAGTTTATAATTATTACTATTTTTCGTTCTGCGCTAGCTAAGGGTTTTTTTTTTTTTTAAGTTTATTCTGACTAGTGACACATAACCTGCAAATTGGAAGATAACATGAATCATAAACTCTGTTCTACTTCCTTGGCTGCCAGCTAGCTTATGAGAGACTTACGGTGTTAATATTTTCATTTTCATCTTTGCTGTCAGTTGTCCTGTCAGAGTCGCCATGTTTGTCGGTTTCACGAAGTTGTTTATTTACTAAGTCAGTTGTCTTGCATTGATACTTAGCCCATCTTCTTTCAGAGTCATTCTGCCGAAAATAGGACATACTTACGGCTTCTTGAATTTATGCAATTTGATTGTGTAATGACAGGGTACTCGGGCATATTATAGGAAATGGAGACTTTGTCCGAACCCGACGAAAACAGAAGTATGGGCATTACACTTGAGCAATAGAATAGCACATCAGCAGCTCAAACTGAACTTTTCCATCTGAGAGTGAAACACAATATCTATCCTAAATATCTTGGTATCATCTTACACCGTTCCTTAACATTCAAAAACACCTGGAAAATACAAGTCAGAAGCTTAAAACACGAAGCAACATCATGAAGAAGGTAGCTGGTACTTCGTGTTGAGCTGATGCAGATAAACTACGAACAACCGTTGCTGAGTACTGTGCTCCAGTGTGGCAACGTAGTACTCATACTAGAAAAATCGACGTCCACCTGAATGAGTGTATGAGAGTAATAACTGGCACCCTAAAATCCACCCCAGTCCCCTGGTTGCACCTGATCAACAAAATACCACCTCCAGAGATAAGACGCCAAGAAGCAACGGCACGTGAGTGGATAAAACTACACCATTCTGACCATTCACAGGATCTCCAAATCCACGAGGTCCTAAATGACTTACCCCCACTCGTCTTAAATCCAGAAATACAGTATGGCAAGATGTATTTGGCTTTGATGTCAAGGAAAAATGGCGACAAAGCTGGAACTCCTCATCTGTGAAACATCCAGATATTAAAGATCCCACAACTGGACTTCCGGGATTCCATCTAAATAGAGACCAGTGGGTCAAACTAAATCGCCTAAGAACAGGCCATGCGAAATGCAACGCCATGCTGTATAAGTGGGGCATGTGACTGCGGAGCTCCTTCCCAGAGTGTAGAGTATATTATCAAATAATCCCCTGTACGGAAGTATGATGGACCATTTGAAGATGTTTTCAGTGCTACAACTTCCTTCATAGAATGGCTGGAAGAATTTGACATCAATTTGTGAATGCTGCCAACGTTCTTGTGATTGTATATTTTTATATGTATTATATTAGTTGCTTAGCTATATGACAAATAAATAAATAAATACTCGGGCAGTGGAGAGAAATACTCCGTCGCTAGCCTGTATCTGTATCTGTTTTAGGTGGCTGTCGCACCCTCCGATGAGCTAGCCACTGACCACAAGCATTGTTACTGTACTTATGATATCTACGCCATCTGGTATTGTAATTGCACCTCCATCATCAGCATGAAACTCCTTTATTCTTGTAACTTCAATGTCCTGTTTCGAAATCCGTTAGTAATCTGCCAATATTCATCATTATTGTATAGAGTATGTGGGAACTGAATTTAGATTCTCACGAACTATAGTGTCCCTGTAATTTAGCAATATTTGATGTACGAATTTATGCTTTGGATAATTCCGTTATTAATGGGGAATGTTGCCCGAAATATTTCTGTATAATCTGCAGCTATAGTGAGCATCATTTTGTTTATTGAGAATTTAAACCTAAAATAAAAGTAATGAAGGGTTAGGTAGCCAAATGGCAAAAAGTGGCCCTTATAACATCGTCATGCCAATCGGTTATAAGTATGTGGCAGACTGGTAAACTTTCTAGTGGGTTATGGCTGGAAGCAAAACAGATTCTGAAAAAAAAGTTTAATTAGTACGCAAGTTGGATCAGATATAGGTTTACCATGGTTTTCCGAATACCGGCATGTTCCTTGAGGAAGGCATAATTACATACACCCCAGGTCATTGCTCCTCCCTCCCCTTCCCCAGTTCATTACCGACTGTAATGATCTTAACATCGACAAATCGTAAAGATGTAGCGCTGGCATTACCCTACCCCCCCCCCCCCCACCCCGTCCCATGGCAAGGAAGAAGCAAGGTTTAGTACACTATGTTTCTTACTTTATAAAATTTGTGAAACGAGTTTTGGTGTTGATTGGCTGTATCTGTACTCGCCTCCCGAGAAACAAAAATCGTTTGAAAATTTATTCCGAGAACTGGTGTACTATGTGAAAATTTGTATAACACTTCTTTCGTAAAGTCTAAGTGCAAAATCAATGATGGCTGATGGCTAGTGAGACATAGCCGAATTGTTAACTTTGAAAAATTTTATTTCAAAATTGAATTTAGTAAATATCGAAATATATGTTTGAGGCATGCAGAGGGTTACACAGAATAGTATTTACACATGTAAAAAAATATTTTTGAAAAGACAAGCCATTTTGGTGAGATATTTTACCTGCCAAGTGATCTGGAATGTAATACGTGACTGCGAGTGAGCAGTATAGTGAAGTTAATAATACGGCTATATCCCACTACCCATCAGCCAAGTCTTCTATTTTATAATCAGAATTTACAAAAGAAGTGTTATACAAATTTTCATAGTGCCTCAAATACTCACCCAAAAATGTTTACCAGCTCTCTTAATACTGTGTCCTCGAATCTAAAGCTTGGAAGCTGTTCGACGTTTTATCTCGTTATTTAATTTGTCTTTAGCTTTCAAAAGGGAAATCTTAAATAGCTTTGCATCGAATAACGGTAAAAAAATTGGGACAAAGGGATAAGATATTTGAAGTTGAATCCCTTTAACAGGAATATTTCCAACGAAAAGAGATGAAAATACTTGACGGATACGTTATTGAGCGGGGTCCTTTATGGCTTATAAATTAAATTTAATATGTTTGCGATATATGTTTTTTGAGAGACAGGGGGGTCCTTGTTTCTCGTTTCCATTTCCTACAGACTCGGATCTAAACTCGAGAAGCGCTGTCGATTTTACGGCGAAACTTGTGGTGGAGCTTAGGTCGCCTTGAGGGCAATGCGGGTCTTTTACTGCTCGAATTGCAGAGGTCACGAAACAAAACTCGGGGCCAGGATTAACGCATCCCTCCGTCGGTCGCCACATTAGCATAACTGCGGCGCGCCACTCCGGAAACAGATTCCTGCGCTATCTCGGCTGATGCTCTTTTTAAGACGGCGAGCCGGGTCGCTCGTAAAGATGTGGCGGGGGGTTGGGGGGGGGGGTGCCGCCGCCTTATGTCCTCGGCCCGCCGCCATCTTGGCGTCGGCGGCGCCGCGGCGGTACTAAAAGAAGATGGCGGCCCTTCTGCTGGCGGCTTGTTATCTCCATATTGCCTCCCTCCCGACCCACCCCGCCCGGGAGCCGTATTTTTTAGTATTTTCCCATCCCGTATTTCATCGGGATCGCTGCCGTCTTCTGCCGTAATAAGACTCTGGCGGGAGCTGATAGCGGCCGGCTCGGGGGTGTGAGGGTGGATTCTCTCTTACGAGCGGGGGTGAGCCGACCACAGCAGAGCTGCCGGGACACGAAAAACGACAAAGAATATCACTAGCGTGTTTTCTCTTACGCTGCTCGTCGTGGTTGGAAAACAGTGTAAAAACTGTTAATGCAACTAACAATTCGATATTGGTGTAAGAATGAAAAATAATGCATGGAAGGAAAAAGATGACCATGACCACAAGCTGGCACTCGATTTCAGGCACGAGGGTGTAGGAAGATTCTCCCCCTTTTTTTGTACCGAGCGTGGTGGTGTAACGGCTAGCGTTCTGGCCTCGCATTCGGGAGGACGGCGGTTCGAATCCCCGTCCGGGCATCCAGATTTGGGTTTTCCATGGTTTCCCCAAATCACTCCAGGTTAATGCCGGAATGCTTCCTTCAAAAGGCCATGACCGAATTCCTTCCCATTCCTTGCTCCCCATCCTTTCCCGTCTCTAAAGACTTAGTTGTTATAGGAGACGTTAAGCAGTTTAAAAAAAAAAATTTTGGGTAGGGGTGTCAGGGATTGTGATAAGTTACCAAGATAAATGATGAGTAATTTACCAAAAACGTTAAAAGAATTTAAGGTTGAAATTCGTAGAGGGCAAATGTAGGTGGGTGCAGGAAAGAGGGAAAGGAGGAAGCGTACACCTTTGAACTACTGTTGTACCATTTGCTATTCGTTTCGTAAGGGGTTGATTGACAATGTAGAGAAAGCACAGAAGAGAGCTGTTCAATTCGTGACCGCTTGCTACAGTTCTTATAAAAGCGTCACAGAATTGATAAGAGAATGGACTGGGATTTTTGTAGAGAAATTCCCACCATTGCAATTAAAAATTAAATTTAAAAAATCAAGCATTAGTTATGACAACAAACAGTAATAACGAGAAATTATGGCAAGAAGAGATTGGGGTCAAAGATTTTGATTAAACTTTAGAGGCATACAGCAAGTAGCAGGCATAATACTTTGGAGCAATGATGAGCCTCAGCTCTCAATCATTCTCAAGAAAATTGCCCTTAAAGTTCTCAAAGCTTTGTGTTGTAGCAGACATATTCAGTTGCAAAGGAGGTCTCGCAGTTAGAGCGATGGTGCAGTATCTGGGCAACCATTTTTTGCTTTTTGTTTGTTTTTGTTTTGGTAATACGTTTGATTTTATAAGAGCATAAACTAGCGTATTATCTGTATTTTAATTACTAATACTTTGTGTTCCTATGTTTTTGTGTTGGTCCAATTTCCGCAAACTTCGCTACAAAGAAAGATAGGAATTTCCGCCAAAGTGCACGATTTTTTGTAGTTTTCTAATCAGAGGTTACCCTGAATAATCTGAAAGGATCTAAACACACTCTCGTCCACTCTCGTAATACGAATTCTAACGAATTTATAAGTAAATATTAATGTATTTTTATTACGTTTATGATTTACTAAGAATAACTTTAATAATAATATTATTTTTGAGAACAGAGGGCCATAAGAGACACAATGACAAAAGATATTATATTTATAAACGTTTATCGGGAAACAAACCGAGTAATATTATAATATTTCGGTGACATAGAACTCCGTCGCCATCTTCAGGTGCAGTTGTAAGTCTTGAAGTCTGCCTTGAAAACAACGCGCTCAAGGCAGACTTCAAGGAAGACTTCAAGGCTTACTAGTGCACCTGAAGATGGCGACGGAGTTTTTGTGTCGCCGAAATATTATAATATTACTCGGTTTGTTTCCCGAGAAACGTTTATAAATAAACAACACCGAGAAAAATTGCATTCATTTATAGATATTATATTGTAAAAAAAAAAAGAAGGGGGGAATGGACGTAAAAAGAATGATGCATTAAATTCGTTTAAGTATTTGGGCGTAACAGTACAAAGTAATATGAAATGGGACTCCCACATTAATTCAGTCGTAGTAGAGCTAATTCTAGGTTGCGATTCACAGGTCTAATTTTGAAAAAAAAAAAAAAAAAAAAAATGTAATGCACAAACAAAGGAGGCAGCGTACACATTGGGACTACTGTTGTATCATTTGCTATTCGTTTCGTAAGGGGTTTATTGAAGGTGTAGAAATAGTATAGGGAAGAACCGCTCGTTTCGTGACAGCTTGCAACAGTCCTTACGAAATCTTCACAGAATTGATACAGAGATTGGACTGGGATTTCGTTTTAACTCGTTAGTAAATAAGCGTACATCCATTTTCACTTACGAATGCGGTGAAATACTTCGTCCACCAACCTATTTCGGTTTCAATAACAGCAGATATAAGATTAGAGAACTAAGGTGCCGCACTGATTCTAATATGCTTTATTTCTTCCCTCGTGCTAATCGGGATTGGAATGCTCAGGGTAGAGACTGGTTATGGTTCATGGCACCGACAGCCATCCACAATTTTGTGAATTGCAGAGTATAGATGTAGAAATTCAAGCGAGGAGTGGTTGGGATAAATGATTTTTGTCAAACGTTGGTGGCGTGTCGCCCACCTCAAGGGGTAATTATGTGGAGCAATGCTAAGCAGGCCTGCCAACCGTCCGGCTGTGATTGTTTGGCGGACAGATGACGTCGTTTTTGTTGGAGAATATGCGAAAATCTTTGATTTACGAGTGCAACGAAATACTTCTTCCGCCAACCAATTTAGGTCGCAATGACAAAAGGGATAAGATACGAGAAATAAGATGCCGTACTGATACATTTATGTATTCTTTCTTTCCTCGTTCTGTTCGGGATTGGAATGCACTGAATTAGGATTGGTGCTTAGCACCCTTTGCCACCCACAGTATTTGTGATTTGCAGATATTAGATGTAGATGAGAACGGACCCAAAAAGTCATGTTTATTAAGAATTTAAAAAATAAATTAAAAAGAATCTATACAATTTGAAAATGTTACTAGTATCACAAACGTAATGAACATTGGATTCGCTGACAACGGTTTTTTTCCAAAATTTCTGTTTGAAAGAATTTGTTTCATTTATAAAACTTAAGCAGATAATTTTTTTTAGCGAACTTGGTACGAATGCAAAAGTTGTTCAACACGGGTTACGTGCTAACATCCGTACATCTTGAAGCACGCAGTTTACAAATAATATTTCAACCTGTATGAGCTGTCCCAACTTGAAATGTGTTTGTGGAAAATGTTTTCAGAGTGACCGAGAAAATTTGGTTGTGTAACCTACCTGGAAAGAAAAAAAATATTGTATGGTAATCCATCATATAAGTGATCACGTTTAATTCGTTAGTTATTTCATGATGCTCGGATAGACATTTTTTTTTTTTTTTTTAAAAAAACCTACGTTTAGGTATTATGCTATCAGTGCATTTATTTGAGTTTATATTAATACGCTTTAAATCAGCTATTTATTTGATTACGTTTTAATTCGTATAATTATATAATGATTTTATAAAATATTTTATAAAGATAAGTTTTAAAATAATAGAAAATATGAAATAATTGTTTAATGAGTAAATATTTTTGTATAAATTTTATTATTAATTAATTTGATTTGTAAGGAACTAGGCAAATATAATTCCCGCCTGTTTATCAAAAACATGTCTTTTTGATAATAATTTGAAGTCTGATCTGCTCACTGATGAATTAAAGAGCCGCGGTATTTTGACCTTGCAAAACTTATTCCTCATAATATCGAAATAGAGTTGAAGGCCATGATACGAGAAAACTTCTTTAATGCATTTGCTACTTTCTTGTCTAACCACTCTATGTGAAACTAGATGAGTTTTTCAATTTTCCATTGAATTTAAAAGTGACAGAAGTGAGATTTTTTTAAAGACATAATAAAACTGTAGAGATGAAAATGCCAATAAAAAGTATATTATTCACAGAGAATACGCTGACTCGCTCTTCGCGACTAACAAATCTTGTTCGGTGAAGGGACTGTGTTATGTAGCGTCTGAGAGTTACTAAGCGCGTAGTTACCTCGGTGTTCATACAGATATAATGAAATAAGTTCTGTTGCTTCTGTTATTCAGTATCATAATTTCCATAGTTGATGGTGCAGTCATTAGATCTGAAATTTACAGGATTGTTGGCAATGGAAGGGAATGAAATCGGGCAAGACAAAACCTGATAATCAGAATGTGATTATGCGGACGGCAAACTGAATTTCTGTCTTACTGAATGAATTTTGCTGCGGAATCATCACTCCCTGATTTATACATGTTACTTTTCTGCTATCACCCCTATCTATTCGAAGTTCCTAACGGTATGGTGGCTCAGTGCTTAAGGTCTCTGACTCGGGATCGAAGGTCCTCTGTTTGAATCCCTGTCTCGGCGGGGATTTTCGTAGACCCTTAACCCGACCTTCATTTCTGGTACAGCTTGCTGTGTAATGTGAAGTAAGACAGAACGTTTCACGTTTGGATTCCACATTAAAATGTAGGTTTCCTGTACCTGGTAGCCCTACCGGGTTAGGTTAAGGTGGCTGAGACAGGGGTGGAAAGGGCAGCTGATGATGGCAGAGTTGTGACCGCCGAAACGTCTTGTTTTAACGTGGATTAACCCGAGAAAATTTTATTCATCTTCAACGCCGAGGAAACCTCCAGTCTTACAAGTAAGTGAAATGCTGAAAAAGGTAAGAAGATTTCTCGTTGAGGTTACCGTAATACAGTATTTAAAATCGTAGGTTCGATCCCAACTACGGCAATAGTTTTTTTTAATTGCGTGCTTTCTACTAATTACTGTCTGTAGCATTATAAATTTGTTTTTAGAAAAATGTTCCAGAATATTAATTTTTTTCATACCATGAAAATTTTACGGAAGCATATTTCATTAGCATTACTAATCCTATATATATAAATAGACGTGTTTTTCTCTATATTTCACTTTTCAACTACCACTACATAACAAAGATCACTGGTGTTTTTGTGTGGTAGTAGAATGGAGTTTCCTATTTTGCACAACTTTGGCCGAATGTCGATAGCTGTGGGGGTGTGGGAGATATGGTGGTTAAAAGTGGTCGATGTAGGGCATTTTCATATTTCGACCAAAAACTTGTGTGTCCCTATACTTCTCTTTACTGCCACAACTACATAAACAAACCACTGGTATTTGTGTCTATCAGTAGCATCCAGTCTCCCATCGTGCACTATGGTGTTTAGATGTCGGTAGCTATGGGGATGAAGGAGATATGGTGGCTGAAACTGGTCGACGGAGGGCAATTTCATATTTCGACCAAACAGATGTGGGTCCCTATATTTCCCTTTGACGCCATAAATACCCTGCATGTTTGTGTGTGGCATTAGCCTCTAGTCTCCCTATGTGCACTATGGTGGTTACATGTCGATATCTGCCAATCAAAATTCTTTACAACCACGAACGAAGTCGTGGGCATCAGCGAGTGTCATACTTAAATTTCGTTTCTACATTCCGGTTTTTCCTCCATTTATTTTGAACCATTCCAAAAATATTGCTATACGCCTCTTCGACGGCTGAGGTCATTAGAGGCGGGATGGGACTGGGAATAAGGAACGGGAAGGAATTCGGCCATGGCCTTTTTGAAGGAAGCATCACGGCATTCGCCTGGAGTGATTTGGGGAATCCATGGAAAACCCAAATCTGGATGTCCGGACGGGGATTCGAACCCTCGTCCTCCCGAATGCGAGGCCAGAACGTTAACCGTTCACCCACCACGCTCGGTCATTTTAAGTTCATCCACATGGATGTAGTTTGTTTATGAAATCAGATATGTTGTAAACTCGTTAGACTATTATCGTTGGCTGAGGACAGGAACGTGTTGTTCAGTTATTACGACCAATGCCACAGAGTTAGAGAGAGGAAGGGTGCGCTGTCATTAAAGTGGACACTTGTGCTGACATAGTGATTAGCATTCCCATTGAAGTGGCCAGCTCTGCAGGAAGCCGGCTCGCATCAATACGGGCCCAGCACAGAACATATTTGTCGGGCCAGGAAGCACGCGTCGAATAACTCTCCCCCGCGGCCGATTGCAAGTTGCCATTAATACGTCAGAGGAGGCGGCGGATCCTGATTTAGCAGCTGCCTTCACGGCTCGCGAGCAACCGAGTCGGATGTGCCGTCAACACAGGGATACCCTCCATGCGGTCAAATGTGTGTTATACCATACACCCGACACAATCCTAAGTGGCGTCGATGCAACTACTCAATTTTCTAACACGAAGTAATCCAGACAATTACCAAATCGTGACGAATGTTATTTTCAGACATGAATTGGTCCTCATTTTTATCTTCCTTTTACCGAGTGTAGTGGGTGAGTGGTAACGGCCTTGCCTCGCATTTAGGAGGTCACGGGTTCGAATCTCCGTCCGGGCATCCAGATTTGGGTTTTCCATGGTTCCACGCCTGGCAAATGCCGGGATGGTTCCTTCAAAAGGCCATGCGAAATTCCTTCCCGTTTATTAGATTGTTGGTGGTTTAATTAATATGATAAATAATCAGTCCACCATAAAGTTCACTTTAAACTTCCTTTTTATTATCATAAAACACGACGTGAAACATACTGTTTACATGAATACACACAATCCAGCGATTGTGTACAACACGTCTTCCACGGACAATACAGTTCTTGGCCGTCGTAAATTGATTCGGTTAAAACTTTGCCGAAAAACTGTTTCTTCGTCTCGGATGTTTGCTTTATGTAAGCCACATCGAAATTTCTAGAACACTTCAAAAGCTTCCGCCAGATATTTCACGAACATTAACAATACTTAAACAATTGAAACATATTAAAAACAATCAGAATTAATACATATCATTTACCACCATTACAAAATGGTTAGAAATGGAAATTATAGATACTTAAACACAAAATTGTTTGCAGAAATCATTTTAAATTGTAGAAAATTATCCTTTAGACATCGTAACTTGCGTTAATACTTGGAATTACAAACATTTAAGCAATTCTCTTGTACAATTCTGTTCTTAAACATATTAAATGGCCTTTAAATAATATCTTTTCATAAAACAAAGTCTATATACATTGATTTACAGGAAATTGCAAAACAAACCTATCAGATCATATTCAACCAAACTCTAGCTTACTACAATTGCTTCATGAAATACAATTCCATTTAATTTTTGGTTTGAGGGCTGTTACACGTTCCTTGCCCCCATTCCTTTCCCGACTCTAACGACCTCGATGAGCAGCAAAGCTATAAGCAAAAAAATAAAACAGTTATGAACACCTTGCGCGTTTCCGAACGTAGGGTGTCTTGAAAGATGAACTGGGATGGATTCTCCCTACCTTCCCAAGAGCGACAGTGTCCGTAAGTGTTGTTGTAAGTGTGCTTGACTGAGACAGTGATGTTTGTTTTGTGAACGAGAGACGAAGAAAGGAGAGATGACGTCTCATCCAGGGAACACCGGTAGCCGCCAGACTTAATGTCCCCATCTGACGGATGAAAAACCATCTACAGTGTCGTATGCTCTCTCCATACGCACTGCAGAGAGGTTCGGGATTTAACCCAGGACTTTGGTTCACAACCTGGTGATGAGGAATGGTGTATCACCATCTTTCCTACCCTGCCGGCCAAGGCCGGGTTGTAAAATAAACCCTTAGCGCTTTCGTATTTTCTTCCCATTTCGCATTTGCTGAGCTATTTGCAAGCACCTCAACATATTACTGCAAAGGAGAGCCCGTCGTAGATTTTGACAAACCATTCGGCCGTGGTATCTTTAACAATTACAGCCACAAGCAAATTCGTGTCTAAGCGCTCGATCAGCGAGTCATATATCTTGCTGAAAACGCAACCAGCTGGTCTGCGGAGAGGAGTGCTTAAACCATATTAAAGGCTTTAAATGGACCGTTTAGCAGTAACACCACTGGAGATTCTACCTACAAACAAGAACTTGCTGAAGCAACACGTATAAAAGTATATAGTGTATGTATAAGTTCTTTACTAGTGCTCACATGAACTATAGTCCGATGCATAAAATGTGGTCTGACATTGCAATAACACAAATAATAGAAAATAGTTGCAGTCTCTAGCCGCTTCTGAAGTAAAACATTGTTACCTCTTAAAATATGTAAAAATGTTAACAGCTAGTAATGAGTAAAAGTTGTAAATTATGTAGCCAATAATCTTAAAATAGGAATTTGTTCAAATATTGAAAATAACAAATACCGGCAGTAGATGTTAAACTAATCTAGTTCACCTGTGAAACGAACAACCTACTAGCCGGATATTAAAGACTCCTTACTTCTGCAATTAGATATATATCATTGAAAATTAGTTCTCACAACCAGTGTTGGAGGTGGCCAGTCTCCCGATGGGCGGCCTTCTCGGTCACTCTGGCTGCCAGAGAGACTGAGAACGTGCGCTATTCCGGGAGATTTGGAATTCGGATTACCGCTCCCATACCAATGCTGGAAAATGCTTTCTTAGATGGTAGAGTAGTAGATAGTAGTAATAGTTAAGTAATAGTAGAAGTGGTAGACGTACAAAGTGACATAGTGAAATATTAAAAATTCTAACCATAAAGTGGACAGGAAACTGCAGGCACCATACAAAACTAGAAAACTGTAATAAATCAATTATGACAAAATGCAGCAAGTTTAGAAAGTTATAATATCTGTTAACAGCGAAACAATAGTATGTATCGTGCCAACAAGAAAAGACTGTACAGATGTTGCCAAAACCATACATAACAAAAATTGAAATTATTCATTGTGGAATTATCTGTTGAAATATCAAATGTAAAACTGTTGTGTTAAATTAAGGCCTGTTTTAGTTTCTAGATACTAGGCTGTAAAAATGTGTGCTAAATAATAAAAAGTATCTTTGACGATAGCCCACGTTACACAAAAGTTAATGGGAAAAGATGAAACTTCAGTTGCTGATGGGAACAGTTTTAAAAAAATGATCAAAAAAAATCCACTTTCAATAATATTCACTAGGTATATTTCGTAATCAGTTTTATTCTCGAGCTTTTACATTATAAGCTTTTCGGTAAACACTATTACAAAACCGAGCGTGGTGGTGTAACGGATAGCGTTCTGGCCTCGCATTCGGGAGGACGGTGGTTCGAATACCCGTCCAGATTTGGGTTTTCCATGGTTTCCCAAATCACTCCAGGCAAATGCCGGGATGCTTCCTTCATAAGGCCATGGCCGAATTCCTTCCTATTCCTTGCCCCCATCTTTTCCCGTCTCTAAAGACCTCGCTGTTGAGAGACGTAAAGCAGTTTAAAAAAAAAAAAATATTACAAAATCACAAGAACAAATATACAAATACTTTTTGTCAGTCGCCTCTCAGGGACGCTATATGCCAACAATCATAACGTCCTGTGGCCATCTCACTTGCCGCCTTATTGCCTCTGCTACCACTGAGGCAGTATGACCAACTGCTAACATTCTACCAACTTAATCTATTCTGTAACTAAATTACAAACTACTCGCTTTACAGAACATGAGATACATGAAATACAGAGATATAACGATATATCGTTATATGGTGATGAAAATTTCTTCCACCACTAAGACTGAAACCAGCGCCGGACATCATCACGGTGCCACAGCCAACTGAGCTAAGGTACGGAACTTTTATCTTTAAGCTGCTTCAGCCAAAATTTACGCATGCCTGTTACAGTTTTCTGTCAATCCGAGAATCGATTTCGATGTTTTCTCACAAATTTCTTTCCCGAGATACAGAATAACGCGGTACTTGAAGTGTACAAACTGTTTAAGTTTGTGATTCCATTTACTTGACTCCAATGTCAAGTAAAAATGGCGACAAAGCTGGAACTCTTCATCTGTGAAGCATCCAGGTATTGAAGATCCTACAGCTGGACTTCGGGATTCCATTTGAAGAGATACCAGTGGGTCCTAACTAAATCGCCTACGAACAGAGAACGCCAAATGTATAAGTGGGGACTTCAGGATTCTCCTGTCTGTGACTGCGGAGCTCCTTCCCAGTGTGTGGAGGAATGCCCTCTTAGGAAGTACGATGGGCCATTTCAAAATGTTTTCAGTGCTACAACTTGCTTCGTAACATGGCTGCAACAACTGGAAATGTCAAGCTCAAAATCCCACTTCCAACATCAGTAGATACACTGTTGAGAGAGGGAAGACACGATGTGTACGGAGTGACAGCTCATTATTTGAGAGAGGCAGATACCTCCCTTTAAAGAAAGCATTTATATAAACATTTTTTTTTAAATCCATAAATCATGCAATTTACTTATAATTGTAGTAAATGTAACGATGTATACTGTAGATTAGCTGTTAAGAATTTATCATAAAAAGTCAAGTGTTTTTATATTAAATGTTATTGTGCACACCAAGTTCAACTCGTACTTCAATCAGAATTAACATGTTATTCTACAGTATTTACAAATTTTATCTGGAATGAAAACGTTATGGAACTTTAATTGTCATCTCATTATACTAATATTGTGTCAGTGATTGATTTTATAATCCAAGGCTTGATTATATTACTTTAAAAGGTCAAATAGCAAATGTAAAAACTAATGTAAATATTGAAGCTGGCCGTCATTAATAATAATAATAATAAAAAAACTGGAAATCAGTTTGTGAATGCTACGTTCTTGTCGTATATATTTATATGTATTACCTTAGTTGCTTAGCCATACGACAAATAAATAATAAATTCCCTTTAAGTTCAGTTACACTCTGATCTCTAATTCGGGAGGACGCAGGTTCGAATCCCCGTCCATCCATTCAGATTTGGGGTCTAGTGAATTTCTGACATTTAATTATTTTTTATTTTTTGTTTTTATTTTATTTGTTTTCTTCGTTTCCTTTGTTTCTCTTTTCGTTCGTTTATAAGAAACATCTGTCAAATTTTTTTTAGTGAATTTTTAGCAAGAATTAACTTTTAACGTAGTTGGAGAATACTGAATATCATTTTTTCTGTTTTTACTTTTATTTTCAGTTAGTTCTTAGACCTAAGCTAACTGTAGTTAGTAAGTGTTGTCATTTGTCTGCCTAACCTTTCTTTTAATATGTTTTGACATCATTTGTTTACGAGGCTGAGAGAAGGTAGTAAGTACACCAGCATTCCCATAAGTAACCATGGAAAACATCCACAATCAGTTCGGGTCGAGATATAAACCCACCTGCATGTGTCCATTATATCAACTAGTGACTGATGTGTAAGCAACAATCTTGTTGTTACGCCTCGCGAGCGATGTGCTAAGGCATTTCCTCGGTTGACAAGAGCCAGCATGGAGTTGAGTGTTGAAGCGTTATTTTAGGCCGCTGGGGCCGCGTAATCGCGCTACGGCACAGTGGTTGATGGCAGGCGCGCGGCGGGTTGACGGCGTGCAGGGGTGGCTCGCGTCAACAACAAGCCCGCATTAATCAGCCGCGCACAAACAAAACGCCGCGCCCAGCCGGCCGCATTTATAAATTACTAGGCGATACATCTGCAGCAGCAGAACAATCGCCCGCTATCGCACCTTTTCACTCCATTTAATTTAACAGTTTTCGAACACAGTTTAAATAAGGGGGCAGAGCAGCGCAGCGGCTGTGCGGTAGGGGGGGGGGAGGGGGGGGGGGCGCATGGCGCTCCACTCGTAATTACCACTTTGGTTTTATTGCCACTGTGCACGGGCTGTGCAGATGGGTGGAACATCTTCCGGGATCTGGCGCTGGGGATTTGCCAGGTGGGACATCCTACCTGTAGCGCACTAGAATTTTAGCTCGTCTTAGCCCCGTTAAGTCATTTTTATTTTACGTATGCCAGAGATAATCAAGCGATTTAAAGTATCTATTATATAATTTACTAAGCTCAGTCACTCACCTCGATAACAATTGGCTCGAGAAGGGTGTAACGTGTCAGCCTTCGCTTGCAAATCAGCGGCGACCAGAGATATCATTAGAAGAAATTCGAGGTTATGTGCACAATTTAATACCTAAACATCTGTTGCCAAATTAATTAATTAAGTTTGCTTTTCGTAACATTTCACAGTTAAAACATATCGATAAACTTTAATGTTGAAAAAACGTGGAAATGCTTTTCAGTAACATGTTGCTAATAAAAGAAACTTGAAAAAAAAAAAAAAAAAAAAAAACTTTAATTACTCATGATCTCTGCAGTAACCACGAATGACAGTTGTCATTCCGCCATAGGATAAATTTCAATTTAATTAAAACTTTTGATAATGTTGTTGCTTGACCAAAGATTGTACATTACGATTTATTTGCTTTTTTGCGTATTTTACTGACCACTTTCGCTAATGGTCTTTATTCATGTTCGCTGTGCGCGAGTTATTAGGTTTTTTAAAGTGGTCATCAGACCAAATATGTTACTGAATCGAGTTTTATGGAAATTCATTCCTTCGCAGTTGCTCAACTGTTTAATAATCTGGAATCTGTATTAATTTCTCTGACCATTACAATTACTATTACGAAAGATTAGATTTTGAATGCCCATCCGCCAATTTTTTTAAAAAAAAATTATTTGATGTTTTAGAAGCAAACAGAAATTCTTCAGATTTTGCAGAGTGATTTTTAAAGGCCAAATATTAGTAAAGTTTGTATTTCAGCAATTTCGAGTTTAGGACCTTTGAAACAATTATACGATAGCACGATCGCTCCTGTCCGTGTTTAATAACTACGTCCTGCTTCTGAGTTCAGGAGATTTTATGCTCCCTAAGGGCGAAACACAGATCAATTTCGTATTTGGTCAGATCAGGTCAACCTGTCATAATTTTTGACCCTAAAAACGGGAACTATTCTATTCCCGTGACCATACGCAAAAAACGGTCACCGGCTTACACCAGTATTACAATAAGAACGCAGTATTTGAATATTAAATAGAACATGGTTTTCTGTAACAAAGTAATGCGGTATTTGTTGATCTTTAATGTAAGAATTAGAGAATTACAGAACAGCACATCCGGTAAATGGCTGTCGCAGTTTTTGTGGCTTAGGCGTACCCTTCTATTACATTTTTCAATAATCGTTTTGCATAAATGTCATGCTATTTCGTTGATACGGCGTTCAATTTCGGGTTGGATGTTCCTAGGCTTCTTGCCGTAAACCTGAGACTTCAGAAAACCTCACAGAAAACGTCATTTAGTGTTAAATCGCAAGATTGTGGCGACCAAATCTGGTAACCAAAACGGGAAATGATACAACCAGGAAAAGACCCGTGCAAGATCGTCAATGTGTGCACGGCTAGTATGGCAAGTTGCACCCTCCTCCTGAAACAACATCTCTTCAAGAGTGATATCTTCAGACTGAGGCACAAAGAACTGGAGTATCATGTTATGATATCGTTCGACATTTACCGTTAATGCAGGTTTTTTTTTGAATGGTGCCAGGAAATACAATAAATTACCAAGGGAAATAATGGACAGTTTATCATAACACTGAAAGAGTTTAAAATTGCGATTCGTATAGGTGAAAGTAGGGAAAAAAAAGACATGAGAAGGTGATAATAGTGTAGGGTTATTGTCACGAGAGAGTGTGCACCTTATTGCAATTGAAATTAAATTAAATAAAAATTGTGCCGAAGGTCGCCGGTTCGAGTCCGGCCGAGGGCATGGGTGTTTAAGTGTTGTGTGAATATCCTGTGTGTCCATTCGTAGAAGCTACAATATAAATATTGGATGACTGATTCCCTGCAAGCTACGATAATCACACTGAACTGGCTGTATGGCCTCCGTTGCCGAATGCCATAAAAAAAAACCTCCTCTTTTTCAAAGAAAAGTGGCTCCGTGATTCCTGCAGTCCACATTTCCATCAAACAATAACACGTTGGGAATGCATTTGCTCTCATGAATCATACGTGGATTTTCTGAGCCCCGAATGCGGCATATCTCGCACACCCACACAGCTACCGACATCCAGCCACAATAGTGCACGATGGGAGACTCGATTCTACGAGTACTACCACACACAAACACCAGTGGTCTGTGGTAGGTAGCTGTGGCTGCAAAGTATGTATATATGTACCGATTTTATCGTGCCAGATATTTGTTCCTCAGCATATCAACGCGACTGGGATAGCAGATAATGCAGATCTGCAATTTTTCAGTTAGTGTTTCAGAAAACAGTCTCCGTCACCAAATTTAACTCCTTGTTACCCGGCAATACACAGCGCTCGGTTCGGAGAGGTGGGATTGGAGGGGTTGGTGAGATGAGGAGCGGGGCAGGGGAACATGACCTTGAACCGTCAGTTCAGAGTGAACAGAGTATAACTATAGGCCGTTCAGTTATCAGAGGCAGCTCAAGGTAATTCTTTTTTTTTTTTTTTTTTTTTTTTTTTTTTTTGTAACTGCTTTACGCCTCGTCGACGGCTAAAGTCTTTAGAGGCGGGATGGGACTGGGGACAAGGAACGGGAAGGAATTCGGCCACGGTCTTTTTAAATGAAGCATCCCGGCATTCACCTGGAGTGATTTGGGGAAATCATGGTAAACCAAAATCTGTATGCCCGGACGGGGATTCGAACCGGCGTCCTCCCGAATGCGAGGCCAGAAAGGTAATTCTGTTGTATCTCCACGCTGCTACCTTATCCCTATATCAGGATAAGAATGACTGCCCGCTGTCAAATTTGCCACTCGTGTAAATGGACACAGAGGTCTTCTTGGAGGGGTAGGAACGGGGGAGAGGGGGGTGTGATGAACTACGGGGCGAGGTTAATATGACCTTGAGCCGCTAGTTGACGGTGAACAGAGTATAGAAGCTCCTTCTGTAGTTTCGAAATATCAAATAATCTTGATGCATTTGTGTGTTCCCATCAGTACTTTTTACCATTGTTGTCCTCTGAGTGCAATTAGGGTGTTAATGGTAAAATTTGGAAGTTGTTCTTTTCTACGTGACTCTCAATAACTATTTTACCGCTAAGTTCCAGTCCACTTTACCAACATACATGTATTTGCTGTAACTGTCAAGTTGAGAACCTCGAACTGATGTTTATTCTGTGTTTAGTGATGCATCAGTCTGTGTCGGAACTATTATTGTTTGGTATAAAAAAATCGCCACGCAATTTTACTGAAATTTTGCGATAAATTGGTTACTGGTAGCGTTACCGCCCAAGATCGAAGCCGAGAAATTTTCGGACTAACATCGTAATGTGTGTCTTTATTTATCGATACAGTTTATGATTTTTAAACAAAAAATTGACAACAGAATTTAACATCGTCAAGTGTTCGTTTGTATTAATGTGTTAGCAGACGATAATATATATATATTATGAGGCGGAGATTGGGAATGTAAAATATGTATATAGTTCAAAGTTTGTATGTTCCAGCATAGTTCGAACGTCTGACAGGATGTGGTGGGTGAGCGTTAACGTACTTACGTCGCATTTCGGTAGGACGCGGGTTCGTGTCCCAGTCCGGTCATGGAGATTTGGGTTTTATTTCTCCATGTTTCCCCAAATTACGCGGTTGCCAGGATGCTTCCTTCAAAAAGGCCATAGCAGAATTTTATCTCATTTCTTGTCCCCAGTCCTTTCCTGTCTCTAATGACCACGACTTCAACAAGGAGTAAAGCTATAAGGAAAAAAAAGAAAAAGAAAGAAGAAAAGAACGAAGAAGAGAAAAAAAAAGCGATTGGCTGAAGTGATTTTGATTAGACTTGAAACAAATGTTTTTCATTAGATAACTAAAAATACTTCAGGGATAAATTAACACTAACCGACCCTTTCCTGGAAGAGTTGTGTTACGTTCTGAATACAGCTGGAGAGATTTCGATGAATCTTGACAGAAATGTTCCTCACTGAATAGCCAAAAATACTGAACGAATGAATTGAACTCATGCTACTACTTTCAGGTTACCGTGGGGGTGAGTAGAGATCTGTTACGTTACGGAAAAGGTTGGAGCGAATTTTCTGAACTTGATACACATATTTCCCACTGAGCTGCTAAAAATACTATAGGTCCTAAACACACTGGGCAAGACCGGATATTCTGCAAGATGGTGATAAAATTAACAATTTTGTTGGATCTAGTTGTATACTTTCTCACACAATCCGTGGTATTGTTGTGAAAGTTATCATGCAGATTTGAATGCAAAGACAGGAAATAAATATATATATATGTTTTTTGGTAAGGTTTAATGGCTCTGCAACTTCGAGGTCACTGAAGACGGGAGACAAGGGCAGGAAAGATTTTGATCTTGGCGTTTTAAGGTACCATCACCTGGAACGATTTCAAGAAACCATCGAAAACCGAAGACTGTGTGGTGAGACCATGAATTGAATGCATTATTCGCTTACACAACGTGCTCAGGTAGGCGCAGTTGAATTACAGTATGCAGATCTCCTAAAACCAGTGATGAAATAAGCTCTGCGATATAATTGACCAAAAATAATAATTAAAAAATAGAAATTTCATTGCGATACACTCATTAATAACTATGAGGAATGATCGTAGAAAGGTTTTGCTATTTTTTTTTTTTTTTGCTTATTGCTTTACGTCAGTTCTTAACATTAACGTAGTGTATGGAAGAACCATCTCATTATGACAGCACACTATTATACGGTGTAAAGTGAGAGGGGCGTAGAAAGAAAGATAGTATTTTTTGTTTTTTTTCCTTACGGCTTTACGCCCCGTCGACGTGACGTTGAGGTTATTAGTGACGGGATGGGACTGGGGACAAGGAACGGGAAGGAATTTGGTGATGGCCTTTTGAAGTGATTTGGGAAAACCATGGAAACCCCAATTCTGGATGCCAGGATCTACATCTACATCAATTCACAAATACTATGGGTGGCAGAGAGTGTTAAGCACCAATCCTAATTCTGTGCATTCCAATCCCGAACAGAACTAGGAAAGAAATAATACATAAAAGTATCAGTACGACATCTTATTTATCTGTCACTGCGACCTAAATAGGTTGGCGGAAGAAGTAATTTCATTGCACTCGTAAATTAAAGATTTTCGCATATTCTCCAACAAATTCAAACGAAAACGACGTCGTCTGTCTGCCAAAAAATCCCATCCCAACCCACATATCAGCTCTGTGACACTTACGTAAGGACTGTAACTAGCAGTCACGAATCGAGCGGCTCTCTTCTGTACTTTCTCTAACGTGTCAATCAATCCCTTGCGATACGGATCCCAAATTGCACAACAGTATTCCAAATGCGGACGCACTAGTGTTTTGTACGCTATTTCCTTTGTATGAGAATTACAACTTCTCAAAATACGACCTATGAATCGTAGTTTAGAATTAGCTTTGCCTACGAAGGAAGTTATGTGCAAGTCCCATTTCATGTTGTTGTGTACTGTTACCCCCAGATACTTCAGGGAACCCACCGTGTCAACAACCTAATTGTTAACTTTGTTTCGTGAGCAAACGGGGTCTTTTTATTACTTATTTGCATTGCCTTGCACTTTTGCAGTTAAGTGTAAGCTGTCATTTATGACACCATTCCGAAATAACATCCAGATGCGGATTGGAACCCACGTCCTCCTGAATGCGAGGCCAGAGCGTTACCGGTCACCCAACAGGTTCGGTCGTTTTGATAGATCTTTGTGATTCAGCATGCAAAGAAATCAAACCTTGAACTTTTTTTGTCTTCAAAGAGAATTAACGATAAGGCAGAGAGACTGAATCAAAAATCTGTAGTTTTTGGTGGATACTGATCATTTTTGTCACCCCCAGGATATTTCGATATTTAGACACGGAGGAAAAACTTTTGGTGCAACCCAATCCGGAAGAGTGCACAAACAAAGCGTTGCAACCCAATATTTAGAGGAATCAATCATTAAACTGCCCAACACGCACAGCTGCTGACTCCGATTAATGTTATAATGCAATTCTTGGTTTGCTCAGATTTCTCGTATTTAACTTTCCTAATACTTATTACCTAGTGATGAAATCTTTGAACGCCTGAATTTTAATAGACATGGTTTGGTGTACGGTATTTTATGATGAGCTCAACGGATGAAGCTAGTAATAGAAGAGAGAGAGTGATAAACATATTAATTTATTTTTACTGAAGGAATCGCTATAAATAAAAATCATAAAGGGTTTTTTGGGACAAAAATGATTGCTTAGTGTCACCCATCCGCCCGCATGACCTGATAATACAGCCGACTGCATTGTCCGATCATATTTTAACCTCTTAGCATAGCAAATTCAAACCAAAACCGGATTGCACAAGTCTAAAAATGACACAAAAGGAGTTGTTTAGGGCGATAGGACGAGTTATTAGTGTCAAAGTTCGTAATCTAGTACAAACTTACCTATATTTAACCCTAAGAGCTCATTTTGAAACATTTTGAAGAGACTTAAAACTATTATAGGTAGCTAGAAACCAATTCGCTATACGATAAAGTAAAATAAAGAACAATGCAAGAGGTGATATGTTACTTGCTTAAGTCTACTATTTTAATAAACACATAACTAATCTAAGTTGCCTTTTTCATATTTGCCAAAAGAAATGAATGAGCAGAATAGCTCTATCGAAAAGAATCTTTTTAAAAAAAGAAAAAATAGTTTCAAAGGCTGATTTACGAGTTAAAAAGAACTTTTCAAAACTCTGTGTGTGCAAAAAAACACTGTATGGCAGCGAAACATGGACTTTAGACCACGAAGAACGAAAATTGAAGCATTTGAAAAGTGGTGCTTTGAACGACGCTTAGAATGAAGTGGAAAGATTACGGAATGAACATGTTTTGGAAATAATGGGTGAGGAAAGAAGTTTGTGGAAGAGTCTTACAGAAAGAAGAGACAGGATAGTAGGTCATATTTTAAGACATGCGGGATTGGTTAAATTTTTAGTGGAGGCAACAGTCGAGGTTAAGAACTGTTAAAGTAGACAAAGACAAGTAGATAAAGAGAAGTAGGCAATTGAAGTCGTAGGTTGTAAGGGAAATGTTGAATTAAGAAGTTAGCGCAAAATAGGAAGAAATAGAGGATTGCTTGTAAGACTAATGACAGCAAAAAAAAAATATAAAGTGTGACAGAGATTAAGGACTTTTTCTAGAAATGCATACAGGTATTCGAAAACCAATAGAGTCTATTTAATTCATGTATAGAATGAATAAACAAAAGTTTACTGGTAATAAATTTCTCTATTTCATTTACACACTTATAACATCACATAAAGGATTATGCGCTCTTTGCCAATTACATGTTCCGAATGTTATCTGATTTTTTTAAATATCAGAATAAAAGAAGACAGTAAGGATATTATACACATATTTATATCATTCTCAGAGCTAACAACATTTATTTACATTTACAATTGGTAACTAATACAATTAACGATATTGCACGATTGCGTTGGTAGCATTGCTTTGGTTTTCTTACTAAGGGAATGTTTCTAGCCATTAAGTCTCCATTGGATCTTGTTGGGGTCCCTTCATTGGGTTAGTGCTTTGGGATTTCACACATATAACGAGTAAACTCTCCAAGGTGGTCCAAGGTAGAATTTAAAAACAAAAAATGTTACTAACTTTCTGTATCTCGTCGGAAAGATGCCTCCGATGAGTGAAACAATTCATTTTGTCGAAAACTATTGGGAAATCCTATTCATTTCCTGCCCGCCTCGAAACATTGGCTTATAAGAATGGAATCCTGTTAACAGCTGCGAATTTTCTTATTTGATAAGGGAGCTCTATAAATAGACGAAACTAGTGAATAGTTCCCGCTGGTGTTGGTAATAGTGAAAGAAACCAATGATGTAAGGCTCAAGAAGAACATTGAGAAGATGAAACAGTTTCTCATCAGCAGATGTCACAATGAAAATAACGGAGGCTTCACTTTATATATATATATATATATATATACGGGTGGGTGGAGTATCTTTTGAGAGTAGGAGAATTTAAGTGTCTTTGGGAATTGTTACAAGAGGGGAACATCTTGGAGAGGAGAGTTCTATCAAAGATACTGTTTGACGCTAATCGATTTTCGATGGAAAAATTTTGAAATCAGAATTATTGTAAAAAAAAATCATTTGTTAATATTTGAGAAAAGAGTTGTCAGAGAAAATTCTGTCCAATATAGAGGAGGCTAAATGGAGAACAAGGAAAATAGAATACTAAGAGAGATGTAGCATTCTCCTGAAACAGTTTTTACAGTAAAGTGAATCATTTTATGTTAACATTATGGATGTTTGGAGGGTAAGGGGGCATCCATAAATCACGTGAGGTGTTTTTCCAGGTTTCCGGACCCCCCCTCTGGTGAGAACTGGTCGGTGAGACCCCCCCCCCCCCAAGAAATCGCCCTCGCAACTTTTTGAGACCTTTTTTTTAGGTTTCACCCATCCAAAGCCGGTTTTACCCCCACTTTTCGACGAAATACTCCCCCTAAATTCGACTTTCGCGTAATTTGTAGACTCTTTTTTTTAGCTCTACAGTCCAACAGAAATTTCTAAAACCTCACGTGAGATTTCCGTTGCCCCCCCCTCTCCCTGCCCCTTGGTGAGATTTCGCCGGACCCTCCCCCCCCTATTTCACCTCACGTAATTTATGGACGTCCCCTAAGACAGAGAAATAGATGGCTCGATGATATCAGGGAAGACATCAGTAAAGCAGATATTCCGGTAGAGGAGGAACGAAGAGACGGAGAGCGTTGGGAGAAGACTACGGGGTAAGATAATGCATCGACTATTGTTAGTAATGTCCCTGTATTAAGAGGCTGCTAAACCAAAAGTCTTTACTATGTCTTAATCGAACCCATGAAACCACATGATATCCCTCTCTTGCTTATCACCGTGATACAGACAAAGTTCAGAGACTTCAGTCTTAAACTCGTAACAGGTGTTGTAGGACTCGTAGTGGTGGTTGGGGAGACTGAACTGGTCAGGCGTCGCCGTCGAGGCGCCTGTG
Source organism: Vandiemenella viatica (assembly GCA_031002005.1). Classification (NCBI taxonomy): domain Eukaryota; kingdom Metazoa; phylum Arthropoda; class Insecta; order Orthoptera; family Morabidae; genus Vandiemenella; species Vandiemenella viatica. The sequence continues at coordinate 165,734,728 of CM061914.1, read as the reverse complement.
CCGCCGCCTGCCGTCGCGTCACTTGTCGTCGACGAGGTCGCCCTCCTTGTCCTGGTGCGCCGTCATGTGCCTGGTGAGGTGGTGTCTCTCTCTGAAGGTCTCCGCGCAGACTGGGCAGCGCAGCTTGTCCTGGTCCCGCCGCCGCCTCAGGGCCTCCGCGTGCGACTCTCCCTTGTGGTGGGACCGCATGTGGTACACCAGGTCTGACGTCATGCGGAAGCTCACGTTGCACTTGGCACACACGTTCTGTGCCGGCAGCGACAGTGCCGCCAGCGACGGCGGCAGAAGTGCCGCGGCGGCAACCTGCGAACGGACAGCAACTTCAACGCCTACACAAACGGAAAACACTTTGACGAGAATGCTGTATTTTGGTTGGGATAACATCGTAAAAGAAGTAAAGACAGCAATCAATAGAGATCTACAGGCATTGGTGTTTGCGGATGATGTGGCAGTACGGGATGAAACCGAAGAAGGTATACAAAACAAACTGAAAATGTGGAATAATAAGTTTGAAGAACATGGAATGAAATTGAATAATAAAAAATAAAAAAACCGTGGCACTAAAAATAAGCCGAAAGAATACAGACTGTCATACAAAATTACAAGACACCAAGTTGCAGTTGTTGAACAATTCAGCTACCTGGGGAACATAATTGCTAGTAACGGTAGAAGTGAGTTAGAAATAATGAATAGAGTAACCAAAGGAGCCAACTTCTCCAGTACCGTGCGGGGCTTACTATTGGACATGAAGGTTTCCAGAAGAACAAAAATTGTCTTATATAAATCATATGTCATTCCTATTCTCACATATGCTTTGGAAACATGCACACTAACATCAAGGGACCTTAGCAGGATCCAAGCCTGTGAAATGAAGTTTCTTAGAACGGCCCTCCAGAAAACTAGATTTGACCACATAAAGAATGACGAGATTACATCAAACTTAGAGCTAAGGGAATCCATGGAAGAGAGACTTAGGTCATCAAGACTTAAGTGGTTTGGACATGTCAAAAGAATGAATAGTACAAGGCCACCAGAAACTTATTTGGAAAAAGGGACAGCGGGCAAAAGACCGAGAAGAAGGTGGACAGACCAAGTGAAGGAAGACATAGAGAGAAGAGGCTAGAACTAGAATTATGTCATGGACAGAGAAACCTTTCTGGATAGGAGACAGTGGAAAACGAATCTATACAACAACCAAGTCTCGTAAACCACACCCGGGAAACTGGAGATGGTCCCCAATGACCATGATGATGATTTGTAGACGAGGTATTGTGTAAAAATGTATTCAGACATAGAGCTTCTATTAGCTGAGTAGTACAGCGTAGCCTAAATGATCCATCGGATTTCAGAATAGTGTGTACTGAAAAGTATACGACCTACGAAGATGACTGATACATGAAAAGATGCACTGATCACCCATAACATTATGACTACCTACCTACTATCTATATAAACCCGGCAAGGCGATAGCAGCTTCACCTGACGAGGAATGACTGCCAGTCTGACACATGTACGGTGCATGCAGTATCAGTGAGCTTGTTATCGGTGTTTAAAATGGGGAAGGCGCGCGATCTATCTGAGTTTGACCAGGGGCAGATTGTGATGGCCTGGAGGGTCGGTACGAGCATTTCGGAAACTGCACGACTTGTCGGGTATTAGAGGAATGCTGTGGTGAGTGTCTTCAACAAGTGGCGAAACCAAGGTGAGACACGTCCAAACGTAGAATGGTTGGGTGGCCACCCCTCATTACAGATGTCGGACGTCGTAGGCTGGACACAGGGCCGGCGCTAGGAATTTCGGGCCCGGGGTAAAATTGGCGACCTTGGCTTCATGGGCTGAGGGGCCCTATAGTCGGCGATCGGGCCCCCCATCAGCCGGTGGGGCCCGGGTACTTTTGATCCGCTTACCCCCCCCCCCCCCCAACGCTGGCCCTGCCCTGGACAGACTCGTAAAACAGGACAGGTGGCGAACTGTGGCGAACTGTGGCGGAACTAACATCAGACTTTAATACTGGGCAGAGTACAAATGTGTCTGAACAAACAGTGCATCGAACGCTACTAACGATGGGCCTCCGCAGCCGACAATCCATGCACGTGCCAATGTTAACACCACGATATCGGCAACTACGACTGAAATGGGGACGTAACCATAGTCACTGGACGTTGGCGCAGTGGCAGAGTGTTGCATGGACTTATGAGTCCTAATGACTTCTTCATCATCCCGATGGGAGGGTGCGAATCCGTCGTTTTCCACGGGAAAAGCTTCTTGACACCTGTACTGCGGGACGGAGACAAGCTGGCGTTGGCTCAATTATGCTCTGGGGAACATTCACGTGGGCATCCATGGGTCCAATGGAGCTCGTGCAAGGCGCTATAACGGCCAATAAGTATTGTACACTGGTTGCAGACCACGTACACCCCTTCATGACGACCATGTTTCCCAACGGCAGTGGCATTTTCAACAAGATAATGCGCCATGTCACAAGGCCAGGAGTGTGATGGAGTGGTTCGAGGAACACAATGTTTTGAAACCCGATGAATCATTTAGGCCAGGGGTGGCCAACCCGTGGCCCAACTTGAATATTTTTTACGGCCCCCCAGATTCATCACACTTTTACAAAATATATTTATTTTATAGTGACCAAAGTAGTGAAAGTCAATTTATTAAAAATATTATTTGAACATTCATATATTCAAAAATTAGCTGTCGAAATTATGAGTATTATTTTTATTATATTATCTACGTTTACTTTTAACAATAATACTAAACACAATAATAATAACTCATTATATTTCAATTTTTCACTCCAAAAAATATCTTTAGTGGGTCTAAATCTAATATGGCGATATATGATTTTATTTGCGGCCCGCGGCGTTGTGATGCATTTCCAAAGTGGCCAGCAACACTTGGGTTGGCCATCCCTGATTTAGGCTAACCCTGTGTGTGTAGTCATTAAGACGTTAGATTTTAAGTTGGTAGAATGGAAGAATTTGTATGTTTGCGGTGCTGTATCTACCTGGTGCGGACATTCGTTGTCCCCGCATTGTAGAAGTAGGTTTTCTAAGATAAAAACAACATGATTGTTTTCTCTTTTACAATCCTACAACAAACGACGAATTTATAAGTTTGAACTTGCATGTAAAGCAGAGTGGTCTATTCACGGTTCGAATCGTTGAACTACCGTAGGATGCATTCACAAATTCACTTTACTAGTAAGGATCCAACAAGATGTTCCAAGCAATCCTTTCCACTGGTACTTTTTCGCACACTTGTTGGATGTTTCCTTCAATTACTTTCCAGTGGCATAGCTTGTTGAACGGCTGTGATCCGTTTTGATTGTTTGGGAGTCAAACAACATCCAACACGTCCTACATGTTGTCCTGTAACCCCTGTCACGGTCCAACAAGAGTCCTACATCGGAAAATTCTAGGTCCTACAAGTTGTACTGTGAATGTGCCGCCAGAGCGGTGAAAAGGCGGATGGCGGGCACGGAGATGTGCGGTGCCGTGGCCTTGTGCTTGACGCTTGAATTAGTCGAGTTGAATTAGTTCATATGACAAGCTCTTGATCATTTGCTGAGGTTTATTTTATGCATAATATTCCAGCATCTGTCTCTCCAAAACGAATGGAAATCGGACAGATGTTTGTACGAAGTTTTTTACTCAACATTGTTTATTCTACCACCTCCTTCATTGTTTACGATTTCTCCTCAAACCCCCCACATATCTTCACCCTAACTACGACTAGAGTTTCAACCTTTTTCTACAAGACGCATTTATTTGCTGCTGTTAACTCCAATATCAATTCAAAACCAAGTGTAATTTATCTGTTGATTTTATCGACAGTTATTTATATTATACCTTCCAGACTAACGTGAACCATCGTGCTGGTCTTGCCGTCTCCGTGTATAGACATGGACTGCAATGCGCCGTAAAATCGGCTGCGGATAATTGCATAGAAGCTGGATATTGTGGGCCATTTCCTCAATTGCGGTAGGATCAACTTTTTTAAGAATAATTTTCACGCCAATGCAATTGAATATGTTGTTTTTATTTTCCGTAATCGTTTCACTCCATTTTCTGAAGCATCTTCAGCTGTTCTGAGTGTTAATTAATTTTACTCGTGTTACAATTTTACATATGAAAATTATGATGTATACAGATATAAGCTTTGCGCATGAAAATTAAGATATATACAGATATAAGCTTAGTTACATTTTTGCATGATCACATTGGCTTATAATTGTGCCGTGTTTTCGGCATCAGTTGTATCTGTAATAGCAGTATTTTGCGTTACAGTTGTTTGTTGCATCTTTACGAGTAATTTCGCGTCACTTTCACTGCACTATAGATATTTTGATGGCTTACGTTGGTTTAGTGTGTAGTGAATTTCGTTGAGCGGCAGGTTTGTTTATCGTTTGGATTCTGCTTTTATCGGTTAAGAAACACAACCATCTACCACAAAAAGACACAGCCAATAATAATAATACACTAAACACATCGAACTAACCACAGAGACATATTTAAAAGCGCGCCACCCACCGAATAAAAACAGAAGCCAAACGATAAACAAACCTGCGGCGCGTCGTAGTTCACTACACACTAAACCAATGTAAGCCATCACAATATCTATACTACAGTGAAAGTGACACGAAATTACTCGTTAGATGCAACAAACAACTGTAATGCAAAATACTGCTATTACAGATACAACTGATGCCAAAAACACGGCACAATTATAAGTCAATATGATCATGTAAAATGTAAGTAAGTTTATATCTGTATATATCATAATTTTCATGTGCAAAGCTTCTATCTGTATTGAGATGTCCCATTCTGTAAATCTCATTGTTTATCAGTTACAAGAAATGTTGTTGTTAGATTCAATCGTTTTATTGCCATAATGTATTTAATTTCCATAAATTCCTTTGATTTGATTTGAATGTGGTTCTCGACCGACAAGGTTATCGTAAGGAATATTTAATATTGTTACTTGTCATAGAAAGGATAATGATTGTAATTCCGTCGACAAGAGAGCGCGTAATAAAGAAGGTAATTTAACGTGGTCTGGTTGACGTTCAAAGGAACAGACTCCCTTGTGTTACCTAATGTGTTCGTCATTAATTCGTACTGAAATGATGGAGAGGCCCTCGAGTATAGTGCTCGTTTGTTTAAAACAATGGACACAGTGTGACATTGTGAGTTGGTCTGTTTGGATATTCGACGAATGAAAGACTCCTTTCAAACCCCAATAATAAAATGTTCCAGCGCTGAGCTGTCAGACGCTTTGCAGACGTCGCTGGCAAAGAAACATTCATTAATAATAAACTGTTTATACGTAAGATTGCAGCCAACGAGAAGAGCCGAAAGGGGACAGCCTGGACGGGATAACCTCCCAAGGAAATATCGGAAGGGATGGTACATATATTCATTCCCGCTGGTTGATAATAAATTATTTATGATTGTTATATATTCGGCCAATCGGGAGAGAATGGGGACGAGCTCCGCCCAAGGCGAGTCAACGAGGGAGGTACAGCGCACGGCGGAAGGACACTTGATGTAAGACCGGCGGAGACTGGACGCGAGGGACTGGTTTTCGGCGCGCAAGCCGGAGCGAGCCATCTTCGCTAGCGCAGTGCTGAGGGCTTCCTGGGACACCGACAACGTGGCTGTTTGACACGAGAGACACCAGACGCTAGGCCCACCCTCAGCTCAGCCGACGAGCGTGTCCGGACAAAACCGCGAAGTGACAAAACCGCGAGGACAAAACCGCGCAGACAGAACCGCGAAAGGACAAAACCGCGAACGGACAAAACAGCGAAACGGACAAAACCGCGAAACGGACATAACCGCGAAACGGACAAAACCGCGAAACGGACAAATCTACGAGTTATCCCCTCACTCTTTGATCTCTTATGTTCCAAAATATTATCCTAACGCAGTTTTTAAACGATTTGAGGATCGCAGCTAGGGTTACGTTATTATGGAGTACAGTAGTGTAATTTATTTTGTGTGTATGTAATTTATAATCTACGAGTTATTCAGGAAATACCGGGATTTCAAGAAAAGTACAATGACAAAGAAGACATCACATTTCAAACAAAGATAAAGAAACTTAGCAATTGCCTTTCTTCCTGGTATCAGAAGTCATCTCTGTTTATGAAGAACTCTGTGATAGGGAGTTTGCAGGCGAGGAATTCTCTCCACTTTTGGATTACATTGATGATACATGGATTGGACGTATTCTTCGAGGAAATCGACGACGAGAACCACTATTTCCAATCGAAATTTGAAACCAAAACCAGAATGTTAAAACTTCGTTAGAGAGAACCAACAACTCCGTCGAAGGTTGGCACAATGCTTTTCGGTTATTACTTGGATCAAGCCATCCTACAATTTGGAAACTCATAGAAGCTTTCAAGAAGCAGCAAAATCTGACGGAGGTTAAATTGGTGCAATATGGAAGGGGAGATAGAAAAATACAGTAAATGACATATGCGAGAGTCACCAAGTCGATTTTCAATTTAGTTAGTGAATATGATTGTAGCGATGCACAGAAATTTCTTTCTGGTATAGTTCATAATTTCGATTATTAGATAGTGTGCTTGTGTATTTTGTTACAATTTATATTAACTTATTAATGGTTTATTCATGTATATTTCATATAATCCATCTATATTGTATTTTTATTTTCCATAATATTCATGCTTTTGTGTAATTTTTTTAAATAAAAAAATAATGGGGTGTTACCTAGATCACCTCCTCGTGGTGCACCCTGGGTAACGCTAAGAATCTACGAACTCTTGTGGTTTTAATTCGCGGTTTTGTCCTCGCGGTTTTGTCCTTTCGCGGTTTTGTCCGTTCGCTGTTTTGTCCGTTCGCGGTTTTGTCCGTCGCGGTTTTGTCCGTCGCGGTTTTGTCCGTCGCGGTTTTGTCCGTCGCGGTTTTGCCCTAGAACCGCCGACGAGACTACATGGGGCCTGCCGCCAACAATCGACTGAGGGTTTTCCTTGAAGCTGATGACGAAGACGAACACAACATCGAGCACTTTACCCCTCAAGAAGTTTTCACCTGTGTGACCAGCCTAAACCCAAGAAAAGCCCCAGGCCACGACAGAATCAGTAACATCTGTTTGAGAAACCTGCCTCCAGCGGCAATTAACCACCTCACTATGCTGTTAAATACAATTGTTGACACGAAGAACTTTCCCACCCGGTGGAAACAGGCCGTAGTCGTAGCTATCCATAAGAGTGGGAAAAACCTCTCTCTACCTCAAAACTACCGGCCCATAAGTCTGTTACCATCTATCAGCAAGGTGTTTGAGCGTCTGCTCCTCAAACGCCTAAACCTGTATATCGAGCGACAGAATATTCTTCCAGACCATCAATTTGGGTTCCGTCAGGGACACTCAACCGCCCAGCAACTGATGAGGGTAGTTGAGACCGCCACGACGGCCTTCAACCATAAAGAATACTGTGGACTTGTGCTACTAGATATCTCCCGGGCATTTGACTCGGTATGGCACTCCGGACTGCTACTACGACTCTACGAATTGGGACTCCCGGGACAGCTTGTCAAATTGATAAAATCATACCTGGAAAACCGCTCTTTCAAAGTCAAAATTAGTAACGCCTATTCCACAAGGCGTTGCATTCAGGCAGGAGTACCACAAGGTTCGACCCTAGGACCTCTGCTATACTCCCTATATACAGCCAATGTACCTTCTCAAAACGGAATTCACACCGCCACATATGCTGATGATACAGCTTACTTCACTCGCTGCCGCAGTAAAGCTATCGTCACCCGTCGTCTGCAGGAGATACTGCAGAAGACTGAGGCCTGGGCGAGGAGGTGGCGTATCGGAATCAACCCAACGAAGACCCAAGCCATCTTAATAACTAAAAGGACAGGACCTCGACAGAGACCTCAATTGGATCAACAACTCACAATTCACAACAACTTAATCCCATGGTCAAACACTGTTCGCTACCTTGGAGTCCTGCTTGACTCCAGGTTGACCTGGAGGGCCCACATAAACGACCTCCGCAGAAGAGCTAGCGCGAGACTTCAAGCGTTGTACCCAGTGCTAAACAGGGACAGTAAGCTCTCCGCACCCTTAGGAGTACGGATCTACTGCACCTTAGTAAGACCAATACTTGAATATGCCTGTCCTGTTTGGGGATACACAGCAAAAACAAGTCTTGACCGACTTCAAATTATTCAAAATCGAGCGTTGAAGAGAGCACTTCATCTCGACTGCAGATTTCCCACAATTGCCCTTCATGAAGCCACAGGGCTACCAACTTTAAAACAACGTTTCAAGGATCTTGCCACCAAATTTTATAATACAGCCCATAAATCCAACAATCCACTAATCAAGAATCTGGGAAACTATCCGGTAGGAATAGGTCCACACATAGGACCTATCTCACTTGTACAATAAATCCCCAAATCATCTGAAAATAGCTACGCCAAACGTTAAGACAAATCTAACCTGAAGCAAGTATCCATCTACAAGACTAGGAGTAAATGTCGCAAGACAAACACTCCACCCTACTCTGCCCAAGGAGGGCAGTTAATGGCGTTGCTGCTGCTGGGGCCTGCCGGAAACACGCACCATCTGCACGAAGCAGCTCTGCACGCCGCCGGGAGCGCCGACACGATTCTTCTCATTGCGTTGCTCAACACTACGGTAACTCCTACGTACGCAATCACCTACAGAGTGACCACAACGAGCTCCAAAATCAAAGAACCTATGAACTGTAAATTCCATTACCTGAGCGGGAACAACAATTTATCCATTCAAGTAATTGTTTCATCAAATACAGTTTGCTTCTCTATGTATACAGATCAATATGTTCCTTTTGAATATATTATGTTTCACTTGTACTAATGTGAAGGACCACGTCGGAAGAGAACCCCACCCACAATCAGTTATTTGTAATAATTAATAAATTTGTTTATAAACTAGTAAATCCCGAGGCATACAGAGGGGGACACTACAGTATATATCATAATTTTCAAATGTAAAATTGTAACATAGAACAAATTTAATTAACACTCATAACCGCTAAAGATGCTTCAGAGAATGAAGTGAAAATCGTACGGAAAATAAAAACAACATATTCAATTGCATTGGCGTGAAAATTATTCATAAAAAAATTGATTGCATAGAAGCGTTGTTGGTAGCGGAGATCGCAGGCGGTGCGCACTCACCCCCAGCAGGGAGGCGGCAGCGGCGGCGGCTGCGGTGGCCGGGGGCAGTGGGGGCGGCGCGGCTGTAGCAGCGGCTGCCGCGGCGGCGGCGTGGGCCGCGGGGGCGGCGGGCAGGGGCGGCGCTCCGTGGGCGGCGCGAGGTACCAGCAGGTCGGCGAAGGGCGGGTAGCAGAGGGCGGGCAGGTAGGGCTCAGCCACCGGGGGCAGGCGCGAGTTAGCCGCCTTCAGCAGCAGGTCGCTGCTCTCGGAAGCCACCCGCTGAAACACAGGGGTCACGTGTAAACAGCCTGCGCTGGGGTAATCAGCACAGTGGTTCACACTTACGGGCGTTGAAGAGATCGCGGGGGCGTTTTTGGTCCGAGGCAAATTTAGGGGATATTGAGAAAGTTTCGCGAATAAAATACGATGATTAGAGAGATTGCTGGCTTATAGTAGGTTGAAAGAGGATCCGGCTACTTTGTAGGAATATCTTTCTGATTTACGCAATCCTGAAGCCATATACTTTGACGTAAACGCCTAAAGTTATCCTTTCTCAGAGGCCGAAGTGTTACATACCTCTTCGGAATACAACTAAGCTGAACAAAACACAGATACTACATCCATATCTCTGTGATATGTCGTGCTGCCATCTAGCAGTCACACGTTCAATTGTTACAGACGCCAGCGAAGGCTAGCGGCCTGCTTCTGAACTGTCTCATACGCGTCACCTCAATAGTTAATACTTTTTTTTTGCCAAAACCATGGTTTCAGAACCATTGTCTTCCCTTGGATCTTCACAAAAGGCAATCAAGCTGTTTAGTAGGTTAAGAACGGGCCACACCTCGCTAAATAATAAAACATTTCTACTGAAGGTCTCTGATTCTCCGAACTGGGAATCCTGTGACGAAGTGGAGGATATATACCACTTCCTGCTAAGATGTAAGCGCCTCCGAAAATTCAGAAGAAGCGTCTTAAGAGACGCTCTTCATATAGAAGATATCGCAGATGAGGTGATAACTCTCGCTGTGCCCAATAAGATAGCGATTAACTTAATTTACTTATATGTGGCTAAAACTAAAGGCATGATATAAATACAAGAGCACCATTATTCAATGTAACTGGCTAAATTAGCCTAAGGCTAAAGCCAAAAAATAAAAAAGTTAATACTTATGCCCTTTAAGGGTCGAATTTCGAAAAGTTCCTTTCGTAAAATACGATATTACCAAGCCGAGACGTTAATATACCTCACTTATCGATTTCACTTAGGTATCAATCGGCTCGTGAAACAAAAACATATTTTAGAAATAATATATAGGATTACTAAGGTGGGAAAGCATATTTCATTTTGTAAGATAGCGACCATAGAGGTTGGTTGAACTGTGACTTATATCGCAGGAAAAAGATTATCTCTGAGTTTATAAAAAAAGTTTTGTTTTGTTGGTTGTTATTGATAAGAATATATTGACGAGTTTGAAGTGTGAAGATTTTCTTTCTCAATCAAAGAAAGTATAAATGGTTTAGTGAAATCAATAAATGTTTTCTTTTAATTGAAAAATGTTGAATATTATGCAGATGAATTATTAAAGCAAGGAAGCCAGAGTAAGATATTTTGTCCAAAATGAAAAACGGGCTGCAGGAAACTAGAGTGTAACCTTGCAATTTACATTTGTAAATTTCCGATTTTTCTATAAATCCCCGTTGATAGTTCTCCGATTCTGATTTCCACTGGCCTTGTAAGTGTTCTCTCATAGTAGATGATATTTATTGTATTTATTGCTTCATGTCATGTCGTGAAATTAACAATTTGAACTGGGAAACAGGAAATTTTTGTTTTAAACTGGGATAATGGTGACCTTTTTTTTTTTTTTTTGCTGTCGTCAGTCCTTCGACTGGTTTAATGCAATCCTCCATCCCTTCCTATCCTGTGCTAACCTCTTCATTTCTACATACTCCTTACAATCCACGTCCTCAATTATCTGCTTCATATATTCTTATCCCTGTCTTCCTCTACAGTTCTTACCTTCGACTGTTCCCTCCACTAACAAATTAACCAATCCACCATGTCTCAAAATATAACCTACCAGCCTGTCTCTTCTTTCTGTAAGCTTCTTCCATAAACTTCTTTTCCCACCCATTATTTTAAAAACTCATTCATTTCTTACTTTGTCTGTCCACTTAATTTTCATCATTCTTCTGTAGCACCACATTTCAAATGCTTCAATTTTCTTTATTTCCGGTATTCCTAAAGTCCATGTTTCGCTACCATAAAGTGCTGTGCTCCACGCAAAAAGTTTTAAAAAGTTCTTTCTAATTCCTAGATCAATATTTGAAACTAAAAGGTTTCTCTTTTTCATGAAGGCTCTTTTTGCTAGTGTTATTCTGCTTTTAACATCATTCCTGCTTAGGCCATCGGTTGTAATTTTACTTCCTAAGTAGCAAAATACACTAACTTTTTCTGTCGCATCCGGCCCTATTTTTACATTTAATGTACTATTTTTGGTATCATTTCTGCTACATTTCATCACTTTTGTCTTGCTTTGATTTTTATTCAGTCCAAAATCTTCCTTCAGTATTTTGTTCATGCCATTCAGTAACTTCTCAATATCTTCAGCCGTCTCTGCTAACAAGACAATGTCATCAGCAAATCGTAGCATTCTAAACACAAGTTGAATATTGACGGGGATAGACTACAGCCTTGTCTCACACCTTTATTAACTGATGCATGTCTCTCGTGATTCTCTACTTGTATTATAGCCACTTGATTCTTATATAGTTTATAGAGTATTTATTCTTCTGTCTCGATACTTTATACCTGTCTTCTTTAAAATTTTGAGCATCTTGTGCCACCTAACATTTTCGAAAGCTTTTTTTAAATCAACAAATGCCATAAAAGTATCTTTGTTTTTCTTGATCTACCCTTCAAGTATTAATCGTGACTAAGGGAGATGTTATTGAGTTGTATAAGTAGTCATTTGTCTCATACAGTGAAATTTAAGCGTTACCGGATTTTCAGCAAATGAAGAGAAAGCAGATTAGCAGAGTGTGTTGCTGACCTTGGAGTGTGAGCCGCCGTTGGAGTGGGGCAGTTGCTGCAAGAAGGAGGCGGCGGCGGCGGCGGCAGAGCCCGGGGGCGGCTTCAGTCCGGGGGCGGAGGTGGTCGGGGGCAGCAGAGGTGGCAGCGGTAGTGAGAGAGCGCTCAGCTTGGTCGGAGGCGGCGGGGGCGGTGAGTCGGGGGCGTGGGGGCTGCCCAGGTAGGGGCCAGGCGGGTCCGGAGACAGCGAGAGAGAGGAGGCGGGCGACAGCGACAGTGGCAGAGGCAGCGGGTCCCCTCTGCACGACCCGCCCCCAGTCACCACCTGCAACAGTCACCACAGTCACTAGGCTGCTCTCATGCTCTACAAGGAGTCTCACACGAGCTCTCACATCGAGTTTTGCTGTCGGCAAGCTATGTAACTACCATTAATATCAAAATAACCGCCAGTGCACTGCATCAGGGAGGTACAACGGGACCAGGTTCGTCCGCCATGGTTGCGGTTTTTACGCGGTCTTCCGCAATCCCCTAGGGCAGCGTTTCTCAATCTGTGGCCCACGGACCAACTGTGGTATAGTTTATATCAGTGGTCTAATTTATATTAAAAACATTCGTATTGTAAACCAAAAAAAGAGCTATTCTTTTAAAACATCGGAGATTGTGACAGAACAGAATAATTTAATAAGAAAACCATATTTTTGTGCCATGAAATTAAACAAAAAAATGATATATTTACTCCTATAGCAAGGAAATGTAAGTTGCCATGGCGATAGGAAAATCAAGAGATAGCTAGAGGTTAGCGACGTAAAGGCCGAACGGTTGCTTTGTTACCAGTTCACTGCTTAAGAACTTTGCATTCTTCGGATACTTTAAGACCGATGTAGTTCCTAGAAGAATAAGAATTGGGAACAATAAATGTTAATCTGTTAAAAGCGTAAGAACTGAGTTATTTATAATTATAACCAGGCGCGCGACAAGATGGATATTTCTTTCGTTGATCCCCAAAACCAATATTTTATATAAACTAATCTCTGTCATCATTATAATAAACCTGAAGAAGACAGCAGAGCCAGCTGTCGAAACGTCGCGTTTACACAACACCATCCGGCTGGACACCCGAGAGGTCTTCATTTCATTATAATATTGTACATATTATCATTAACTATAAATATTACATTAATAAAATTAAAAAAACCTGTATCAATATTATTAATTATTCTTATACAAACACCTTACAGCTTGTATATTTAGAGCAATTATTATAACAAACTTCTGAATATCTTACATTTTGGTTTTAATTTAAAAAAATTAATTCTAGTTTCATTAAAGATATCGTAACAAAAAATATATTAGTGAAAATTGTTCACACCGAATGAATAAAGTACTCTTGCCCTATATAAGACTATAGGAGAGTAGAAGTCATAAAGCAAACTTTGTTAAGCCACGAACGTTTCAGACCAAAGTCTGGTATATATGAGGTAATGACTGCATTATTACTATAAAAAATACATTTCCAGCTGGAATTAAAGAGGTGGAGTTCCTTTAAGAATTAAGTTAGTGTGTTTTTATGAGGGTCTTGTTGTAAATGTAGGTCTTAAGGGCAGCGCTACCAATTAAGCATTTTTACGGCCAAATTTTGCATATTTTCAAGTGATTTAGAAAGAATAAATTTAATTTAGCACATAACATATTTCTTTAGCATTTATTCCTTATAAGTCAACGATTTTCTTGCAGTAATAAAGTTTTTATGATTATTGCTGATTTGTTTATAATTCGTATCAATTATTGTTAATTTTAAGTTGATTGTTCTACACATTTTACAAGTGTAAAACGAGCATCTCCATAAAGAGATTTAAAACAAAATATGTAACAAATTTAAATAATTCAGTTGTTATAAAACATTAAACATGTATTGTATGTTCTTATTTTAAACTAAAATATATATTTATGTTTTGTTTTAGATAATTTTCAAATTAACATTTACATGTCACAATATGTACATTACAGGAGCAAGCTAATTAATATTTTCAGCTCTTTTTTGCGTTATTCACACAGAAAAGTTTTTTTTTAGGGTTAAATTCTGGTAGAGTTGTTTTTCGGTAGTGTTAGAAAATGGTAAAATTATCTTAAGATACGTTTTTTATTATTGGTAAAGATGTTTGGGGAAATAGAATTATTCTAGTAAAGTTTTATTTTGGTAGGTTTACGATTTGGTTGACATGTTAATGGTAGGCTTGTGATTCGTTCAGAGTAGAAGTGGCAGACATATTTATGGTAGATTTTCCATTCTGTAGGATTCGTAAATGGTAGAGATGTGACCAGGTAGAAATAACTTTTGGTAAAATTGTATATTGGTATAGTTATCTTTTGGTGGCGTTCCTTATGATAGAAGTGTTGAATGGTAGTGATGTTCGTAGCAGACCTGTTATTGGCAGGATTTTAAAATTTCCTTTAATTTTGTTGGCATTTTCTTCAGCATTTTCCATATTTAGCATATTTTTTAATCGTAGATTAGGCATAAAATATTTTTTAGAGTTTTTAGCACTGCTTAAGGGAGTGCCGTACATCCTGGTAGGGTTGATTAAGATATACGTATGGGTAAATTAGAAAGGCCCGTAGGTCCGTAGAATTATTTTTGAGGTTTTACTGGTCCTCAAGTTGAAAAAGGTTGAAAAACGCTGCCCTACACGGATGCTGCGACAGCCCATAATTTCCAATCCCATCAACAAAACATGTCACGAACAAAAGCTGGATGTAACTTGTAGGAATCTGTAATATCACTATAACCAAGTTCTCTTAATTACTATGTCTTTAAGTAATTGAATTTGTGGGTATTAACTGAGAAGAGTGAACGCTATGAGTATGTGATTTGTTGTATAGTATTTTGCTTTGTATGTCGTAGGAACTGTCAGTAAATGAACCAAGCAGATTGTACAAAGAAACATTTTGGCGCACTAAATTAATTAATCTTAATTAATAATATTGGGCCCGTCTTCACATCTTAAGTGCGATTTCGGGGTTTGCTTTGTTTAATTTTGCGTATATGTTGTAGGTGTATATTTCTTATGTGTCAGTTGCGAATGTTTCTGTGTTTTCTGCAATTAATTTAGAGAAAAATCAAATTGTGTAAATGCTTATATATTGTTTAGTGTTTGAGAATCACGCAGCAGCGCTTTGTTTGTATTCAGAAAGTTCGACGATTGTTTGGGCTTGTAAATTTGGTGCTGAAGTCCTACCGGTTAATTTCTTTGTTGTTGCTTAATTTCAATTTCCCTTAGTAAACATCACGAGAAATCTGATGAATGTTTTTCAAATGTGTTTTTACGTTAGCAAGAAAGTGAATTATTTCAATTATAAAAGACGGTCACATCATTTAAAGTCGCCTGTCATCATTGTTGAGAAAGTTATCAAGTACTAGCTGGTGTTCACGACTTCGTTCGTGTTTGTCAAGATTTTTGAAAGTTTTTATGTTTTTGCACGGAACCTTAGCCTATGTTACACCCTGCCAAATCAGCAACTTGCCAGTGAAAGTCAGGTCAAAGTCGGTTCACGCATTAAATATGTTGCTTATAAATTATTCATATTTGTTAATATCTGAAAATGCTGAAAATTGTGTCATATTTTAGAACATTGTAGTTTATTCAAGAACTTCATAGAACATTTTAGTACATTCAGGAACATTCTAGAAGATTCCACAGACCTTTTATAACACTTTGGTCGAAATATGAAAATGTCCTAGGTCGACAACTTTCAACCACCATATCTCCCACACCTCCATAGCTACCGACATACAACCTTCATTGTACACGAGGCTACTACCACGCACAAACACCA
Source organism: Vandiemenella viatica (assembly GCA_031002005.1). Classification (NCBI taxonomy): domain Eukaryota; kingdom Metazoa; phylum Arthropoda; class Insecta; order Orthoptera; family Morabidae; genus Vandiemenella; species Vandiemenella viatica. Next base: position 165,718,669 of record CM061914.1, on the reverse strand, counting down.
GTGATCTGCGCTTACTAGTTGTGGCTGCAGAGTGAAAAATAGGGACACACATGCCTATCTATATATATTACTCCCGTAGGAAGTCATACTTTCTTGGCAATGTTTCACAAGTAACTAAATTTTCCCGATTTATAACTGACGTAATTTACTGAAACTTTAGCTTCATACGTTAAAAGCAAGGGATGGTCCTCCACCTCCCAAAAGAGGCATACTAAGACTGTAATCCCACCGGGTAAAAGGACCTGGTGTACTTCAAATTACACAGCAAACTGAGGCAGAGGAGAAGTTTGTGCAATACGAGCAGTATCATAATATTCGCGTTGAGTTACGTGTTGTTGTGTGTACCTTGTGAGTTACGTGTTGTTGTGTATACCTTGGTGAGTTACGTGTTGTTGTGTGTACCTTGTTGAGATACGTGTTGTTGTGTGTACCTTGTTGCGTTATGTGTTGTTGTGTGTACCTTGGTGAGTTATGTGTTGTTGTGTGTACCTTGTTGAGATACGTGTTGTTGTGTGTACCTTGTTGCGTTATGTGTTGTTGTGTGTTGTTGTGTGTACCTTGTGAGTTATGTGTTGTTGTGTGTACCTTGTTGAGTTACGTGTTGTTGTGTGTACCTTGTTGAGCTACGTGTTGTTGTGTGTACCTTGTTGTGTTACATGTTGTTGTGTGTACCTTGGTGAGTTACGTGTTGTTATGTGTACCTTGGTGAGCTACGTGTTGTTGTGTGTACCTTGGTGACTTACGTGTTGTTGTGTGTACCTTGTTGAGCTACTTGTTGTTGTGCGTACCTTGGTGAGTTACGTGTTGTTGTGTGTACCTTGGTGAGTTACGTGTTGTTGTGTGCACCTTGTTGAGTTACGTGTTGTTGTGTGTACCTTGGTGAAGGCGCTGCGGATGTAGTCCTCGTGGTGGTAGTAGTGCTGGGGGTGGTGCGGGGGCGGCGAGGGCGGCGCGGCGGGGGCGGCGGGCTGGCGGCGGAGCAGCGCGCTGGCGGTGACGAGCCGGAGCTGCCCCCCGGCCGGGGGCTGGTGCTGCGCCGGGGGCGGCTGGTGCTGCTTGCTGCTGCGCGCCGCCTCCAGCCGCTCGTCCGGCCCCACCAGGAAGGCGACGTCGAAGCTGCGCTTGCCGGGGGCGGCAGTGGTGCTGGAGGTGGTGATGGTGGACATGGGGGGCGGCGACGCAGAGCACAGCGACCCCCGCGACGACACGTTCAGGTCCATCGTCATGCTGACTCCACTCTGCGGGCGACGGTTCAGATTCACCACACTGCGGTGTTACCTCAAGCTTTCTCAATTTTAATTCAAACAGACAGTTTTTAACATTTTTTTTGGTTAAATCTATGCGCATCGTAGACATCAAGGTCATTAGAGTCGGAAATAGAATGGGTGCAAGATACGGTAAGGAATTCGGTCATGGCCTCTGCGGGCAGAGGTTCAGTAAGAGCTAAAAGCCTTCAGTTTCACCAGATTTCATCACTGGGGTGTTTCTTCATGTTTCTCAATTTTAATTGAAACAGATACAGTTTTTTATATTTTTTAAGTTAAAACTTCTATATGCACGTTAGGTATGTTTGGACGGGGGTAAATCTATGAGTTCGCGACTTCCCGTCACCGACATGCTGTGACGTGCTGCGTGTATGAAATGCGCATTCGACACTTTTTGGATGGGTAACATCTTATAAGTTCGCGTCACCAACATGCTAATGTTAACAGCATGTGTGTAGCTATAAGTGTTGCGCTTGGACAGCAGTGAAAATATAGATTATAATTGTATCTAATACATAAAAAATAAATATTAGTTTGTTTTATTTATTTTTTTGTCAATGCTGTTCATACAATCACGCAGTTTTTATCAGATTTAGATGGAACTTTGCATACATATACTGTAAAACAAGTAGGAAAACACTGTTTACGTTTGATTTACAGAAATCTAAACCCTTTCCTCATTTCCCCCCTCACCTTAATTTCTTTCACCGTTGTTCATACAAACCCACAGTTTTTATCCGATTTTTATAATACTTAGAACATGTATGCTGTAAAAGAGCGCGTGTTGGTAGCTCAGCGTTTATAGCGCTTATTTATAAAAGTTTCTTTCACCGTTCGCTGGTTCAAGCCCCGTTGTGAGAAGGAATTCTTATTAGTACTTTTTGATTATATGAGTTACGGCGGGACGTTCCGTGGTTCTGATTCCACGTTAAACTGTAGGCTCCCGAGGAAAGGAATTAGCCTTCCTGCCTCTGACAAAACAGCTTGATAAATCTCCTTCGAAAAGATTCGACCAAACTTCAGGTTGTGGACTAAGTTAGATTTTTATTTTTGAAGTGAAAACTTCTTTAGGAGCGTTGGATATGCGCGCAGGACGCTTTTCACGAAATCCTTAAACAAACACTTTTTATTCAATTTTGATGAAATTTTTCATACGTATACTTTAAAACAAATAGAAAAACACTGTCTACGTTTGATTTACAAAAACCTAAACCCTCTCCTCCTTCACCCCCTCACCTTAATTTCTGTCACCAATGTTCGTACAAACCCACAATTTTTATCCGATTTTGATAGTAGTTGACACATATATATATATATTTATTTCACAACAAGGCGGTCTGGTTGCTCAGCACTTACTTCCGAATGTTCTCTTTTCGGATCGCTGGTTCAAATTCCGTTTTTAGTAGGCATTTTTAGGAGTTGAATTTGGTTATATGAGCTACGCCGGGACATTCCGCTGTTCTGATTCCACGTTAAACTGAAGGCCCCTGAAGAAAGGAATTAGCCTTCTTGCCTCTGACACAATAGCTTGGTACATCTCCTTCGAGAAGATTCGACGAACCGTCGGGTTGTGAACTGTAAAATTTTAATTTGTGAAGTGAAAATTTCTTTAGCCTCGTTGGGAGATTTTTGAATGGGTAAAAATATTATGAGTTCGCATTACCGAGATGCTAATGTTAATAGTAAAACTATTGCGATCTGGTGGATCAGTGGTTTAGGTGTCTGACTGCTGAACGAAAGGTCCCCGGCTCCAATCTTTGTCTCGGCGGGGATTTTTGTAGACCGTTAACCCGACTTTCGAACCTCGCATAGCTTGCTGTGTAATGTGAAGTATGCCAGAATGATTCTGTGGATCGGATTCCACGTTAAACTGTAGGTCCGTTGCAGTTGGTAGCACTACGCGGCTATGGCTGGGGCGTAATGCGCATCCAGTGGAAACCCTATCACCAGGTCATTACGATTACACGGGATTATTATTGTTTAGTATATCTGTAGCTGTAACTATGACGTGTTGCACCTAGTTTTAAGCTTTCACATCTGTCGGCTGTCCCCATTGGCTGCCAAATAGTTATTTTTTTTTGCTTACATTTATGCGCATCGTAGATATTGAGGTCATTAGAGTAGGGAAAAGACTGGGTGCAGGAAACGGGAAGGAATTCGGTCATGTTCTTTTTAAGGTACCATCCATGAAAGGAGTGAATCAGGAAATCATTGAAAACCGACATGTGGACGAGGTGTGACATAATTACTTATAGATATATACGTATTTTGCATTTAGGAGACCTGAAGATTAATGTAATCTTTGCTGTGAACTACATACAATGTCGAGTGCGGAGGAAGACCATCTCTACCGATATAATTTTGTTCTTAATTGAGAAATGAAAAAACATTAGAGGCGACCTCAAAGCTTTGCAATCGGGGACAGTAAAATAACAAAATGATTAAGCTTTTCTACAGAGCGATGTTTGACTTGATTGATTTAACGTGTTTAGGAAGCCTGTCGCCTGATCATGAAGACATTTTAAATCTTTAATCCACAAAGTTCCGCGTCAGTTCAACATTTACAAATGGCGTAAATTGTCAGCAGTATACCACCGTGCGATATTTTCATTCCATGTGCACGGTTCAAAAATTGAGCGTACGAATATCATAAGCTTTATACGAAATATTGGCCATTTGTACTTCATTGAGAAGTAATTTCGCATATACCTGTACTGGAAGTTTGATGTCAAATCACTATTAAACCAAGGATTCCCGCAGGCTTGTTCGAACTAGTGGTGGGGTAGGATAAAAACATGGCTGTTAAGTTGAGAAAATGTCGTGCTTCCTGCAGCCGGAATATGAATCCAACCACAAGCTGAGTACAATTACGGTTCCAATGTTGGACGTAATCAAACATTTCTATGTGTTTAATTAAGTCGGCACATTTATAAATTAATCTTACCACAGTCCGAAAGAGATTTCCTGTTCGAAACTGAAACCATATAAAAACATATGACAGCTACTTATAGAAACCATAAAATTGTGCCACAGTAATTCATACGAACGATACAACGTATCAATTGTATCTAGACCCTTATTCAACGCTATTAAACAAACACAAATAATAGATTCCATTACTAAACTCATCGGTGTAGTAAAATACTTGTAAGGTTAAACAAAGTTTTTAGAGGTTTGTTTAGTGTTGCACAGTCTGATACAACAACAACAACAACAAACAAAAAACAACAAAAAAATTGATGTATACTAACAGCAGTTTCGAGCTGGCTTCCATTGTCTTAGCTTTTATGTTAAACTAAAACAGAATAATACAAAAGAAGCGTTGCTATCTTTGTTTTTCTTACGCGTAATAGTTTATTTTATTTATCCTATAAATAGAACAAAGCTTTTTCAAATACGCGAACTGCCAGGCATACTTTCTAGCAAAACATTGTTACTCCAAACGATAGACTCCCAGCACAGTCCCTATTTATTTGTTTATTGTATATAAGTTCGTTTGGGCCAACTAGAACCACGTTGAACTTTTGTTTAGCTTGAATTTTTTGCTGTGAATGTGTATCCAGTCATGTTACAACTAGGGTTGTTAAACCCTAGAGGGAACCTACAGTTTAACGCGGACTCCGGAACACAGAATCAAACACAACCATCAAAATTCCTGAGCTTACCGGGATTCGAACCCCGGAACGGAGACCCGACCGTTTTGAAAGCAAGCGCCTTAACCACTGAGCTATCAGACCTATTTTTTAAAAAAAATAATCGTGTAAACGTTTCGAATTCAAAAGCACATCACCTTGTTCCTCAAGCTAAGTTTAAGCTTATTTGCTACACTATTCGGAGAGTGCGTGACCTTGACGGGACTATTTCCGTGCAGGGACTACAGCCTGAGTGCTGTTTTTGGTGTGGCGGGACGCCTGATCACTTCTCGAGCAGCCCGCGCAGTCATCGCAGCTGTGTGGAGGCAGTTTATTGCCCTGGGCGCGGCCCCCTCCCCTCCCCCCCCCCCAGACACTCCATCATCGCCGTGGGATGACAGTCGAGCCGCACTCTCATCGATTGCAGTGGCTCTAGTTGGGGGAAGAGAAGAGCCGACCGCACTTCTCTGGATTAACTGGGTCCCCGCTAAACTGTCACCCCAGCCGGCGCGCCGCACTGATTGCCTGCCAACTAACGGACGTCTTCTTACTGTACAGCTTCCACCGACCCACTTGTTTTTCCCTTATCTTCCGCCAGCCTTGGATATCCCACCGAATCCTTTGTGTCTGTGGCACAGAGGGAGATACTTCCGAAACAATCTGATGCATTATTTTGTTCAGTCGTTTACATTGTTTGATTTGGTTGCCTCGACTACCTGCTAGTGGAATTACAACTCTATGGGGGCTTTCCTGGGAAATTTATTTCGACTGGTTTTTTCCTGCCTTCTCTAGTAAAGGAAGTGCATACATGGTATTAAAAGAAATGTAAAATATTTTAGGACTTAATGTTATGCATCAAAATGTCTGACAAACATTGGGTCTCAAACACACGTCGGCGTCATGGTTTCCCCAAATCACTCCAGGCGAATGCCGGGATGCTTCCTTCAAAAAGGCCATGGCCGAATTCCTACCTGTTTCTTGTCCACTGTCCGATCCCGCCTCTAATAACCTTAGTCGTCGACGAGGCGTAAAGCCATAAGTAAAAAAAAAAAATCCCTTCTGCGTAAGGAATCATTCTTCTTTCAAACTGTCTTGGTTGGTCCTGAATGTGATGACACGCATTGAAGACGTACACTACCAACCAAGACAGTTTCACAGAGTGAGAAAGGTGATCGAAAACTACCGTCCCATATCTATAACATCTGTTTGTAGTAGAGTTATGGAGCATATTATATGCTCGAACATTATGAATTTCCTAGATGAAAATAAGATCATGTGAAACACAGCTGGCCCTATTTACACACGACGTAATGAAAGTTATTGATGCAGGTTCACAAGTAGATGCAATTTTTTTAGATTTTCAGAAAGCCTTTGACTCTGTGCCACACAACCGCCTTTTTGCGAAGCTACGAGCGTACGGTATATCGGATCAGCTTTGCGAATGGATAAAGGATTTTCTAACTGGTCGGTCGCAGTATGTTGTCGATGAAGGAGAAAGTTCTTCTAGTCTAGATCTTACATCGGGTGTACCTCAAGGAAGTGTAATAGGACCACTTCTTTTCTTAATTTTTATAAACGATCTCGGAGACAAAGTGAAAAGAGTTTTGAGATTGTTTGCTGATGATGCAGTTATTTATAGGGAAGTAAGGAATTTGGCCGATTGTTCAACAATTCAGCGCGATCTGGATGTTATTTTGGCATGGTACGCTGAGTGGCAACTCACACTAAATTGTAAAAAGTGTAAGACAATGAGCATAACTAACAAAAATAATCCGATTGTTCAGAAATACGAGGTAAACAGTTCAGTTATTGATATGGTTGATTCTATGAAATATTTGGGAGTAACAGTACAAAGGAACATGAAATGGGACTTACATATTAATACGTTGGTAGGTAGAGCTAATTCAAGGCTGCGGTTTCTAGGTCGAATTTTGAAAAATTGTAATGAACAAACAAAGGAGATAGGGTACAAATCTCTTGTGCGTCCACATTTGGACTATTGTTGTGCCATCTGGGATCCGTTTCGTAAGGGGCCGATTGAGAGTACAGAGAAAGTACAGAGAAGAGCCGCTCGATTCGTGACCGCTTGCTACAGTCCTTATGAAAGCGTCACAGAACTGATTAGTAGACTAGGCTGGGGGTCTCTGGTAGATAGACGACGCACGTTTCGTATAAACTTATTGGTAAACATGCGTACTCCCACTTTCACTTACGAGTGTAGTGAAATACTTCGTCCACCAACCTATTTGGGTCGGAATGACAGGAAAGATAAAATTAGAGAAATAAGGTGCCGCACTGATTCTTATATGAATTCTTTTTTCCCTCGTACCATTAGGGATTGGAATGCACCGCAAAGAGATTAGGTTTGGTGCTGAGCACCCTCTGCCACCCACAGTTTTGTGATTTGCAGAGTATATATGTAGATGTAGATGTAGATTCCTTACGCTGAAGGGTTGAGGTATGCTTTGCCGTCGACGGGCGTCTCATTGCGTACCTGTTATCAACTCCGAAACTACGCGTTTGTAACCCAATGTTTGTTAGACATTTTTGTCTTATTTTCATGCATAAAATCCACTGGTAAAATACGTGGTCTGGTGACTCAGGGGCTAACGCGTCTGACTGGAGATCGAAAGGTCCCCGGTTCGAATCCCTGTCTCGGCGGAGATATTCAAAAGCGCTTAACCCGATCTTCACGTCTGGCACAGCTTACTGTGTAATGTGAAGTACGCAAGGAAGCTTCTGTTGATCGGATTACACGTTAAACTGTAGGTCCCCTGTACCCAGTAGGATTGCCGGGTTAGGTTAAGGCGTCTACGACAGGGGTACAATACGCAGCCAGTAGAAACCCTGTCTCCAGCTCATTACGACGACACGGAATTATTATAATTATATCTCTTAAAATACTTTACATTTTTTTTTAACATCCTGTATACGTGTTGCTGTGTGTTGTGTAGATGACTGTGATGTTAAGTATAGTGTGTCGTGAATGAATAAAATATAAAGGAAGGGAAAGGGTGAAACCGATACCTGGACCCAATCAGACCTCCTATTTCGAAAGATATTAAAAGCTGCGAAACATATCGCCCCAATCCGACGGGCGACTCACCATCAAAATTATCGCCTGTCCTCACTCCACATATACTACGGAGAGGCATATTATGGTGATTAGGGATTGTGCGTCCCCACCTCCCCTATCCTGCCGGCCAAGTCCTGGTGATAAAAATTTCTTCCATCACCAGGAATCGAACCGGGAAACCCCGTGTGTGTCGCCAGACACCGTCACGGTGCCCCAACCAACTGAGCCAAAATGAGTGTTTAATTGTTTAACCAACTCTAAATACTAGTTTCACGACACAAGTAGTCATTCTTCCGTAAGAACAGATTCAGGTATTTGGCTCAGGATGTTGAAGTGCTGTCATATTTGAGACAGAGAGGTTCATCGAGAATAAGTTCTAATCATGACGTCGGTCCACCGTTTGTTTACGGTTGTCAGTAATCAGTTAGGAGAACGCTGCGATTGTCGCCATCTTCATCTCCAATGTTTTACGAGTAGAATAACACAATGTAAAGCTAGCAAGTCTCGCAGACAGAAGTCAGATCTCACTTTCAATTCTTAGATTTCTTTTTTCATTAACAATGAGAAAGCTTAAAAATTGTGTCGTTCCTCCAATCAAGTACCAGGACTAAGAGACATGCAACACTTTCTTGCAAAGTAGCTCCCAACAAAAAGTCTCTGCATTTCTATTTTCCATGATTCATAGTCGACGGTAGAACACCCTTTAGAGTGCTCTCGATCAAACGAAATGGAGATCGCCGCAACACGTAACCAACGAACGAAGCAGACTACTTGGCAATTATTTTTTGCAGCAAATGAGAGTCATTTCTGTCAATTGTTTTCCCTAGAGAAGAAAATAAAACAACACTGGAAGTAATCTACTTCCCAAATTTTTACACAAAATCACATGATGTATTCAACCATTGAAATTCGTCTTACTGAATGTGTTTTAAAAAAAGTAATTTTATAATTTTTTTCCTGCTCTGTAGGCAATTTCTTTATTTTTGTTCCATAAAATCTGCGCATTTATTATTGAAAATTTATGTTACCCCTGGGGGCGCTAATGACCTGGCTGTCGTCGCGCCCTAAAGCCACAAAAACAACAACAAACCAACAAATTATGTTACCCTTGTTACTTTAAGGTTTCTTTCCTACTTTTAATACTTCAAATCGGCAATCATGTCTTATTTTTTACTTTCTCGTAACTGATTATGTATGCTCGTTTCGCAATTAGAAATGAAGGAATAGTATTGAAGAAGTCGATTTTATAATTATTAATTTATTAGTAATGAATATACTAACCTGCCCGCCAGCTAATTGTGTGCGTAAATTTTTCTTCCTTGTGATACCGATGAGCGCATTATTACTTTTTCTCTTGCACGAGAAAACAGCCAAACTTCACGAATACACCGTCCATGATCTTAGAGTTGCTTAATGTCATGAGTGACGTAAGATATTGGAATTTTCGTATTCTGGTAAGCCGGGACAAATGTATCGTTCAGATAAACCAGCGTTACGATAGTTATGTGAACGTTTAGCTAAGTATTGCGTTTGTGTTGTAGTGCTGAGGAAGATTAAACACGTAAATATGAGCGATAAAAGGAAATAAACATCAGAAACTCAGTTCTTTAACTTCGTAGAATATAGCCGGTACTCTCCATCATCGTACTTCCTGATAAAGATTTGAAATTTTATTTTGTTTTATTTTATTTTGTATTTTTATTTCGTTTATTTTATTTCGTAGCATCATAATAGTTTTGACCTACGGTTTCATATTCCAACTGTACTCTAAATTTTACGCTAATCTGGTATTATGCAGCTGTCATTTGAAAGTACTTTAGATAGAATGTTATATTGATCTGAACTACCATTTTTTTTTTTATCGATATTCGAGTTCTGGTATGTTACCAACCAGATCCCCCTTCGTCTATTTAGTCTGTGTTTATGAAATAATTTAAACGAGGTTCGAACATTCAATATTAACCTGTTTGCTTCACAAGGCAGTAAAAAACTGTACGCTAATGAGCATACAGAAAGACCGGTTGTAATGCCTGTAGGAAAATGTGACAAGCTGTACTTATAACAAGGATACCTCTGGCGTAATAATACAGATGACGCCGATACATGAAACCGCATGTGCTTTACCAACGCGAACTACCATAATTGTCGCGATTATTACACAGAGAGTAAAACAAATATATTGTAAAATCCATTAATATAACCAAATTGGAGAGGTATTGGCTATACTTTTAGTGAAGAATCAGCTAACTCTACATTTAGACTAGGTAAGGATCGACAAAAAAGTAACATTTTTATACTTTTTTTTTTATTGCTTTACGCCTCGTCGACGGCTAAGGTCAATAGAGGCGGGATGGGACTGGGAACAAGGAACGGGAAGGAATTCGGTCATGGCCTTTTTGAAGGAAGTATCCCGGCGTTCGCCTGGAGTGATTTGGGGAAACCATGGAAAACCCAAATCTGGATGCCCGGACTGGGATTCGAACCCGCGTCCTCCCGAATGCGAGGCCAGAGCGTTAACCGTTCACCCACCACGCTCGGTATTTTAATACTGTGCTAACGTTCATCTGCATTAGGATACTAACGAATTTTTTAAAATTAGTATATTTGTGACTAAACCATATACGGCCACTTTACAACTTTTTTTAAATCACGTGGCTAGGCTGTCTTATGAAATATTTGGTGTGTACAAAGAAGTACTGCATATCGCATAGCTTGGAGTCCGAATCGATAATTTTCAAATTTTATTGTTTACGTGGGCAGATAATTTACATTTTCGGCTACACACCAATAGTACGACCGATCAGTCATGAGCTCACGAGGTGGAGACGATGCCGGTTTCCGAATCGTCATTGCCAAACATCTGTTTTATTTTCTAATGGTTTTATGCCTCATTAGACGTGAGAAGGGGAAGGCATTTTTACCTTTTTTTTTTTCTTTTGCAGGAACCATCCCGGAATTCGCCTGGATTGGTCTAGTGAAACCACCACGGAAAACCAAAACCTGGATATCCGGACGGGGATTTGAACCCAAGTCCTGCTGAATGGTGTAGAGAGACCTCAGTCGTTCTTTGGTTGCCAAATAATTTAAAACATAAAAACTCACACCTAGACTACTCCGGAGAAATTTCATCCATTGACTTCATAATAGTATACCGAAAGTTTAATACCCATTTTTAAACTTGAATTCAGATTCTTAAACCAACCACAAACGTCATTTTTGAAATATCAGGCTTAGTATAAATCTGCAAAACTTACCAAAATTTAAAATCGAAAGAAACGTGACATAAACAAAATGATTACTGAAAGCCATTAAAACAGAGACATTATTAATCAACTCTCCTTGTACAATAAAATTTGGGGTTTAGTCAATAACAGAAAGACAGAAATGCTGTTTTACCGTAGATTATGGGAATTACTTCCATATCCAAACACCAATCCGAAATCTCTAGCAAATATAGTGCTAAATAAGCTTTTTTTCCCATAGGATCATTTAACATGTGGTCCTAAATGAAGCCTCTTGAAAGAGAAAGAAAAGGCATTTACCTTCTTGTTACTATGGATTACTGAGTTTATTAAGCTAACCATTTACATTTTTGCTGTAAGTCCAATAATATATGTTTTCTAACTTGGCTCCAACTAAAAAATCGTCCGTGCCTATGGCGGTGAAAATTAGCTATCGGTCCTGCGTCTGTTGAAATTACATAAGGTAAATATTTTGTCATTTGACAAGCCCAACTAGGCCGCTCACATTGGACAGGTGGTTAAAATTACTGTAGACGGTGATAAGGCAGCAATCTCGAGGACATGATACCTCTGGTGTTAGACGTAAAATAGCAGCAGAGACGGAGAGATAAAAACAAGAAAAGAATCGAAGAATTCTATTTTTGGTACTGAGGCACAACCATCAAGATTCAAATAAAGAACGAACTTCACGTGGGCAACTGATCCAATCCCATCAACACATCGAATTCGCAGGATATAGTGTAATGTGAAATCTGGAAGACGTTTTTAAGAAACCGGCCACTGCCTAGAAACCCACAAGAAAAGAGATGATAGACTCTGAATTGGTATTTGACAGTGAAAAAATGAAGCTGAATAAGGGACGATAGTTGAAGCTATGGAGAAGAGCATTTTTTCGAATGTGGAAAGTTAAGAGAAGTGTGCACATTAGACGATTTGTTCATCGCAAGTGAGATGGTGAAAAATACTGGTCTTCTCATCCGGTATGAATATGTAATTGTTTATTTGCTAATTAGTAGGTCTCCCATTTGCTATGTACAATACATACGGTTTCAATTATTATTGTCTCCTCAAAATAAACTTTGTAAGGTATGTCATGGACACGATTTAAGGGAAGTGTGATGCAAAATCTTTCTCTGACAGATGCTTGAGTATGGTGGGGTAATATCAAACAGGAGTCTAAGGACGTGCAAAGGAGAGCATGTAGACTGCTCTATGGAAACTGCTGCAGAAACCAGTCAGTAAATGGTACGGAGCTTTGTCAAGAGTAGTTTGAAGGCAGCAGACTGGGATGTATTAAACATGTATTGTGGATAGATACTGAATTGAATTTAACTACGATGGACCGTATGCTCCGGCAGCAATTTCCCTATTCATTTGATTACCCTGTACTTATTATTTCTTACTAGTTCGTACCCGCGACTTCGTACGCTTGGATTAAGAATTTTTTTTGCCAGAATTGAACATAGAAAGTTGTTGGTAATGAAGGATTGGTCCCAAACAATATCGAGTCGGTATAATATGACAGGAAAACTATCACTGTATCATTCTACCGTCGAACCTGTCTCTTGAAGAGAATCAATTTCCAACATATTTCTGTCACCTTTCGATAAGGTCTCAAAATTTCGTGACTGCAACTGTTAATCTTAATGGAAAATATGTCCTGTGCCCTTCATACAGATTTTCTTATCAAATTCCATCAATATCGATATAGCCATTAAGTCGTCAAAACGTAACAAAAAGACGGAGACTTACTTCCGTATTTATAATAATTTTACTGCGGTTCACACACACACACTGATTGCGAACAACACCTGAGGGATCATTATAACGTAAAAAAGTGTACACCTACAGCATTGCAAGACTACCTACGATTTGCCTCGCATTGCACCCCTAACTTTGTGATATCTACAGTTTAACATTCAATCCGAATAACCTACGGCCCAGGCGTGACTCTTACGATCAAAAACAATTTTTAAAAATCTTAGCCTCCACGGAGATTTGAACCGGAGACCACGGCCCAAACATTTGTAAGCAAGCGCTTTAACCACTGAGCTTTATGACCGATACACGAAAAAGCAGTATACAGACGTCCATATCCAACGCGTCTGTCTGTAGTATTTCGAAATTATGAGACAATATGTATTATTTATGCAGATAATTTTTCAACCAAATGTAGACAGTATTTTTTCTCCTTGTTTCAAAGGATAAGTGCGCAAAGTTTCATCGAGATAGGATGAAAAACTGTGGATTTTTATGAAGAACAAACAAACAAACATACATACATTCATCTTTATATATATAGATTTACTATGAATGCTACATTCCTCCACCCATCTATCTTTGACCTTTACGAATTTTAGTTTTAAATTCCTTCAACATTTTTTGTAAATTATTTTTGTAATTTATTCCGTTTCCTGACACGCTTAACCATAAATGAAAATCCCTTATACATGAAATTGACTATCATCTTGTGGTCATGGTCATATTTTCCTTTTTATGCACTACTCTTAATTCGATGAACAAGCCCCAACACCAACATATGCCTTGTACATTCCCAGCACTCTCTTCACCCTCCTCCTGTCCTCCAATGACTTCCAGTCCAGCTCCTTTATAAAATCAGTTACTGACTGGATCCTGCAATGATTTCCATGAACAAGTCTAGCTGCTCTGCTTTTCACGGCCTCCTTACAGTATAATTAAAAACAGTAAACGGAAGGGAAGAGATAACCGTTACCACAAACTTGAGTTTCGATTGCAGCCGAAAAGAAGGCGGATTTATTTATTTATATATATATATATATATATATATATATATATATATATATATATATATATATATTGCAGATTAGAGACTGAAATAATTTAGTTTATTCTCCAACACTGAAACGGAAATTTAAACATCGTAAAAATGTATGGCAATTGATTAATAATAATACTAAAGATAAATAACAGGTTAGAGACACAAAGGCAAGTAGATTCAGAATCACTTACAGAGAATCCGTAATGCTTGAATGTAGCTCACCGCGATTACAGCTGTTTTTTCCTTCTATAGTGATTGTGTAGTGAGAAATCGTAAATTCAGGTTTTTCCCGATGTTAACGCCGCATCCTGACGGCGTTAGTCTGTGAGGAGAACACAGTTTGTTACGTTAAGTGAATTATGAAAACAGTTGTTGTACGCGGATACTTTGAGCGGATTACAGGAGAGGAGGGGGGAGCGATTATTTTGATGGATGTTAATGTCCTCCGGAAAGCAAAGCTGTGCAGTGCTGGGGAGACGCAGAGTTCACGGCCGATGATAAAACAGTGGCTGCATATTCAACGCGAGGAGGGAGATTAATGGGACTACTCCAAGATGATTCACCAGGTCACTGCAAATCACACCGATGCAATATCTTACAAACTACAAAAGAGGTTCCCAAAAGGTTTGATTACGAATTTTTTGTTCAGGAGCCTCGGCAGAAGCTAAATAATGATTTGACAACACCGTCTGACTAAAGGAATTGGAAAAAATTACAAGCTATTATTGTCGAATAACAACCACAGGCTGTGGTATTTGTTTTAGAGGTATAAATGGAGTTTGACTGTACTCAAACGTTGAACAAACCATTTAATTCCGTTTCTTGCAAAAGGAAACGTGTAACAACAAGAAATTTACGATAGATTAGCATCTTCGCGTTGCTTCGGTAGCGGGGACCTCTGTATGTGTAGTGATGTATTTGATTTTCTTCTGCTGGCAAAGCAAAACATTTAAATTAAAATCCACAATTTTGTTACGCTCACTGGAGCGTTAATATTTAACATAGTAGTTTCATTGACTTTATAGTGTGTTTTAACCTAATATATTGCTGAAGAACTGAAGTTACTTAGTCAGAAAACAATATTAACGGAATTCAAAGGGCTTCGAGTTTATCTGTATTGTAGCTTAATCTTTGGTGAGTATCTCGAAGTGTTCATCTGTAATGCAATATGATCTATGGCGCCTATGTGTTCCAAACCATTTACCATTTCTTGCTCCAGTTCCCGGTCCGTTAGAGTCATAAGAATTGCCGCAGATTTTAAGCCAGAGCCTAAATTTTCAAACTGCGAAATCTCATGCAAATGGGTTCGGTAATTTTTGAGTGATGCTTCCTTAAATCCTCAGACACATTTACTTACCGATTTATAATAGTATAGATTTAAATGAAAGTTTGGTCATGAAATCTTTGTCAGACCTAAGCGACTACCGATGTAGTACATTTCATAAGGTTGGCTGAGAATGTGTTAGAAATTAACAGCATGTTTGGTTACTCTAGCCATCGACAACAGAATTTTTTATCAACCAATAGCCAAAGCCTGGAGGGTGAGCCTTAAAGTTCGGGTCTGGCTTTCGGGAGGACGCGGGTTCAATCCCACATTCTACCATTCAGATTTCCAAGGTATCATGAAATAGTCTAGGCGAGTGCAGGAAAGGTCATGGCCGAATTCCTTCCCGTTTTTGGCAGGGTCTGAATTCCTCGGGGTCCTGCGAGCCGTGAAGCCAAAAAGAAAAACAAAAAATGCAAATTCGGTAATCGTCGAATAAGAACTGACTCATATTTGTCCTCCTGTCTTCAGGGATAGGATTCTGTGACCTTCCTACCGTTTGATAGCAGCAATTATAAAACTAGTACCACCTTGCCAAAAGCGATGCGGAAATGGTCAGAAAATTT